>LR990618.1:21154216-21754216 GCA_905147815.2 Phalera bucephala
AGGGTGTATTTACTAGGTATTCATTTTACCATTATTACAGATTGCAATGCAATTAAACCCACAATGTGTAAAAAAGATCTGTCTCCCCGTGTAGCTAGATGGTGGACTTTTATGCAAGACTTTGATTTTAGTGTTACGTACAAAAAGGGGAAATTTGTTGGACACGTAGACTTCCTTAGCCGTAACCCGGTTAAATCAGATCCCGTCCCTTTAAGTGTCAATATCATTAATGAAGTTCCACTGTCATGGTTAGAAATTGCTCAGCAACGTGACCCTGAAACCCAGGACATAATTAGTAAAATTCAGACCGGTGAGATTGATAGCAATCAATACATCATTATTAATAACCTGCTTCATTACAAAATTAATTCTGATACCTTTCCAAAACTGTACGTCCCTAAAGGTTATAGACTCAGCTTACTGCGATTATTTCATGACGATAACTGTCATATAGGGTATGATAAGACTTTAAGTAAAATTAGAGAGAATTTTTGGTTTCCAGCCTTAGCGGCTTTTACTAGAAAATACATAACCCATTGTCTCATATGTACATCTCGAAAAGGACATTCAGGGCCAAAACAAGGGTTGTTACGTCCAATAGAAAAATCCATACCTTTTCATACATTACATATGGACTGTACTGGGCCATTTAGACAGTCTTCTGAAGGATTCAAACATGTTCTTATTATGATAGACGGCTTTACCAAATTTTGTATATTAAAATCTCTGAAAACCTTAAATGGTCAAGAAATGGTATTTGCTATTCGTGAGACAGTTACATTATTTGGCGCTCCCTCTTTGGTAATAACAGATAGAGGCACTAACTTTAGCTCTCAACATGTGCAATCATTGCTGGCGGAAATGCAGATTGAGCATCATATGATTTCCATTGGCACTCCCCGTAGCAATGGTCAAGTGGAGAGATATGTGGCTACAGTAATTAATATGTTAGCTACATCTATTAGTAATGTATCAGAATGGCCGAACATACTCTGGAAAGTACAGTTGTCACTTAATAGCACTATTCAAAAATCAACAGGTTTTTCTCCAATCAGATTATTAATAGGTAGGGAAGCAAATATACCATCCATACAAGCTCGACTAATTGATGTCGTAGATGAAACGACACAGCCAGTAATTGATGTACAAGCTGATCGCGAAATAGCTCGGCAACGTCTGAAAGATATCTCTGAGAAATTTAAAAAGCGTTTCGATACGTTGAGAAGAATAAATAAAACGTTTAATATTGGTGACATAGTTTATATAAACCAAGATCATAGACGTAACGATAAACTAAGCCCAAAATATAAAGGCCCATACGAAATTTTAGAAATATTGCCACATGATAGATTTTCTTTGAGGGGAAGGAACAATTTACGGAACATAACCGTTGCTAAGGAAAAGTTACGTTTATGGCCAGGAGAATGGATAACTCAAAACGCTTCTTTTGAAGAGATGTAGGATTAAGTATAAAATGTGCCGTGATAGATTGTTTGAGTAATTTTGTTTTCTACGTATTTAAGTACCGTTTTTGCTGTATACAATTACCATTACTGTTTCAATCACAATTATGATAATATTTAATGATGGTTCCGTATTCAAATAATAATGTACTTTTATTATATTTTACTAATCAAGTTCACATCCTGATACAGACTGATTCATTTGAGTAAATTGCGGAAATAATGAGAAATGTAAAACGCTGGTCAGCCACTGCCCTGATATTAATCTGAAATTCACTAAGCAGCGGGTGATAGGATTAATATGTCAAGGGTAGAGGCTAAGTATATATTTTCTGCTGGTCGGTCGCTGCCCTGATACTATACTGAAATTCACGTGCAGCAGGTGATAGGTATAGTATGTCAAGGCCAGCGATCATGATAATATAACTGCTGGTCGGTTTCTGTCCTGATGTTAGTCTAGATTTCACGTGCAGCAGGTGAAAGGATTAGCATGGCAAGGTCAGAGACCATAGAAAAACTTGTACTTTGAGAACAAAGTGCAAGGTCAGTATGGCCGTGATAGATTATTTAAAAAAAATGAGTATATGGATGTGCAGCTGATTGGTCGTTTCTTGATTTACAACAATATTTATTTGATTAACATATTTTAAGAATTGTTTCTTTAATTATAAGCACCTCAACAACCTACATCATATATTTAATCGTGATTTTATACATATGTCATTAATTATAAAAAAAAATATAATGTAAAAAAATAAATTAATGTAGGTAGTTCTAAAAATAAAAGTGTTCACTTGGATTCGCCAAAACTGTATAAAAGCCCGACGATCGAGCGGCAGGGGGCATTGTGTCGCCGACCGCCGAGCCGAGCGGAGCTCTGAAAGTATATTGTTATAAGAATACTCCTTGTGGAAACCACGTAAAGGCACCGTGAGCAAAGTTAAGTATATGTTGTAATAATGATTGTTCTTATTGATTATCTCCGTAATAATATTCTATTCCTTTTTGTGATATTATATATCTCTTTAATATTGCTTTATAGTTTATAAATAAAAAAATATAAGTAACATTAAATATTTTGGTATTATTTAAATAATAAATTGTTTGTATGAATCATGTAGACCTAATTAGTAAATAGATTCCATTAAAATTTTAAATATTGCAATTCTGCTTGGCTTATTATTATTTTGTTAAGACCCACATAGGAAATAATCTAACAAATGCAAAACCGGTAACGAAGTTTGCAACAGTTTTCGCTATGAGATGTGACCGACCGACTTGAGATCAAAATTTACATATATATTTTTGCCTGCGATATCCCACAAGGGGTTTTAGAAATGTTTTATGCGCTTTATACGGCCAATCTTATAATTGAATTAAAATCTAGTTATACAAAATGTTTTCTTGTGCCTACGAAGTTGGGACAGTAAATAAAATGATTTCCTTTGACTAACGGGTGGCCTGTAAAATTACTTTCCTTTCATATTTCTATATAGATACGTATTTAATATATAGATTTAGACAGTTTTTTATTGCTATGTTAACCGATTTAGGAACTGTTTGTTTTTTGTTTATTGATTTTTATTTTAAAACGTAGCTCCACACTAGGATTTATTCCTGTGTCGTGGGTGCGTTTACAAACCTAAAAGTTCACACACACAAATACCCAGACCGAAACAAACAATTGTGGATCGCACAAAGATTTGTCCCGTGCGGGAATCTAACTCGCGACTATTAGACACAGTTCGCGGAGCGGCTTAAGCTCTTAACCACAGCGCTAAATCGTCCGTCGACTGTACATTAAAACTATTGAGATATTAATAATATAATATAAGAGCAGGATTTAATATTCTTACACAAATTGTTACACGGCTCATTAGATTCACCTTACCTACTAAGTTTACTAAATTTCAATACTAAACGTAATTACCGTATCCCCGATAAAACATTTCATCTCCATGTATGCAAAAATAATACCTCTTTCTATAATCCAGTTACAAGAATGTGTCGCCTTTACAACGAGTTGTCCATGAAATCTAACCACTTCGATGTATTTAACAGCAGACGAACTTCTTTTAAAAATACTGCCAGACAGATCCTTCATCGGGCCTACATCACTTCGTAGTACAACATTTTATGAGTTTCTTTTAATATTACTATACTCTACTTATTTGCTTTCTAGCTCTTATTGTGTCACAAAATTAACCTACTTACCTTAATGTGTAAACATATTTAGGATTATAGTCTAGTTTATATTCCTTTGCACTATCTTACTGACTTTAGTCTTCAATTGAAATCTGTTTTGTTGACCAAATAAAATAAATAAATAAATAAATATGCGTTATTATCAAGCCATTATCCACCTACCTTCTGTTCCGTACTCCGTGCTATAATATATCTATTCAAATATTCAGAATTATTCAGAACATCGATAATTTTTTGAATAAAAACCTTTTTAATATACCACGTGTTTATCTAAAGGATGAAATAGTTTCTGTATATCATCACTCCAGATCGCTTGTAGTGCGTTGCAGTGGCCTTGCAGTGCCATGTGCCTTCCAGCTTCATCACCAGACCCTGGACACGGTAGTTTGTGTCATTATAAATCCAACGAGCCAAAAAACAACGGGGCTATGTTACCTAAAAAAAAATGTAGCCCCAGGCTAGGGTTTATTCCTGTGTCGTGGGTGCGTTTACACACATGAAAATTCATATACACAAATACCCAGACCAAAACAAATAATTGTTTAATTTAGAAGGTTCTATAACCACCTTCCGGCTTCATCATCAGACCCTGGGCACCACCTAATACAGTATACAGTACTTATCAAAATGAATCCAACGAGCCCAAACATGACGGGGTAGAGTTGTGTAATAGAGGCGTTCCTATAGCCACCTTCCGGCTCCATCATCAGACCAGTTGCATGGTGCCATATTATTGCATTGTTATCCAGTTCTAACTATGTTTAAAGTTTCGAGTCTTTTGCTCATTGGAAAGTTAGTTAAAAATCGTTTGCAAAATTTGTACCGAACAATCATACAGACAAGAAAGCGAGTTCATAAAAACGTAAAAGAATAAAAATACCCTAATAATGATTTATATTTTGTTGATGCATTTTACGTGAAATTCACGTACACAAAACATTTGTGGACAACATAGAATTGTGCTGTACAGGGATGAGACCCGTAACTACTCTATACAATTAATGGAGCGATCTATGATCGAACCACTAGGTTAATCGTCGAATTCGATTCGTTTTCCGATTTCTTGTCACAAGTTAATGATATATAATCTACTCTTTTTTGAAAGCAAATTTTCCACACTCTACCAATTTACATTTTATCTCAATCATTACCCTGAGGTCTCAATTTATCATTTTCCACCGACTTGCCCTGAGGTGTGGATCGCTTTTATCTGCTCTTGCCTTAGACCAAAGATAATACAATTCTTTTCTCTCAATCCCTCCAACAAATTGATAAGCGAAGCTTTCAAAGTATTGTGTTAAATTAAAATTGTATCTCGTTAACCTTTACGTAAAGGTTTAGATTATTTATCTTTTTTCTTAGAATTAAAGTTGGTTGGTTCTTGACTTGTACTCGCTTATTATGTTTATTATTTATGAAATATTTATTTTTAGAGGTTTGATACAACTTTAGGGATTGGTATGAAACTTGAAACAAAATTTCAACCTTAAAACATCAGTAGTAACTAGTTTTACTAATAATTATTAGTCTTATTAGTACTAGCAATTACGGGGAAGCACTATTAGTACGGCATTTCTCCACGTGATCGAATCAGGAATGAAGAGATTCGTAGAAGAATCAAAGTCATTGACATAGCCCCTAGGATTTGTAAGCTGAAGTGGCAATGGGCGGATCAAATAGCGCGAAGATCGGACGGGTGTTGGGGCAGAAAGATTCTAGAGTAAAGATCACGTCTTGGCAAGCACAGCGTGGATGGCCGCCTACCAGATGGACCGACGATCTTGTGAGGATCGCAGGAAGAGGTTGGGTGCATGTGGCATCAGACCGGCTGCGTTAGAGAGCGATTGGAGAGGCCTATGTTCAGCAGTGGATAAGTATAGGCTGAAATGATGGTGATTATGACCATGAGTGCCCTATTATAATTTTATTATATTTACTTAGCTATAGGAGAACTTGGTTAAATATTGACAATAAACGTTAAATACGATCGTACAAAAAGAACACCGTCCTGTCTACATTTCACAAGCAGCGATGGCAGAGGTGATTTTTGTATACCCACATTTTGCTGACGAAGTTAGGTCCCAACATAATAAAAAAGGGTGAGTCTATTGCCGTTACAAAACGGATTTTTACACACAGATACAATTCCAGATTCCAGACGGCTACTGACGATTTCTCAATAGCAAAACCTCAACAACACTTTGTCCGATCTAGGTCTGAACCTAAGATCTTGCGATTCTTAGCCGCACCATACGCCATTAGGACAACATAAAAGTACATAATTAGGTACTTTATTAGGTTACTTATTTAGATACTGATATCCAAGACTTAAATTTTCTCTCTCATACTTTCGTATTGCCAAACCTATATTCCCCAAGCGGGGGTTGGCAGAAGTGTCCAGTGTACACCCATTTTTCGCCAGTGATGTTAGGCCCAATATCATAGGGGGCAAGCTTATACCAGGCAAACCTTCCAAACTCCGGACCAATACTGGGAATTTTTCGTTAGAAAAACTATATTTATCCGACCTAGAATTTAAACCCAGGATCTTGTGATGGCAAAGTGAGTTTTTTCAGATAATGCAGTAAAGATCAACCTAGGAAATTAAGTATTTTATATAGAAAGGCACATTATGATATCGATTTATCTACAATGAAAACTAAACCGATTTGTATAGTTGCGAGATGGAATTAGGCTGAATTAACAATGAAATAAAACTATTTTACGGATTTTATCGCGGTTTATTTTTTATTTTTAGTTCCCGACGTTTCGAGTGCTTTGCAGCACCCATGGTCACGGGAGGGACTGAGGTGTTAGATGTCCAAAAGGCATAGTTGTTCCGGGGTACCCTCAAACTTCTTAATTATTTTTGTTGTTGTTGGTCCGATCTACGCAGAATGAGCTCACGGTGTCTTGAGGTCTTGCAGTGTTATGCTTGGTTTTGGATTTGATTATATTAATTACCGGATCCCAAGACGATGGAAGCACCCAGCCGTCTTCTCTATTGAAATTAGGATGTTTTTTAATTTCAATAGCCTCGCGAACCATCCTTGGTAGGAATCGGTGTTCTTTCACGAGGATTTGTGGTCTATCAAATCTGATGTTATATCGGGTGCGGTCAAGGACATGTTCACATACTGCAGACTTCTTTGAACGTCGGGAACAAAAAATAAAAAATAAACCGCGATAAAATCCGTAAAATAGTTTTATTTCATGTGTAATATTCGCGTAAATCTAAGAACTCAATATCTGAATTAACAATGTTTGAATTGATTGGTATTTGAACATTCTTTTTTTTCTAAAATCCATACCAATATTATAAATTCGAAAGTAACTTTGTCTGATTCCTTTTCACTTCATAAGTGCTGAAGAGATCTTAATCAAAATTGCGACGAAGATTTATTACATCCTGGCGAAAAAATAGGTTACCTTTACTCAAAAATAAATTATGCCGATGAAGACACGGGTAATAGCTAGTAGGAAATAAGTCCTTTTAAAAACTTACTCTTCAGTGGTGTCATAAAAACGACACCGTAATTTTAACATTAAAGTAGCAGCTTAATTTAAACATATTTTTTACTCGACATCTCCCGAGGAAGCAATGAACTAGATTACTGCGAGACGTTTGATATCCCGGGACATTATATAAATGTCCCGGGATAGGAGGTTTGTTTTATTTATAGATTCATTGCAATTACAAATGTAAAATAATATGCAAAAACAGAACTACGTCACTCTTTTGTTCCAAGCGAGTGAAGCAGTGATGTATTATGTAACCCTACATTTCATTAACAATGTTAGATCTCAATGTAATAGGGGCCTATAATTCCAGACTGCGGACTTTCGGAATCCGTATTTTTCTATAGTATAACTTAATAGCCTGCCAGGTGGACCGACGATCTGCTGAAGATCGCAAGGAGTCCTTGGGTGTAGGTGGCATCGGACCGGCTGCGCTGAGGAGCAATTGGGGAGGCCTATGTTCAGCAGTGGACAGTATAGGCTAAGATGATGATGATAATACCTTAATAACGGTTTCTCGAGCACAATTCCATGCTCCGAACTGGTAACGAGAATTTTTCCATTTAAAAAATCCTCAATAGCGCTATCCGACCAAGGACTTAAACCCAGTGTCTAGCGAAAGTCAGATACATCTGCCATTAGAATAAAGAGGGAGTGAATAGGTCTCTAGGGGATAGGCGGGGAGCCAAGAATTCTAACAGGTTTTTTTCTTATAGATCTGGCTCCTTAACTCTCTTAGTTCGTCTCATACATATTTGCTGGTTGTGAAGACTCTTGACTTGCCGTTCAGATAAAACCGGCCTTCAGAGTGCTATATATTTCATCCTCGTGACACTATAAATTTACTCAATAAACATGAACGTGATAGCACACTCACTCGCTAGCGGCACGCTAACGTCAATCTTTTCGTGTTAACCCCTATGATAAAATCTACAGAGAATAGTTGTATTCTAAAACTCCATTTTCACATCCAAATCAATTTTATGACAACGATAAGTAACAAAGTACCTAAGCTACCCCTGGGCGGACTCTACTTTTAAAGTTATTTGTAGAAAACAGTTTTCTATTTCTATATAATGCAAACGTTTTCTGAGCTTAGCGAGTGAATCCCAAGACATTGAGAATATATATATCCAAAAATATTTATCAACCTTTACTTGGGAAACATGAAGTAGTGCTCTTCAGTATATTCAATATCAAATTCGTAGACGCAGGCTTCTGAATTGGGTTCATATGGATGTAACCCCAAAGTTGTGTTACAAATTTTCCTAAATCGTTTTATAAAATATAAAATGTACTGAAAAATATTAAAAATAAAAATTCTCATGCCTGTTGCGAATACAGTATAATTCTTTTACTACCTCTTTATGAACCCTAAGCTAGGTACTGAGTATTTTTAAGCGTGACACTTAGTTATTAGGCACATACACCCGTTTTATTTCGCCCGTTACATACATCATTTTTAATAACATCACCATTTGCCTTTTGGACTGTATCATAAAGTTTTATTAGGTACTAAAGAATATTGGCGGACGATTTGGTGCAGTGGTTAAGAGCTTAAGCCTCTCCGCCCTCTCAGTCGAATAGTTGCGATCTCGATTCCCGCACGGGACAAATCTTTATGTGACCCAAATTTATTTTTTTCGGTCTGGGTATTGTATATGTAAGTTTTCATGTTTGTAAACGCATCTCCGATACAGAAATAAATTCAAGTGTGGAGCTACGTTTTATGTAAGAAAGAAAAACGCTTATAAAAATACAACGTTACGCCTATATTTCTTAAGCGGGTAGACATTTACTGTCAAACTACATTTAGCCGACGATTTTAGGGTAAATATAATAAGAGGCGAGCCTATTGCAATTATTTCGAACACAATTCCAGACTCCAGACTATTCCTGGGAAGTATTTCATTAAAAATTTATACTTTGTCCGACGTAGGATTTGGACCTTGGGACCACCGCCAGTATTATGTAGACCAACGAGGAAATTGACAAAACGTTTACATGGACTTATTTGTTTAAACCATATCCGCATGTAACTCCTTTCATTTCTGGATTAAATATATAACGAAAACCAAATGAGAAAGCATTTATCTCAAAACTAAATTAATAGTAAAAACATTTTTAAGAACCACCTTTCATACAACCACCCAGTGTTGGGCAAAAATCAATTGATTAAACAATTGACAATTAACAATTGATTAACTGTAATTGCAGTGTTATGCAATTAACAATTGATCAATTGTAATTGCAATGTTTTGCAATTAATAATTGATCAATTGTAATTGCAAAACAACGCAATTACAATTGATCAATTGTTAATCGTTTTATGCACATTTACGATTAAACAATTAACAATTAATCATCAAAAAAAAGCACACCTAACGTATGCGCAATGTGGGAGTATACAATGTACACTTCTGTCTGGTGTTGTAAGGCTTGAATCGGGAGTACGAAGCTTGAGTGAATGCTTGCCTTCTAAAAAGACTTAAGACAAAAGAAAACATAATCATCTATGAGATTTTAGGAGATGCTGATAACTAAAATGGCGTTTATTTTTGGATCAAAGATGGCGTCGCGACTTCTTATGAATAATCAATATGGGCATCGTTTTTGGGTTTTAAGGGTACGCTGATTACGAATATCGCGCAAATTAAACACTATGTTCTTTATCGGCATTCGCAAAAACCCCAAAAATGATATCCATATTAATTTAACACCAATATCAATCTACTTGTACTTGTGAATATCAAACTAACCAACCTAAACACGAGGGGATTATGTTGTCCAGTTCACATGTTTCTATGGCCAACTTCCAACTTCATCATCAGACCATCCCCATGGTACCATATTATTGTATTGTCACCAAACTTACATACGTATGCCAATTTCAGCTGAATCGGATACCGTAAGTGCTTGAGAAAAGGATCAGAAGAGTTGAACCGGAAAGACAGACAGACATATGAACAGTGCAAGTTAAATAAAAGTAACACCGTCACGCCTATATTCCCCAGAGGGATTGGCAGAGGTGTACTGAGTACACTCACGTTTCGCCGACGATGTTAGGTCCCATGTAATAGGGGGCGAGCCTATTGCCATATACCGGGCACAATTCCAGACTCCGGACTGCTACTGGGAATTTTTCGTTAGAAAAACTACATTTGTCTGACCTACGATTTGAACCCAGGACCTCGTGATCACAAAGCGATGCGCTTTGCCACCAGACCAACGAGGTAGAAAGCAGTAGTAAGGCAGGGAGCAAATAAAAACTTGTAAAAAATAAGTATTCTATTTTGTCCATATAAAAATGGAATATTTTATAAGTTCCCGTTCCATAAAGCATTCAAAATTCGGCCAATACACTGCACCCCTCTGCCAACCCCCCGTGGTAACCAAATGTTTGTTTATAAAAAGGTACCTAAACTTTAAAGAAGCGCGCGCGCACTTCGCCTTTCGGCAGTGTCACGAGCCGACAAGTGCGCGCGCGTCACTAGTAGGGTTGCCACCTTTTATTTAAGCAAATTAAGTACATTGGTTTTTAAAGGTAGGCAAAAAAGTACATTGTATCAAAATAAAGTATTATTTATTTCACTTTATTATTTTGTTTAAAAACATATTTATTATTACTTTTAGAACTTTTCAGTCATTGTTATCATTGCTAAACACCTTCACAGCATGTTGACAGTCAATAATAACTTGAATAGATTAGTAAGAATTAAGAAGTGCTTATAGTTTTTACTATTTTCTTTAAGTTAGATGTAATAATGTTTTTTTCTTAAATCTAGTACCATAGATTCGGATTTTAACACCAGACATCATCTACTTTGTGTATAATGAATCTTAAAAGTACTTTACAGTTCTCATAATGTACAAGATATACTTACCCTAAATAACGCACGATACGTACTTTATAATAAACTACGGGTAGCAACCCTAGTTACTCGTCGCCTTTTGGCACCGGCACGAGCCGACAAAGGGCACGTGCGTAGGTAACTAGAGTCGGTCGGTAATGCCACAGTATCTATCTATCCAGTAACTTATCAAAGTCGTTTTAGTGGTATAATTACCAACACTCCCCGTCAGAACGTTGTTAGCACCTTTTTTTTTCATTTATTAAAACTTATTTACTGCAGTGGTTATAAGCCTGTATTTTTTCGTATAAGTCCAGCATAATACAATTAACCACAGGGACTGTGTAAAAACAGCATAATGAAAGCGTTTATAATTTTAATGTTTAGGCTTAAATATTATTTACCTTTATTGCAATTTTTTCGTTTTTTTTTTAAACGTATCCCCACACTAGGATTTATTCCTGTGTCGTGGGTGCGTTTACAAACATGAATATTCACACACAAATACCCAGACCGGAACAAATAATTGTGGATCACACAAGAGAAAGTGAGTGTGAATCGTGCGCACACAGGAATATTGTAGGAGCTTAAATTCATTTCTATTAAGTATATTTGCATATTTCAACGAATAATTCCACACTTTTTGGACATTATAGTCATTATGGATAAAGAGGAATATAGTTATATGTCAGTTAACACGTTGGACACGGACATCAATGAACAGTTAGATCGAGATGGGCAGTCTTCAGGGCCGAGCTCAATCACGTCGATATCTTCACCCCCGCGTCTTGCACTACTTGACGGTACATTTTACAAATATTTACCAGAAGAATCAACAGCACATATAATCACAGCTCTGTGTACTAAATGCTCGCCCGTCACTACTAAAATCAGAGGATTCGACAACTGTTCATCCAATTTTCTGAGTCACCTCAAACGGAAACATGGACAAGATTATGTAAATGAATATAAAAGATACATAAAAACAAAGAAAAATATTAAAAAAGGTGCATACATTTAAAAAAAAATACCTACTAGGGGCTTAAGAAAAGTTGAAGAGGTCCAGCCATATACACCAGAAAAATTTGCACAAAATATGATAAACTTCTTGATTGATTCTATGATCCCATTGGGGGCTATAGAAAACCTATATTTATTAGAGATGTTTAGCAACTTGAAGATATCCGATAAGAATTTGAAAGTTGTAACCGTCGAAGTTTGAGTCGCCGTATAAATATATATTATGAAGAAAAATGTCTGCCATAAAATCTGAACTAAAGGCTGTTGATTTCGTGTGCACTACAACTGATATCTGGTCGGGAAAGAAGAGAAGCTTCTTAGGTATGACTGCACATTGGATCACAAAAGATTTGAAACGTGTTTCAGTAGCATTAGCATGTCAGCGGTTCAAAGGCATTCATAGTTACGATCGTATTACTAATTTAATTAAACAAATTTATACAGAATTTGGCTTAAACGGTAATAAGGTAGTCGCAACCATTACTGACAACGGCAGTAATTATTTAAAAGCATTTCGCGCTTTTGGCGTGGAACTTACAAACATCAGTTGTGACAAAACCAGTCAGCCAGAAGATTCTTTGTTTGAAGAAATAGATGTGGAATCTGACTCAAGTCTGGACGAAGAAGAATCCGAAGATTTTATTTGCGTGCCCATATAAGATGCTGTGCGCATACATTAAGCTTATGTGCTACCGTTGATGCCAATAAAGTTTTAAATGACAAAGGTACTCCATTATCTCATATACATACCACCGCATTAAAAAAATGCAACTCTTTATGGAATGCAGCTGGTCGTCCAAAAACAGCTGAAATTATACAAGATTTATTACAACACACATTAAGTCGACCGGGTGAAACCAGATGGAATAGCCTATATGATTCACTTCAACAAATTTTATCAAATCAAAAAAAAAAAATTCAGCTTCATAGAGCTTTAAATATTAGTAATCCCATAAAAGATGTTGAATTTGATTACTTGAAAGAATATTTGACATGTGCTGCACCAGTAGCAGAAGCACTAGATATTATGCAAAGTAAAACCAATGCCTATTATGGCATTTTATTGCCATGTCTGTTTGCATTGATAAGAACAATACAAAAAATTGAAAGGAGAGGCAATTTGATGTACTGTGCACCTTTAATCGAGGCGTATAGAATAAACGTTGAAACGAGATTTAAACAGTTTTTTTAACCTTAACACTGCTGACGCAGAACATGCAGCAATAGCTGCTGTATCGTATCCCTGTTTTAAAAATAAGTGGCTTTCTCGCTTAGATAATCAAGACCAAACTAGGGTACAGAATCTTTTTAAAACCCTTATTTCAAAAGAACTCAATGTAGAGCCTCAACAAATTATAGCAACTAAAAGTCGTAATGAAAATTTTTTTGAATCTGATGCTGACTCAGATAGTAATATTAATGTGTCACCTACAGCGGCTGCCAGTACTAACATGCCTATAACAATGGCTGAGCTTTTAATGCTACACTTTTTTGCTGAAGAAAGTGAAGAACTAAGTCTGCTGAACAAATACCCAGAAATAAAAAGAGTCTTTATAAAATTTAATACGCCATTACCAGCTTCCGCAGCAGTTGAAAGATTGTTTTCTTTTGCTACTATGACCAATTCACCAAACAGTCATAGATTATCAGATCAAATGTTTGAAAAGAGAGTCGTGTTGAAGTGCAACTTAACCTATTCAAAGAATATACAGAAAACATTTTAATTATGTGTCATTAAATCGGAACATTAATTTAAATAAAAATTGATTTTTAATATTTTTCGTTGTATATTTATTTAACACTATTGTTGCTTCTTGTTTGCTATTGTTTATCTTGAATTCTTATGACAAATTCAATTTGTCATAAGAAGACAAATTGACTTTGCGGGTCGAAAAAACTAGACCAACATGTCTCGGTTGGTTCGAGATTTAGAAACTCCGTCGTGTTTTAGATCGTTAGATTTGTCTTGACCAGTACTTTAAACTCAGATGGCGGCCACGTCCTGATGATGGATCCGGAAGGTGGCCAACGGAACTCCTAGGGTCTATAGTACTCGTCATAACCAATCAAACGGGGTAAGATGGTCTAGATATTTCCCGGTACCTACATCCTTCCATTTTCGCATTTGATATCTGTTTTGTCATTCTTTCTTCCGAATTTCTTTATGCCCGAACCAACGGAGCATACCCTTTTGCATCTTTACACTAATATTATCATTCATACCTACAAGCTTTCTTACTATGCTATTGCGAATACGGTCAATCACGGCACATCTTCCGCAGTGCTCGAATTTCGACCGCATTTATCCTACTTTCATTCTTCTTCTTATATACCCAACCGTCACTGCCATATAACAGCGTTAGGACAAGCACTCCTTAATGCATGGCTTTCTAAGCCTTTTGGCTTAAGCCTGACGAATCACCTCGAGCCTTTCTTCTCCAATCGCCTTTCTTCTCTTTCAAACATTTCTTTCACTAAAGTTTTGGTGGCACTCTTGCATTGCCGTATATTTATTTCTTCAGCTCTGTCATACTGTCATTTACATTCAAAGAAGAAACACAGTCCTGTCACGTTTTCTTCTTACTTTGTACGAAGATTTGTAACTCTCCGTCCCAACTTCCGCTGTGCTTTGCTTTTTTGAGCAACCACATACTTCTTTCGCGGATTCTAACAAACTCTCTTTTAGGCTATTTCAGCATTCATTTATAGTCCGAGTCGAGTCCGAAGTACCTGCTGTCAAAAGCTTCTCCCGAACCAGAGTCTGTATGAACAGATCTTTATACATTCTTCTCACTCTTGCAACTTTTCAATTATAATTCTTTTATGGCCTCGAAAGGGTATATGCTCTCGCCATTACCTCTTCTTCTAAACAAACCACTAAACCACGTAACTATGAGATAGTATTCAGATTCAAGAGTGGGACCTCTATATGCACGGATATCTTAAAGTTTGCTCTGGAGACGGTTATCTACTAGGATCAAATCTATCATGCTTTTCTGTTCATTTCTTCTCCACGTAATATAAATCGCTTTATGTTGGAATATCGTATTTGACACAAGAATGCCTCTTTCCAAACATGCATCTACAATGAGCTTACCCGCATCATTTACTCTCTTATCACCATAAGGACCTAGAGCAACGTCGTAAGATGGCCACCTGGTTCCCACCCATTTATTCAGGTCGTCGCACAAAATCACCTTTTCATTTGCACATCAGTCAGATTCAAAAGTTCCCTGACATTATCCCAAAACTCTCAAGCTCCTGGTGTGTCGACAAGCTTACGGAAGCGTATGCTGCATCCAAAAATACCCTAGTGAGACTTAGGATTTAAACGGACTCAGAGAATCTTGCATAGTACAGGCCATAGTCTCTCACTCCAGAAGCCAGGCGATGGGACAGCAAGATACCCACCCCCTTGCTGGCACGACCACTCAGTGGTACCCTAGACTACACGCGTCGCCTCGGGGAGACGACCCAGCCTAGATGGCTGGCAGGGGTCGCAACGAGCACGCTCTTGGACATAACCCCCGAAATGACATACCCACATTGATGTTACTTCGAAAGTCGCATCCGCCATCTTGGATTTAAAAATTAACGCTCTATTCTTTATCAGCTTCCCCCAAACCCCAAAAATGACACCCATACTGATTTTACTTCAAAAGTCGCGTTCGCCATCTTGGATTCCAATATGAACGTTATATTCGTTATCAGAATCTTCTAAAACCCCAAAAATGAAACTCATATCGAATTTTACAAAAAAGGTCACAACCGCCATCTTGGATCCAGAAACTAACGCCATATTCGTAATCAACATGCCCTAAACCCCCGATATCGATACCCATATCGATTTTCATTAAAAGTCGCGCCCGCCATCTTGGATTTCAAAATTAACGTTATATTTGTTATCAGCATCCCCTAAAACCCCAAAAATAAAACCCATATCGATTTTACTTCAATAGTCGCGTCCGTCATCTTGGATCTTTAAATTAACGTTATATTTGTATTCAACATCCCTTAAAACCCTAAAAGTGACACCTATATTGAGTTTACTTCAAAAGTCCTGTCCGCCATGTGGATCCAGAAACTAACGCCATATTCGTAATCAGCATCCCCTAGAGCCCCGAAATCGATACCCATATCGATTTTCATAAAAAGTCGCGCCCGCCATCTTGGATTTCAAAATTAACGTTATATTTGTTATCAGCATCCCTTAAAACCCCAAAAATGAAACCCATATCGATTTAACTCCAAAAGTCTCGTCCGCCATCTTGGTTCCAAAAGTTAACGCCATATTCGTTATCAGCATCCCCTAAAACCAAGAAAGTGACACCCATATTGATTTTACATCAAATGTCGCGTCCGCTATCTTGTTTCCAGAAACTAACGCCATATTCGTAATCAGCATCGCCTGAAATCCCGAAATCTATACCCATATTGATTTTAATAAAAAGTTGCGCCCACCATCTTGATTTCAAAATTAACGTTATATTTGTTATCAGCATCCCCTAAAACCCCAAAAATAAAACCCATATCGATTTTACTTCAAAAGTCGCGTCCGCCATCTTGGATCTTTAAATTAACGTTATATTTTTACTCTGCGTCCCTTAAAACCCTAAAAGTGACACCTATATTGATTTTACTTCAAAAGTCATGTCCTCCATCTTGGATCCAGAAACTAACGCCATATTCGTAATCAGCATCCGCTAATACCCTGAAATCGTTACCCATATCGATTTTCATAAAAAGTCGCGTCCACCATGCTGGATTTTAAAATTAACGTTATATTTGTTATCAACATTCCCTAAACCTTGAAATCGATACCCATATCGATTTTCATCAAAAGTCGCTTCCGCCATCTTGGATCCAGAAACTAACGCCATATTCGTAATCAGCATCTCATAACGTTGTATTTGTTATCAGCATCCCCTAAAACCCCAAAAATAAAACCCATATCGATTTTACTTCAAAAGTCGCGTCCGCCATCTTAGATCTTTAAATTAACGTTATATTTTTACTCAGCATCCCTCAAACCCTAAAAGTGACACCTATATTGAGTTTACTTCAAAAGTCATGTCCGCCATCTTGGATCCAGAAACTAACGCCATATTCGTAATCAGCATCCCCTAATACCCTGAAATCGTTACCCATATCGATTTTCATAAAAAGTCGCGTCCGCCATCTTGGATCCAGAAACTAACGTCATATTCGTAATCAGCATCTCATAAAACCCCGAAATCAATACCCATCTTGATTTTCATAAAAAGTCGCGTCTGCCATCTTGGATTTTAAAATTAACATTATATTCGTTATCAACTTCTTTCAAAACCATAAAAGTGACATGCATATTGATTTTGTTACAAAAGTCACATCCACCATCTTAGATCCAGAAATTAACGTCATATTCGTAATCAGCATTCCCTAATATCAAAAATGTGACTCCCATATTTTACTTCAAAAGTCTTATCGTCGTATTTTACTTAGATCCAAAAATTCACGCCATATTTGCAATCAGTATTCCCTGAAACCCCAAAAATGACACCCATTTTACTTCAAAGGTCACGTCCGCCATCTTGGATGTGTTTAAAATATATTGTCCTGTGTTTAATTGTTAATTGTTTAATCGTAAACATGCAAAAAACGATTAACAATTGATCAATGGTAATTGCAACGTTTTACAATTACCATTGATCAGTTGTTAATTGTGAACCCTACAATTAACAATTAATTTTTCAATCGTCAATTGCAATTGATTTTTTCTGCGATTGAAATTTCAATTGTTTGGTCCTACAATTGAACAATTAAACAATTAGTGCCCAACACTGCAACCACCTAATCGAAATTACTTGTGTATACAACATTTCTATGCTGTTGGCCGTTCAAGAGATCGTGGTTGTAGGATCAGTTCATGCTTACTTAAAAAATGCAATTTTATCTAAACTGAACCAACAAATTTCTACTTCTTAGAATAACAGAAAGGTAGTTCTAATTCAGCTTGCACCATTTTACTTAAACAAACTTACAAATATTGCAAGTTAAATCAAATCTTGTAATAATTAATCTCACCATACCAAATTATAGAGAAAAGTTTCTTTAACCACAATATAAATAAAACACAATTAAACTTTCACATTCCAAAACCTCATAAAAATAAAAGATCGCAATTGCACTACGTTTCACCTAAATATTGTATGGTAGTCATTGCATTTGCAATGCAAAATATGCTAATGGAATATGTTTAAGTCGTCGCTCTGTGTTTAAGTACGTGATACATACAAGGGGTACTATTATCTCAATATATTTTAATAAAGCAGATATAAAATGGAGTTATGGTTAATTGGATTTCTATTAAGACCGATTAACAAGCCGATTGTCATGGCAATCTTAGGAGGAGGTTTTTGTTCTGCAGTGGACGTCTTTCGGATAAAATGGTTAATAAATTAAATTATGTAGAAGTTAAGCAAAGGACTTAGCACAGATCTAGACATCATCATCATCAGTATTATCTCATCCTATACTCGTCCACTGCTGAAAATAGGCCTTACCAATCGCTCTCCAGCGCAACCGGTCCGATGCCACCTGCATTCGACTTCCTGCAATCTTCACAAGATCGTCGGACTCGTCAACCACGTATTGGCAATCGCAGCGTGGGACGGCCGCCGTCAAATGGACCTACACGTCACCCAAACACAAATAGGGCCCTTATTAGCTGTAACCAATTAAACACGTAACACGGCGTGACACGATTACTCCGTGGAATCATCCCTAATGGCACTTCAGTGGCATACAGAATACATAATCGAACATTTCATAACGAATAAGTGCCCTGTTTTTCTTTCACAAATTGAAAGTACGCTTATAGCTATAGTTTGCATCTTAGAAATATAAAAACATTCAGACACCTCACGATTCAAATCTACTTTTTATGTTAAACTAACTACACACCTATCATCCAAATCTAAATTAAAATCTTTTACATCGTACAACATCAGGCAAAAAACGTCCTCTGTAGGACAAAGAAGCTTCTGTTAGATTCGTCACATCAACATTGTCTCATATAATTAGTTGTGACAAACAAGACGCCAACAAAAATGATCGTTCTAACAGCTTAATTTCATACTTTTTTGCAAGCCATTCATAATAAATATACGTATAGATACGTTTTATTCCGTTACCAAAACAACTTTTCAGTTTCTCTAAGCTAAACATTTCACAGTTCATTGCCGTCTCCGATGATATGTGAAGCGAGGTTGTGACAAATACTGGCTTTCAAAACATATTTTATCCTCGAGTTAAAAGGCCAAGAAAATGTGGTGGTTTTTGTAATTCAAAATTATATTTTTTTATGCCTAAACTAAATATACCTAGTTATTATACAGGCTGTTATTTTGTACTCTTTTAGAATTTATGGAATACTTTATAGACGGCGTAAGTAATTAAATACTTTTCTATTTCAACAAGCCGTAACCCGCGGCTTCGCACGCGTTTCTTTTGTAATTTGCCATAGGTAGGTAGAACTTTTTTGGATTATTATATATTAGATATATTGGAGTAGGTAGAACTATTTTGGAGTATTCCAAGACTGAAGAAAAACCTCCATATTCAGTTTCTTTTAAATCCGTTTAGCCGTATTAATAAGGAGAAATAAAATTAACTATCCCCCAGAAATCTTGCATTTCCCGAGCCAAAAAGTAGTCTTAAATAATCTCTGAAAATTCCTCCATTTTTGTCTATTTAAAATCGGTTCCACCATTCGGGATATTAACACGGACAAACAATCATTTTTTTATTGCGGTATGTACGGGCAGTATGCACTTAAGATATCTTCTTTATTTCAAAATCACAAATCCCATATAGATAGATATTCTTGTGCGCTGTGCGGGGATCGTACCTGCGACTATTTGACGAAGTAAGTTAAGCAGTCAGTCACCTGTGAAGAGGAAGAGGGAAATCGAAGGATTGCCAGGTTTTTTAGCCTTAATATGATTAATATCTTTGAGCCTTCATGCAGGCCGGTAAAAATCTACCAAATACATATTGGAGTGATTTCATATACCACTTATACGGATAATATCGGCATGATATAGTTTGTGAACAAATTTTCCTATTTCATATTACTATTTCACGACTTAAGATACACTAAAGTGCTGATGTCGGCCACCCTGGGGTTTTTAGACGGTAGAAATCCGACAGGCCCCGCGAGCTTCCCTCGAGGCTCACGGAAGTCCTATGCAGGATTTTCCCCAGGTAAACAAATAAAAAAAGGTCTTCCCCAATATCAACGTTCTTCCACTTACTCATTTTATATCTGTGTTGTTTCTTTCATATTAAGTTTCTTTATAATCCGTTCTGCCTTTTTAGTATGAAGAAATAATAGATATTCCGCAGAAGTCATGCTATTGTTTATATTGCTATGCTATATATTTCTATGTGAAAGTGGAAGGATGCAGGTACCGGGGAAGACCTAGACTATCTTACCACGACCAAAAAACCCGAGTCTTATCTGATGGAAAAGTCAAGAGTCTCCGTAACCGGCGAGCGTGTATGAGACGAACTATGAGAGTCGAGGAAGCCAGAGAGGTATGTAAGGAAAGAACCTGTTGGAACTCTGTACTCTCTGCCTACCCCGCAAGGGATCTGGCGTGAGGTTATAGATAGATAGATAGATAGATATATATTTCTCGAGATAAAAAGTATTTTGTTTTATTTTACGATGTCGATCGTTTAGCCAGCTATGTCGCAAGAAAGAATCACGTTCTTTCCGGGACAAATGTCGAATATTATTTCGAGACCTAAAACACCTTGAATGTTTTAGTAAGATCCATTCTGCCATTGTAGTATGAAGAAATAACGGCTATCCCGGAAGAACCGTGTTATATACCGTGTTGAAGTTGACAAAATATTGTATATTTTGTCAACTTCTACCAGACTCATTTCCCTTTCAACTATCTCTATCACCGGGTTCAGTCGTAGCCCCACTTAGCACGTGTTTTTTGTAAAATATAAACTAAACTATAGTGCGATCTTATTAAACACACCACTAACGCCGTCTTAAAAAAAAACCATACAATACCTTCTTTTTTAAGAACGATTATCAGTTTATTTTTTTATTAATTATTAATATTTCTCATTTAAACCTTCTTTACCTACCCTAATATGAATGATATTAATAATGACATCAGTAGTGTAGACTGGGAGACTCTTTTGAGCGACATACCTCTGCATTTAGCCGTTTACATATTTTACGAAATTATTTATAAAATCATAAAGAAACACGTACCCTTACGCCCACTCAAAAGTGATAAATTCGCGCCTTGGTTTTCTCAACCATTGATAAAACCTAAATATTACTAAAAAAATCACTCATCACTTAATATTGTAAAATTTATATACCGATATTATATTATTTTGCTGAGTTGTACAGTAAGGTACCCACAAGATTAATATAATGACTATAATAACGAAATCTATACAATTGTGGTGTTCGCCGTTAAGGAGTTCCCTCTTGTATCTTCAAAGTCCAAGGTTCAATATCAATAACATTAAAATAGGACCACCTCAAAACTATACTGAACCCAATGCAAAAAGAATCATCAAAATCAGTTCATAAGCAAAGAAGTTATAAAAAAAGGACGAATCATGAACCTCCTTTTTTGAAGTTAGCTAATATACTGCTTAGTTCTATAGTAGGGTACCTATAGGATTGACGTAATACCCATAATATCTCATTTTACACATGCCTATTGTTTGTCGTTAAGCAGTTCCCTGGTGTATCTTCTAAGTCCAATGCCAATGAAATTAAAATGGGACCACCTTAGAGCTATACTGAACCCAATGCAAAAGAAAATCATCAAAATCGGTCCACAATTGACAGAAATATCGCTGAACATACATAAAAAAAAGAAAAGCATACATACAACCGAACATAGAACCTCCTCCTTTTTGAAGTCGGTTAAAAATAAGGAAAAATCTTGGATTAAGTGGAAACGGTATGGTAACAAGTCAAATTATGAAGAATTTTCTATATATAGAAGTAGATTTAAAAGTCTGTCATCTGAGTGCTTCAACTCATATATGAATTCTATAGAAGTAGGTATTAACAAGGACGTAAAAACATTTTGGTCGTATATAAATAGACGAAAGGACAAATCACGTTTACCTGACACGATGATTTATGGTGACGAGAAATGTTTTAAACCTGAGGAAATGTGTAACATGTTTTTAATTTTTTTTAACACTGTGTTCGAGAAAAATTATCAAAATGATCTCGATATAGATACACTCAGCTCCTTATCGAATAACTTAATATCTGATTTGCCTTTTCCGAAAGAACTGGTGATAGACTCTCTAAAATCTTTAGACATTGCTTAAGGTTCTGGACCTGACGGTTTACCACCATTTGTCCTTAAACATACAATCCCAGTCAATTAGTACTCCTTTATTTATTTTATTTAATCGTAGTTTACGAGAAGAAACTGTTCCTGACTCTTGGAAAACTGCAAACATAATTCCTATCTTTAAAAGTGGTTCTAAAAATGACGTAACCAATTACCATCCTATATCATTGTTATCTACTATGTCAAAAGTACTTGAACGGTTAGTTCATAACGCTATCTACCCTTGTCTACACAACATTATTATCCCAGAACTACATGGCTTTGTTAAGAACCGCTCCACTGTCAGCAATCTTATGCTATATTCTAACTTTCTATTTGAAAACTTGGACTGCCGTATACAAGTGGATTCAGTTGACACCGACTTCTGCAAAGCTTTTGACGAAGTGGATCATCGTATACTTCTGCAAAAAATTGCGTTCAATGGCATACACGGTGATTTGCTGCGATGGTTTATGTCATATGTTACTAACAGGACACAGAGAGTGGTTGTAAATGGATGTACCTCTAATGCCATGAAAGTTTCATCTAGGGTTCCCCAAGGCTTTATATATATCTATTTAAATCTGTCTAAATGTAAATTTATTTCCCTGACAAAAAATACGAATAATATGATCAATTTCACATATTCCCTCTGCAAAGCCTCTCCAGTGCCGTGCCAGTAATTAAAGATCTTGGCATACATTTTTATTGTAAGCTTCATCTAGATGTTCATGTTAAGCACATTATAAATAAAGCTTATCAGCTATATGGTTTTATAATGAGAACGTGTAAGTCCTTTAAACAATCAACGACGTACTTACTACTTTTTAATTCATTGATTAGATCTCAGTTAGAATATGCTCCACCCATATGGAACCCATATTATCGAAAATATCCTGATCAACTGGAGGCTGTGCAGAGAAAATATCTTAGATCTGTCCACTATAGATATACAAACTCACCCTTTATATGATACTCTGCTAGACAAAATATTCAATGACACTCTTGAATGTAAGGAGGTTGCATCTTGATCAAATCTCCCTGTATAAAATGTGTCACATCTACTTCGATTGTAACCAGCTAAATAATCAAATATACATTCGTATTCCTAGTAGTTATCTCTAACGTATTCTTAAAAACTATGATCATCGCTTATTTACTCCTAAGTTATGCAGGACCAACGCAGGTGGACACGCATCCCTACGGCAGTTAATGAATTCTTACAACGATAATTTTACAGACCTTGACTTATTTTTTTTATTAACACTAATGCGATTCAAAAAAGGCTTACTTGATAATTTTGCAACTATCAAAGTTTAGTAAACATTTATATACACAACTTGCTTAGAAATATTAGTGAAGTTAGTTCTAGTGCATGTTATTGTACTCCCTAAGAATAGGTTTATGCTCCTCAATTATTTTTTTCGTTTACTTTGTGCTTTGTTACTCTTTTAATTTAATTTCTTATGGTAATTGAGTTCAGTGAGAATTCAGTGTTAAATTGAATATGTTTATTCTGTACCATATTATTCAATGTGTGGATTACGGTGTTGGTTGCATAATTATTGTATTGGTTTGCAGTCTGATGTTTAGTTTAAGCTGTATTATGCAATTGTTTGTTTTCCCTAAGAAATAAAAATAAAGTACCCTGATAAAGAGTGTAATCTAGCGTAATAATATCTTGAAACGGTACATTGCCAGTTAAGAATGTAGCAAAGTTTTGTCAGTTCATTTTGTCTTCTCGTATGATATTCTATCTATCTATCTATATCATCACGCCAGATCCCTTACGGGGTAGGCAGAGACTACAGAGTTTCAACAGGCTCTTTCCTTACATACCTCTCTGGCTTCCTCTACTCTCATAGTTCGTCTCATACACGCTCGCCGGTTACGAAGACTCCTGACTTGTCCATGGTAAGATAGTCTAGGTCTTCCCCGGTACCTTCATCCTTCCACTTTCGCATTGTATATCAGTTTTTTCATTCTTTCTTCGGACATTCTTTCTATATGCCCGAACCAACGGAGCATACCCTTTCTCATCTTCACACCGATTGATACCTATTTGCTTTCTTACTACGCTGTTGCGAATACGGTCGGTCAGCTTCTCTCCGCACATCTTCCGCAGAGCTCGCATTTCCACCGCATTTATTCTACTTTCATTCTCCTTCTTACAAACCCAGCTCTCGCTGCCATATAATAGCGTTAGGACAAGCACTCCATTATGTATGGCCAGCTGCGCCTTTCGGCTTAAGTGCCGGCTTCCAAGTAGCTTTCCCATCGCGCCATTCACTCTGTTTCCTGCACTCACTCTTCTCTCTAAGTCAGCGGTGTATTTTCCATCCTTACTGAATGCGCATCCAAGATATACAAACTCATTTACTTGCTCCAGCACATCGTTCCCAACCACAATCCTTGCATACGTTCTGGTTTCTTCCCGTTCAAAAACCATAATTTTGGTTATCTTCACATTAATTTGAATGTGAAGAAAACTATTTTTCATGCAGTCGTCTTTCATAACTGTGACTAGTAATTGTAGATCAGTGACTGTTGGCGCTATCAAATCCGCGTCATCTGCATATAGTAGATGATTTACCACTAGATCACTCATTTGTACACCTTCATTCATCGCTTTCAGTCTTTGAAGATTTTAATCTAAATATATTATAAACAGTCTAGCGGACAACACGCAACCCTGCTTGACGCCGATTTCAACGTCAAATCAGGGCGACATGGCGTACCCACCCGTACGCATGACTTGCAGTCCACATAGGTGGACTGGACGGCCTGCAGCAGAGTGCCATTTATACCATACTCAGGCAAAATGTCCCAAAGTCTCTTTCGCACAACTCTATCAAACGCCTTCTCCAGATCCACAAATCCGCAGAAAATCTTCCGGCCCACTGCCAGATGCTTCTCTACGATGTTGCGAAGGGAGAAAACTTGATCCAAACATCCTCTTCTGGACCTGAAACCCCCTTGTGCCTCGCACAACATTCCATCGGACTTCTCGCACATTCTCCTTTCAATAATTTTACCATACACCTTGGCTGCCAAGCTGATCAAACTAATGGCTCTGTAATTGGCGCAGTTATATTGTGAACCCTTGCCTTTGTACAAGGGTACAATGACGGCGCGGCACCAATCTGTAGGGACCCTACTGGTCCTCCAGCAAAGGTTTGCAAGGACCCCAAAGGCGTCCCGGACGCAAGTTCCACCATATTTGATCATTTCGGCAGATATCATGTCTATTCCCGCAGCTTTACCATTTTTCATACTTCCTATCGCCCATTCAACTTCTTCCATAGTGATGCCCTCTGTTGATTCCGGTGCCACAAACTGGCCTCTGGGCTCGTCTGTGGCACCAGTATCCGGGGCATCTCCATACATTTCTCCAAAATATTCACTCCACCGGTTTAATACAGCTTGTGTATCTGCAAGAATGTCACCATCCTTAGACTTTATCCTTTCCATTCTGGAACCTGACGAATCAGCTCGAGACTTCCTCACTTTGCGCCAAAAGTGTTTAGTGTTGCTCTCGAAGTTCTTCGCCAGCCTCTCCTCCTCATTCGCACTAGCTCTTTCAAGCTTTTCTTGCACTTAGGTTTTGGTGGCATTCTTGCATTGCCGGTATATTTCTTTCTTTATCTCTGTCATACTGGCATTCAGGTTTAAAGAAGAAACATAGTCCTGCCATGCTTTCTTCTTACTTTCTACGGAGCTTTGCAACTCCGCATCCCACCATGCATCACCTTTTACTGTACTATGCTTCTTTGAGCAACCACATACTTCTTTCGGGGAATCTACTAAGCTCTCTTTCAGGCTATTCCAGCATTCATCTACATTCGAGTCCGAAGAACATACTGCCAAAAGCTTGTCCCGGACTCTGTCTTCATACATTCTTCTCACGCTCTGATCTTGCAACTTTTCAACCTTTATTCTTTCAAGGTCACCAAAGGGGATACGCTCTCGCCAGTGCCTCCACTTCCTGAACAGACCACTAAACCGCGCAACTACGAGATAGTGGTCTGATTCCAGAGTGGGACCTCTATACGCACGTGTATCTTGGAGTTTGCTTCGGAGACGGTTATCGTATGATATTAATCGTGGTAGAAGATTCCTATCCGGTCCATTCATCGTTAGAGTTCTCTCCAGAAGAAACAATCTCGAATACATCATCGGTTCTTGCACGAAATCATGTTTGAGTGATTAAATCACAACATGGATGAACAATTTCCAGGAAGTGCTTTTAACTACTGACAAGTTTTTCGTGAGGAGACGAACCTGAGTCCAATATCAATTCATGGAGGAATTCATGTGTAGGCAAAATCACATAGTTTACGTCGCAATATTGCAGTTTGGGGCAAATAGTAATAAATTTTTGTGGTTTATCCCACGATTAATTAATGATTTATCAATAATTTTTTTTTATTTTTTTTCTCAGAGACTGTTAGATTTTTCAAAATTATGAGTATACAGAGCTATGATCCTTAGTACATTAGACGGGCGATTTAGCGCAGTGGTTAAGAGCTTAAGCCGCTCCGCCCACTGTGTCTAATAGTCGCGGGCTCAATTCCCGCACGGGACAAATCTTTGTGTGATCCACAATTATTTGTTCCGGTCTGGGTATTTGTGTATGAGAATTTTCATGTTTGTAAACGCACCCACGATACAGGTATACAACCTAGGAAAGGGCTACGTTAAAAAAAAAAACAACTATCCAAAATTTCATTGAAATCCATCTAAGAGGTTTGGAGTAAAGTGTCTTTTTAGAAATTTAATGTTTCGCTTATTTTTGTAATATCTGAAAAAAAAAACCATTAATCGTTCCAAAACAACTTAAGCTACTAGATTGTCGCGGGATAAACCGCTAAACTTTATTACTGTTTGTCCCGAACTGCAATGTTACGACGTAAACTATGTGATTTTGCCTACGTATGAATTCCTCCATGATTTAATATTGGACTCAGGTTCGTCTCCTCACGAAGAACTATGCAGTAGTTAAAAGCACTCACTGGAAATTGTTCATACACGTTTGATTTAAACACTCAAACATGATTTCTTCATAAACCGATGATGCATTCAGGATTGTTTCTTTTGGAGAGAACTCTAACGATGAATGAGCCGGATACGCTAGATTACCCTCTTTGGCAGGGTAGGTAAAGAAGTTTAAAGTCAGAAATATTAATATTAACAAAAAAATATAAAAAGGTAAACTGATAATTCTTCTTAAAAAGGAAGGTATTGTGTGTTTTTTTTTGAGACGGCGTTATTGGTGTGTATTGAATATGATCGCGCTATAGTTTGGTTTATATTTTACAAAGACCACTTGTGCGGGCTAAGTGGGGCTAAGACTGAACCCGGTGATTTAGATTGTTGATAGAGAAATAAGTCCGGTGGAAGTTAACAAAATATTCATACACGGTTCTTCCGGGATAGCCGTTATTGCTTCATACTAAAATGGCAGAATCGATCTTACTAACACTTTTAAGGTCTTTTATGTCTCGAAATAATATTCGAGGTACTTTTTATCGCGAAAAGAATCACGGTTCTTGCGACATACCTGGCTAAACGAATTTACAAACTTTGAGAGTATAGGAAGCCAGAGAGATTTGTAAGGAAAGCACCTATTAGAACTCTGTACTCTCTGCCTACCCCGTAAGGGTTCTGGTGTGGTGATATAGGTAGCTAAACTATTATTAGTATTATATTATACAGCATTTGCGAAATGCGTTTACAACGGAAGACCAATTCATTAATCACAAAACAGAAGAAAAGGGTTACCAACAAATAATAAAACAAATTTCTAAAACTGGACTTGTTTATGTAACTCCGTCATAAAAAAGGTTTTTAACAATGCCTGATTCTAAAAGTTGACAAAAAGAAGCGCAATAAAATGTTCGGTGAAAAGAAATTGCCGCCCAAAACGGCTGTAGCGTAATGGCATTTAAAAGAACTTAATTTGCGAGAGCTCGCGATGTAAATAAGGTATTGTTTAATGACTCCAAGTCAGTTTGGACTTTTATAAAGAGAGAAATGAGCCGATAAAGTTTACTAAACGATGAGTCTGAAAAGGGTCGAACGGTTTTATTTTTATTACTTCACTGGAATGTTTTAATATATACGATACGGACGATTTGGCGCAGCGGTTAAGAGCTAAAGCCACTCCGCCCACTGGGTCGAACAGTCGCGGGTTCGATTCCCTCACAGGACAAATCATTGTGTGACCCACAATCATTTGTTTCATTCTGGGTATTTGTATATGTGCATTTTCATGTTTGTAAACGCACCTACGATACAGGAATAAATCCTAGTGTGGGGAGTTTTAATAAAAAAAATATCAATATACAGGGTTACTTTCAAAACGCTACTGTACTGTAGTCGGGCGAGACAGTGTATTTTTTTTAATTTTAACGATAAAAGAATCACCTGTTCCATTTATTTTATTGAGTGTCAATAAATTACACACGAATCACTTTTATCACTTTGATTTTAGAATAAAAGTTGTTTTTATGATTTTAGTAATATAGTCCTGCGAGGTTATTTTTACCAAGTAACCCTGTATATTTGGCTGAGTGTCTTTAATTAATTGAAAATCGTGGTCCCATACTAGAAATTCACTCTTTGCTTTGCATGCGTTTACGAACGTTATTTTTATGTAATACTCAGAGCAGAACAAGAATGTATGTGATTCAAAGGGTTCTTCCGTTTGGGGGATCAAACCCGCAACTACTAGTTTCAGTGAGCGGAGTACTAGAAAACGCTTTCGTCAAATTAATAATAACTGTAGGTGTTGAAAAGGCTGAATGAAGGCTTTAGCATGAAAGTAAGTTTATGCTATTTTCTCTATGCTTTTATGTGTTCCCTTGAAGTATGAGAAAATGTCAGTAACCAAACGAAACTTAAATAAAATTGAAAAAAAATGTAAATTGACAATTTGTACTCCCGTAGGGTTGATACAGAGTAAATGATTTTGATTTGGGTTTAATGCTACAGTTTCTTTTATGTTTTCTCATCCATTCCAGTTGCGAATGAACGAACAGGAATGGTGGATGAACAAGTCAGCGAATTCATATTAATGTAGAAAGCTCTGAATAGCCGATGCGGGACGACCCACCTGCTCACCGGTTGTCTAAGCCTTCCATTGAATATACACACTTTTGCTTTATATTCTCATAGAATTTACAGAAATAGCTATACTGCTGATACTGGATACAAATTAATAAATAGTAACAAGGAACTGAAATAAGTTCTATCTATCTATCTATCTATAACCTCACGCCAGATCCCTTGCGGGGTAGGCAGAGAGTACAGAGTTCCAACAGGTTCGTTCCTTACATACCTCTCTGGCTTCCTCGACTCTCATAGTTCGTCTCATACACGCTCGCCGGTTACGGAGACTCTTGACTTTTCCATCAGATAAGACTCGGTTTATTTGGTCGTGGTAAGATAGTCTAGGTCTTCCCCGGTACCTGCATCCTTCCACTTTCACATTGTATATCTGTTTTGTCATTCTTTCCTCTGGCATTCTTTCTATATGCCCGAACCAACGGAGCATGCCCTTTCTCATCTTTACACCGATACTGTCTTTCATACCTACTCGCTGTCTTACTATGCTGTTGCTAATGCGGTCGGTCAGCTTCACTCCGCACATCTTCCGCAGAGCTCGCATTTCTACCGCATTTATCCTACTTTCATTCTCCTTCTTACATACCCAGCTCTCGCTACCATATAACAGCGTTGGGACAAGAACTCCGTTATGTATGGCCAGGTGCGCCTTATGGCTTAAGTGCCGGCTCCCGAGTAGCTTTCCCATCGCACCATTCACTCTGTTCCCTGCACTCACTCTTCTCTCTATGTCAGCGGTGTATTTCCCATCCTTACTGAAGGCGCATCCAAGATATACAAACTCATTCACTTGCTCCAGCACATCGTTACCAACCACAATCCTTACATTGAAATAAGTTATTTTATAAAATATTATATTGTGTGTAATCCCGAGTATATATGGTGACGCGCCCACGCAATCCGGCTAAGCAACCGACATATGCCTATTGCATGGTACCCTTCACTTCAGAAAAGGGATATTCTCAATAACTATCTAACGGGTATTACTAAAATATAAGTCTACTTCCACTACTAATTATACTTAGCAAGCACTTATTTTAAATCACTGTATTACGACTTTTCCAATCATTAACTAAGTAATTAACGTTCCATTATTCCGAACTTAGTGCAAAAAACATTTAAAATACATTATTTTTCGTTTACAACATAAAGTTTTATTACGTTGGCACTCACGCACTAAAAGTGGCAACGCACACGATTCTATTCAAAACCTTTGTCGCCAGTTTGGCATAGTCGCATAGTTCAAAACCAAAGTTGACACAGACTCACATACACTCACATTATTTTTATACTTTTAATATTAAAAATGTGATACATTGTATGTTTACATGTTTGGGTGTTTTTTTTTTATAAAAACTATATAGCTATATTTATAACACTGGGAATAATACCTGTGTCGTGAGTGCGTTTATAAACATGAAATTCACATGCACAATCAATCACCGAGACAAATGTTTGTGGGTCACCAAAGATTTAGAAGTTTGGAAGTTTGTAACTCAATAACGCAAAAACGGCTCAACGGATTTGTATGATATTTTGCATGAAGATAGTTTATTACCTGTATTACATAGGATACTTTTTATCCCAGAAAAATGAAAGGTCCTATATGTCCACGTGGACGTAGTCGCAGGTAAAAACGGTATAAAATATTTTTCAACGAATTGTATTAACCTTGTACTGTTTTAAGTTTTGGAAGACTTTCATACCAATTCAGGCACTGGATCACATAAATTGATCCATGCAGTCCTGAAACATTACGTGATAATTTTCTCACATGTGTCGCTACAAGTTTTTACAACTCCACACTAGGATTTATTCCTGTCGTGGGTGCGTTTACCAACATGAAAATTCACATACACATATCATCATCATCATCATCATCTCAGCCTATACTTGTCCACTGCTGAACATAGGCCTCCCCAATCGCTTTCCAGCGTAACCGGTCCGATGCCACCTGCATCCAACGACTTCCTGCGATTTTCACAAGATCGTCGGTCCATCTGGCAGGCGGTCGTCCCACGCTGCGCTTGCCAATACGTGGTCTCCACTCTAGAATCTTTCTGCCCCAACGCCCGTCCGATCTACGCGCTATGTGGCCCGCCCATTGCCACTTCAGCTTGCTAATCTTAACGGCTATGTCGGTGACCTTGGTTCTTCTACGAATCTCCTCATTCCTGATTCGATCGCGTAGAGAAACGCCGAGCATAGCTCTCTCCATAGCTCGCTGAGCAACTCTGAGCTTTTTTATGAGACCTATTGTAAGAGACCACGTCTCTGATCCATATATCATCACTGGTAACACACATTGACTAAAAACTTTAGTCTTAAGGCACTGAGGTATTTTGGATGAGAAGATGTTGCGCAGTTTCCCGAACGCTGCCCAGCCGAGTTGGATTCGTCGATTGACCTCTCTCTCAAAGTTGGACCTACCTAACCGGACTACCTGTCCCAGGTAAATGTATTCGTCGACAACTTCAAGAGTAGAGTTCCCAACGGTGAGTGCGGTGGGTACGACATGGACGTTAGACATTATTTTCGTTTTGTCCATGTTCATTTTAAGGCCCACTTGTTGAGATACTTTGTTGAGGTCACCGAGCATTCGTCCTAGATCTTTCAGCGACTCCGCCACGACCACAATGTCGTCGGCAAATCGAAGGTGAGTGATGTATTCGCCATTGATGTTGATGCCAAGTCCTTGCCATTCCAAGAGCTTGAAGGCGTCCTCTAAGGTGGCCGTAAACAGTTTCGGAGAAATGACGTCTCCCTGCCTTACTCCTCTTTTTATGGGGATCGCCTTCGTGTACTGCCCCTGTACTCGGACTGACATGGTGGCGTTATTATACAAGCACTTCAACACTTCAATGTACCGATAGTCAATGCGGCATCGCTGGAGAGATCTAAGAACCGCCCAAGTCTCGATCGAATCGAAGGCTTTCTTATAGTCCACAAACGCCAAGCATAGTGGCCGATTATACTCCTCGGTCTTCTGTATAATCTGCCGCAGCGTATGTATGTGGTCTATGGTACTAAAGCCTTTCCGGAAACCGGCTTGTTCGGGAGGCTGGAAGTCATTAAGCCTGCGTTCGAGACGATTCGTGATGACTCTCGAAAACAACTTATAAACATGGCTCAGCAGTGTGATGGGCCTATAATTCTTCAGTAAAGTGTTATCACCTTTCTTGAAAGACAGTACCACCACACCCCTGTTCCATGCTTCCGGCGTTTTCTCTTCAAGCAAGACGGAATTAAACAGCCTCTGAAGGACTTTAAGTACCGGCGTTCCGCCCGCTTTCAGAAGCTCTGCGGTAATTCCGTCTTCGCCTGGCGCTTTGTTATTTCTGAGTTGTTTGAGAGCCATCCTAATCTCGTACAGGCTGATGTCCGGGATATCTTCAGTGTAGTGTCGGGTTAGCTTGGCTCTTGGGTCTTTTTCCAAGTCAACAACAGGTTCAGCTACTGAGGTGTACAACTGCCCATAGAACCTCTCTATCTCCCTGAGCACCTCTGACCTATTTGACGTTACGTTTCCGTCCTCCGTCTTCAGCTTCGTCAACTGGCTTTGCCCAATAGACGCGTCTCTTGCAAACACTTTGGAGCCCTTGTTCTGTGCTATGGTCTCCTCAATACGTCTTGTATTGAAGGACCGTAAATCGTGTCGCAAGGACTTCAGTATCTGTCCATTGAGCTGCCTATAGGACTTAGCATCATCGGAGGTTCGGAGCGTCATGGAACGTCGCTCAGCCATGAGGTTTCGGGTGTAGTTGGATAGTTTTTGAGGTCTATTTTTACGGTGGGGCTTAAAATACTTAGACCCGACCGTATGGACAGTCTCTACCAGCCTGTTGTTGATTTCGTCCACTGATGCGCTGCTGTCTAGCAATTCGAAGCGGTTTGCCAATTCGAGTTGAAAGTTCTCGGGGTTTTGGATATGTGCATTACAAGGTCGGAGCGTAGACTTCATCAGACGCGATCTTTCCATTTTGACATTAATATTTAATGTGCCTCTGACCATTCGGTGATCACTGCCGGTTTTTACCCTGTGAATCACGGAGGCATCATTAAATATTTGTCGCTTGGTGCTCATGATGAAGTCTATCTCATTTTTTGTGGAACCATCAGGGGTCATCCAGGTCCATTTCCTATGAGGCGGTTTCCGGAAGAAAGAGTTCATCATAAAGAGTCCCTCCTTCTCCAGATATTCGGCCAGCCTCTGACCCCTGGGGTTGCGCTGCCCATATCCAAATTGCCCCACTCTCAATTCATCATCGCCCCGTTTGCCCAGCCGCGCATTGAAGTCACCCATAACCACTATAAAGTGTGCTTTGGAAGTATGTATGGCTCTACTAATGTCCTCATACATTACTTCAACGTCATCATCTGAGTATGCCGAGGTCGGTGCGTAGACCTGTATGACCTTCAGCGAATATCTTTTGGATATTCTGAGTATCAGGTACGCTACCCTGCTCGACACACTAGTGATGGACACAACGTTGTCTATGAGTGACTTGTGGACGATAAATCCGACACCACCTTGGGACTGCTGTTCGCCCTCCCGGTAGTAAAACAAGTTGCCGGATTTTAAGGTTATCGTGTCCTCGCCCTTTCTTCAGACCTCCGATAAACCAACAATATTCCACCGCAACTTGTTTATCTCTTCTTCCAGCTCAACAAGCTTCTCATCTGTCCTTAACGTGCGTGCGTTGTATGTCACCAGGGCCAATTTTCGTAGTTGGTGGTAGCCGAATCTCTGCCGGAGATTCTTAGCACCCCTTGTCCTGTCGTTACCATAGCTGCTACCGTGGCCAGGACGAACAGGACCGCCGGGGACTAGGGGCCTGGTTTTATCCTTTTCTTCCATTTTAATAAATTGGGGGGTTTGCCATACTCGCCACGCTTGGCAGGCGGGTTGGCGAGCGCAGTTTTTGATGGTAGAAGTGTTAAGGGAACGCTGCTGCCCATTCCCTAGTTTTTCCTTAGTCGCCTTGAACGACACCCGATGGGATGAGATGGGTTGGTCCTATTCTAAGCCGGGAACCACGCGGCGAGTACACATATACCAAGACCGAAACAAATAATTGTGGATCACGCAAAGATTTGTCCCGTGCGGTAATCGAACCTGCGACTATTAGGCATAGTGGGCGGAGCGGCTTAAGCTCTTAACCACTGCGCTAAATCGTCCGTTCACGCGTCTATACCATTTCTAGTGCCCTGTTATTACGATTTGTATGGTAGGCACATATATTTTTTTTAATTTACCTAAACTTGCATAAAACCCTTCAACCGATTAAAACAAATTTGAATTTACCTAAACCCATCTTCGCATTCATTTGAATTGAATAGCAAAATAAACTAAACTAATAGTTTAGCTCGTTCCAAAGCGGGGTCAGTACAACAAAAGAAGTATACTTTAGTCATTAGCGTCGTACTAGATTCTGCTCGGGGATTTGTTTGTGTATTTTTTATCGGATATACATTCAGGCAATAGCATTTGATTTTTTCGTGTTTTACCGGGTCGAATGTAATTATTGGGGTAGAACAGCACCACTTCTTTTACATAACTCGAAACAGAAACCGAAACAGAGGCCTTTCCGAGTATATTACGTAGATATTTCTAGAGATCGAGTACTATTTATTGTACACCAGGAGAAAGGCAGCAGAGAAATACAATGTATTATTTAAAGATAAAGGTACAATTTGCGGTCTTATGGCTAATAGCTATCTCTTCCAGTAACAGTACGTTGGAAGAAGCAACAGATAAAAATAGAGGGCAGTTGGTGGCGTACACTATAAAGATAAATATTTTATACACGTGTTATACATTACTACTATATACATAACTATACTACACAATTATGGAAGCGATTGAATTGAAATTATCCAACTAGGAGAAAGTGATCTTTTTCTGATTTATATTCGTCAAAATTTATTCCACATAAATAACTTCAAAAAAATTAGGTAAAAGTCTGGGTGAGACTTTTTACTCGAGTCTAAATATGAAGGAGGGTAATGTTTTTCTATATGTATGTATACCTATATGTTTATTTATCTCTGCTGCTTACGCTCTGCAGCCTAAAAGGCTTGATGAATCTTAACATGAGATTTTCCTTAATTGTGTAAGTGACAAAGGTGATAACATTTTAACCTGGCGTCTGCGAATCAAAAAAGAGAGGGGAGATAATAAAATATTTTGTTAATTATAACAATATGAAAGCTGGCGAATAGTCAATTCCAAGTATATTCTTTGATGCTACTGTTATAACACAAGTTACGATTAATTAAAGCATAAAGTTTATAATATTTCGAAAATCTGTATGTTCTTAATATTGATCTTGTAACTTAGGAAGCCTCCGTGGTAGCCCCTATACAAAATATGGGTGTACATAGTATTATGTACAGTTCTGCCATTCCCAATTGTTATTTTTATTTATATGTCACAAGCATTTGTATAAAAATTGTAAAATCTGTTTGTGTCCTCGGCGCTTTACGCGTCTGCGTGTTCTTTCATGCAAAGAAGTTCTAGGGTTTAAATATTCTTTTTTTAGTGTCTTTTGAGTGATCTCTTTTCTTTCATTAATTTTTTTCTGTAAAATATTTTTTAAATAATTTACCCGTGTATTTTGTCTTATAAATCTTCATCGTTTTTTTTGTCCTTGGCAGTTACAATGTAGTGCTCAAATGGTAGTGGAACTCCAGCAGGAGGAGTATTTTATTTCGCATCACGGCTGTGATGGTATAATACAATAAATGCCGTCATCTCTACATTCCTCAAGCTTGGGTAAAGACGGGATATGGACACCCTCATATCGCCGATCTTGTTAGTTCCAAATATAATCGGACCCCGGCCTTTATACCGGTTCGATTTTGGATTTAAACCTAGGACATCGCCAGCCACAACATTCTTCACTTCACCACCGAAACAGGCTGATGAAAAAATATTTATTTCCATAACTTTTTTCAACAAAAATTTAACATCCTCATTGATCCCCACACTAGGCATGGCCTGTCCCGTGGGGATCTGTTTTTGGTTTAAGTCATCATTCACTAACCCAAGTTAAATATTATCATGGGTACCAGAATTTAACGATGATGACTAGACTAAACTAATTGTATGTTTTTTCCGATGTATCACTTCTTCTTCCTTAAGTTATGGCTTCACACAAATTTTAAGTGTATTTTGTCAATGTCCACTGAAATGCATAATCGTGTTTCTCAATTATTTGAACTCCTCGATGAACTTGATGACAACGATGATAATGAAATTGATCGAGTACCCCCCCACCCTTGATAGTAAAGCACTGGATGGATTTACGTACCAATTGCAACGGCCGTTTTGAGGGAAATCGAAAAGGCCGGTTTTATCACTTTGTTACAATTACGTTTCCAATAATAATCATATCCCTAAAGAAAAAGACTAGAAAACTTCGAGGTTATAGAAAAAAGTATCTAAATTTCCTTCTTGCAAATTCAAGGTTACGCGATTAAGTTACGATGTTAAGTAGATTGAGATCTTTAAGCTAAGAAGCTTTGCTTAAGCTAATATTGTTGCTATACGTCGTCTCGTACATATTCAGAGGTTATTTCAAATTTCACCGCCGTAATCTTGGGACTGAATTATACACTCAAGACAGCAAAATAGCTAAACGATCTTTGTTAATTTTTGTTATGAAAACAAGTCTCTTAAAACTGTAACCTACTTTCAAACATATAAAATTTACTGACATTAAATTCTAATCAAAAATATTTTAATGACTTCTTTTCAAAACCGTTATGTATTATGGTTTATCGTTGTTTATTGCGATTTTCTTTTTAGGTTACCTATCTACGATTCATTTTATAGGTAATTAAATGGACAAACATTTTTTTAAATCTTTTACCTAGTTATGAATAAAATGTTTTTAACACCTTTGAGTTTTCTATTCCTACTGGAAAAGCTACAGAAATACATTGTAACCTCGAGGAAATCCATTGTTTTACTACTGGTCTTGGTAAAAGTAAACCATTTTTTACTTCGCGCTCACATCCTTAACATCCTTAAAATCGCACAAAAACTTGCTACAGGTAAATTAACAAGATCTTTATGTCAACGTGTCCAACGTACAATGTTAAATAATGCATTATATATATTTAGCATAAATAACCTTATCTACGGGCACGAAAGTTGCAAATGCCACTTATTCTGTTTGGCATATGTAACTTTGTTCTATGGAACCGTCGATGCGTACGTGAGGAATACCTTATATTGCTCCATACTCGTGATACGACGGCGAGGGATAACATAGTCATTATATCCGGTTTAGTTTTTCGTCGCCAAAAAAGATTCTGAGAGCTTTGCACGAGTGGTTGATGATACTCGTAGTGAGTTAATATGCCATCCTTGTCACGCTACAAATTCACTAACTAAACATGAACGTAACAGCACAATTACTCACTAGTGTCATGATTTCCGGTTACAAATTATTTATTTGAATATAAGAAGTATTTTATCTGACTTTTAATTGTTATAGAAAATAAATAGTACTTCATTTAATTTGTTGATTTAACGTAAACGCTGTTTTGGAATAGTGTCTGATTTGACTCAACGAAAATTGATGAGGCCGGCCATTTTTAAGTTAGTTCGATTCGAGCGCTCGATCAGAGTAGACGAAAGAATCGGGTGACCAGGATTTGTTAAAAAGTGTATCGTGTACCCACACGGAATTAATGATCGACATTAAAAGTATGATAACCATATATTAAAAGTATTTTATTTGCTTCTTTCACACTAACGTCACGCTAACGTCAAAGTTTTTGTGCTACATTCCTCTGCAGTCTAACTTCAAAAATATCTCACCACCAATAATGTGCAAAATAAGAAGTTTCACTTGCAAGTAACAGAGGGGAATGAAAAAAAGAAGGAAGGAGGCCTTTTCCCAGCAGTGGGACAATAATGGCTTTAAATAATAACAATAATACGCCCGCAGGGCAGCTTGTGACGAGCTGTTGGTGAGTAACCACACCACGGACCCGAGTGTCGGTCAGAAAGTCAGTCAGAACCCCCAACCCGGCGTGTCTTCGGAGTGGAAGCCGAAGGGTGCTCGCAGGACTCTCGGGTCTGTCTTGCCTTGATTGGCCATCCAGAGAGGAGCCGTGAGAGCTATATCGACGTAGGAAGATAATGCGGGCCTACGTCGATTTAGTTCAGGGGCGGATCTGTTAAAGGGCATAAAACTTCGGTGAAAGCGCAGCACACCTCTCTACACCCCTGAGCCTCTCACATCGGTGTTGCCTTCAGTTGTCCTAGGACGACCGTTTGAGGGCCCATCTAGTAAGCAGTGAGTCACCGCTGGCCGTGGGTAATTAGGTATCACTCATTATGGCCGGTGTCCGTCCCCTTTGAAATAGTACAGTTTTTGTCCATCAAACCTCATTTATAAAGCCCTTGTTTTCTTTACATAATTTACAATAGTCCTTGCACCTTCCAGGGTCAGTTCGCTGGTTATGTTTCTTCATTTTCAGCAAGCGATCTCAGCAAGTGACTTACATAACATTAACTTCTCGCAAAGGGCATCTACGTGTTCGACCTATGTCCCCATGCAAGCCTTTCAAAGGTCGAGGTAAAGCCCGCGAATCTCAGCGAGATACAAGTAATAATAATAATACCAATAAAGTGAGAAGAGAAAAAACTCTGCATGAAAGCATATAATATGTTTATGAATACGTGCTTCAATCGACGGGTGGCTCTGTCCAGTGGTAAAGACGCCCGCCCTAGATCGAGTAGTCGCAGGTTGATTCCTCCACGGGACAAATCTTTGTGTGACCCACAACACAATAGACGGACGATTTAGCGCAGTGGTGAAGAGCTTAAGCCGCTCCACCCTATGGGTCTAATAGTGGCGGGTTCGATTATATATATGTTAGAGATATAGATATATAGATAGACAATGGTCCATCCACAATTATATGTTTCGATCTAGGAATTTGCGTATGTGAATTTTCATGTTTGTAAACGCACGGAACATAGGAATAATTCCTAGTAGATACATAATTATTATTACGAAAGTCTTTAAAACTTTTTCATGTGTTGTATGAATTTACCTTTACACAGAGTGAACTTAGATGTTAAAAATGATTTGGGCGTGTATAAATTGGCATTGCCAATTTGATTAAAGGTTAGGCGAGTGGAATTAAATTTGATTCAGAAGGGCGTCGCACTTTGACGTGCTTCTGATGAATCCAATGAATCATCAAAAATTTATTCCAAAGTAATTTTAATCAGAAATGTTTGTTATAAAGAGTTCTGAATTGGCCAAGATATTTCAATTTTGTTTCCCGAATAGTATTAAAAGTTCTGCCACTCAGTCTAGAAAATATTTATAATAATTTATTATATAATTTTCGAAAACCGAATACTAATACGAAAACGAATATAATTTTCATCAAAATTTGACTGCCTCGTTGGTCTAATGGAGTAAAATATGTGTAGCAATCACGAGATCCTGGGTATGAATCCAAGGTCAGACAAAGTGTAGCTTTTCTTTTGTAAAATTCCCAGTGTCAATCCGGGATCTGGAATTGCGTCCGTTATAATGACAATAGGCTCGCCCTCTTATTGGGTTCCAATGTAATCATTGTGAACTAATATCGTCGGCAATAAGTGGGTGTACACACTACCTCCGCCACCCCCACTTCTGGAATATAGGCATGTTGATGGTTTTTTATTTCATCAGATATCGATATATCTTTATCGTCACGCCGAACACCTTGTAGGGTAAGCAGAGAGTACAGGAAACCAAGAGGTTATTTAACTACCAAAGTACTAACATACACCTATGGCACATAACTCTACTCATCCTAATTTAATGAGAATATTTTGAGAATAATAAAATAAACTTTAGAAAGCAACAATATAAAATAGGGATTAAAAATTAGTGAATTCAGTTTGCTACTTTCCGAATACCTTCATTGAAATTTTTATTATTTAGGTCTTACTTAGGTCAGACAAAGCATTGGGATATTTCCATCAAAAAATTATCAGTAGCAGTTCTCAGTTCGAAATTAGGTGTAATAGCTTCAATCTTTAGCCGAATGTCTCGACTGTAGGACTAACGCCTCCCCCGCCATAAGAACCAGTTTGCCGTACATCTTACTTACTGAGTTCAATTCTTGGCTCTGCCCTAGTCGGGTAAAAATAATCACCTAGAACAGAACTAAGATATAAATATGAGCAGAGTTATAGTAGAAATTTTATTTTAAAAATATCACGTCTGATCTCTCAGGTAGTAGCAATTACGTTACTACGAGTTTAATTGCCTGCTCTATCTGCATTTTATAAGTGAAGGCTAGCATTCAGCTCTGAATAATAATTTTCTGGCGCTCAACGACCGAATCAGTCCGTGAACAATTTTGCTGCTAAGTCGATTTGGTATCACTTTAGCTTCTATATCTGTACTTTCATAATGTAATCGGTTAGCTATTGTTTTTGTAGATTGTACGTATGTTAGGTGTTTTTAAAAATAGTTGCCCTACCTCAAGAATTATTTCTGTATCGTTCGTTTTCTTACAAAATATTAATTTCACACCCAGACCACAATTACCTAATTACATAAGTAAGTGTTTACATAAGTAAACAGTTTACTGTGGTGGTTAAAAGGTGTCAACTGTTTACATAAGTAAACACTTAAGCATTTTAGTTCTAACGGTGCAATTGAGAATCCCACACACAGACATTCGCTCGACGCGGCTTCCCGGCAGGTTTCAGGGGTACCCGCTGAAAACTTCCGGAAGCCGCATAGAGTGCGTGCCTGTGTAGTCAATTCTTATTCAGATCGCTAGTGCTAAGATACTCAACTGTTACTATATGTTAACTGTACTCAAACCATAAAAAAAGTTTGTGGGTGTCTGAAAGATTGGTCCGGTACGATGCTTGAACAACTTGAACCCACAACTACTTACGCTTAGACCTTTAGACTAAACCATCAACATAAATAACGCAAGACCTAAACGTAGTTTGTACCGATTTGGATCTAAAACATATTGAGAAATGTTAGCCAATTCTTCTTTCTTACTATCTGAGTGCTTAGTACGAACCATTTGACGTTATCGTTACATGGCCAAAAAGCGTGCTGTCACAATTATTTATTAAGTAACTGTGTAGTATGAAAAGGATGGCAAACCAACTCGATAGCATCGCGCCAACGTCAATCTATTCGAACTAAGTCCTAGGTGGTTATTTATGTAAACAATGTCGGTTCTAAACTGAAGTGCTTATTTGTTTTGCTCGTGCACTGTATATTGTTTATTATTTTGACTACTTTTAGTTTTGAGGATTTTAACTAAATTTAATCAAACCCTTGTCTGTCGAATAAAAAATTAAATTTGAATACCTTTTGTGTAAGTGTAACGCGATATTAATGTTAGCGATACGTGGTTGAAAAGGCGTGCTGTCACATTTATCTCTATTCAGTCAATTTGTTGAGAAAAAAGGGTGGCATGTCTACTCCATAGCGTTCGGCTAACTTAATCAGTTCGTTCTGTACTCATTCAACAAAATAAGAACACTGATTTTAAAAATCGCAATTCGGATTCCTATACTTTTAATAATAATATCCTAGTCCTATATATTTGCACAATAGCTAATCCAAGGGCCTGTTTTTAATAAATGACTTAAGATCCTAAGTCCTCTAGATGGGGCAGAGGGCGTGAACATTGCGCCGCCATCCCGGTTTTTAATAACTAATTGCATAATATTGTATTTATGCTAGAATCGTGTCGTCATTAGCGAGACACTGAAGCGTCGACCAACTTATTGGTCAGCTAAGTGCAGTGAGCCCTTGGGACATTTTGTTTTTGTGAACTCTTTAGACGTCATTTGACGGTATTATTTAAACAGTCACGCTTTTATTCTTCAAGTGCGAATGGCAATACTATATACACCATATTTGTAAAATATTGTTAAGTGTTTTTTATAGTTGGTGTTGAAATTCTTTGTGATTAGAATTACTGAGACTTTTTGTTGCAATGATTGATGAATGATGATGATTTTTACTTAGTACAGTTGAGAAATAATATGTATATCTCCACACATAAACCTTAGACTCCACACATAATTCATGGATCCGTTCGTTTGCCTATATTTTCGAAAGGAACCCTCAATCAAGTTGGGTTGAGTTGGGTTTTAATATAGAGCTAAATCTTCTCACATATACAAATTTGGCCTACTGCCAGCGTCCCAAAGCACACGGGTGTTCTTAAAAGCAGTATATAAGAAGTTATGATGACCGATAGCTGTATGACGTTTGAATCCTAAACGAGCACCCACTTATGGAACGATTTATTTTTGATACGTGATGTTTTTCTCGTATTTCGATATGACAATGACATATTTTAACCATTCGGAAAACTGCTGGAATCGTTAAAATAGCTCTCAAAAATAAGGAGTTTTATTGTAGCTCTCATTATTATCTTTCTATAACCCTGTGCAGGGGATAAACCTCCTCCCTTTTGTGTCATTCTTCGCGGTCCTGTGCTAATCTATAGGGAAAGGAAAATCCATGTAAGAGGACGGGCGACCCACGATACGAATATATTATTGAAAAATCCTGACGGCAGAATAATTACGCGGAAAACCAGAACATGGTGACGCACCGTTTACTCCGAATTACGGTGAGAAATATCCGAATAAGTGCGAGCACAAACGATAACGCATCCGCAACGCACCCATGCTCCCGCCGCCTCGCTATTCGGTTTTGTGTTAAAAACTTATTAAATCTCAAATTTCATTATTCTTTACGTTGGAAATGACTCACTATGGCCCGCGACCACGAAGCACCCCCGCTTCACTCGCGCATACCTCCCTAATGCCTGTGTGAGAGAGAAAGTCGTAGTTTAGTCGTAACTCCACTTAAGCGGCCTTGCATGCGATGCAGTGTGGGAACTGTGCAAGTACGGTGTGAACGCGGTACGGTTGGGGCGCGGATGCGGGTAAAATGACCACGACCCTAATATTTGCTTATACAAATGGAATAATCCGGAGAAATTTAGGTGCATTATTCTACGAAACAAACCTTCACAAGAGACTGTCTTTTACAGCTTAGGGGGGTTTCAATCAAAGATCGGGCGTGACGTGAACACCTGAATCCAAAGAGCGGATTCTTGCTAATGCAACACACATGACACGTTATTTTATTGATTAGGAGCTAAAATTATCTAATCTATATGTAGAAGTACTAAGTCATATAAAATATCGTACGGTTTTAAAGTAGCAATACTAAGAATAAAATTCAATAAACAACATATAAATCAAAATACCTATAAATGTAATATAAACATCCCACCGGGGGTATCCCTAGCAAATACTAGTTTAAAGTAAGTTGATTCTTGTACTATTTATAAATATTATTTACGAATTCCGGAATCTCTAGTTACTTATAAAATTAAGAAAAAATACTACCTAAATAAAATATTCTGTTCTATATAAAAAAAATCTTTAAAAGTTCAGTCTCTATATAAATCGGCTAAATTGTATATACAGCCAAATAACTCGGGCTTTATATAAAGGCAAAGTATTCAAGAAGTACATAACAATACCCAAGATTTTGTCAGAAAACAAATCTAAGAAGAAAAACCTTGACGGGAAATCCTTGATGGTTTTACCGAGAGTATTTTTAATCAACGCTTTTTGGTTACTTGGTGGCGTAAAGCTGATGGTTGATTGCGCATTAATGATGCTACTAAACATAATCTACGACAAATCCTTTTACCTTAAAGTACTTCACAAGAGCTCTGACATATGGATAGATATAATATTCACATTATAATAATTTACGAAAATAAGATTTACACAATTTAAGTGTTATTTGTGAATGATGTGATTTTGATGATTCTATTGACGTTGGGCTTAGTATGGCTTTGAGATGGTCCCATTTTAATTTCATTGTTATTGGACCTTAGAATTATTAATACACCAGGTGACTTCTAAACAACAAAAAGCACGAACGTGTAGTTTGATTTATTACGGTGTCAATTTTGTAGGTACCTTACGGTAGAACTAAGCAAAAAAAAATTTAAAAGTATATAGTTATATATTTATAATGAAATATATTGCGGTGAATCCCTATTTAAAAAAGTGCCGAATCTAACAACACTGCTTAGACAACAAGTTTATTAAAAAATACATCGACGTTGATATAGATGATCGATGTTGATCGATTCAAAAATATCGGTGTACTGTCAGCGTCATAGATTAAGGGACATCCAAATAGACCAAATACTTCGGGACATCCAAAATAATCATAAGTTACTGACGCAACTAAAGTCGCCAAATTTATAACAAATTTACCTATCACTTGAAATTGTAAAATGAAAAACTTTTTTAAAAAGGGAAACTGTCATCATACTGTAAAAAAAGTTGTTTTTATATCGTATTTATGTTATGCCACTGCAGCCCCTGGGAAGTGGCACAGAGCAGATTCGTTACAATTAAATTGGTTACATTGCCCGTTTCATATTCATATTTGAACGGCGGGCGTATAACTTAGTAGCACAGAGTATGGAATAGAAGTACTCCATGCTTAGTAGGTACTTTATAGATAGACTTAACCCTTTGACTTCCTTGCTATAAACCTATGCATACCACATAGTAGTTACAGTAAATTATAAACCTTAAAATCTAAAGAAAACATTTTAAGCCACATAATTGCCAGAGGTTCCCAAATTAGCTTTTGGGTAACTAGGTAATAGTTATAAGACACGAATTAAAACTTATATAGACCAGAGGAAGAAATTGTGTGTAAATAGAAAAGTGATGTTTTAAATATAAATAGATACTCAAAAGTGGACTAGGTGTATAAACATATAATGTATGGAAGCGTGGGTATGTTTGTGTGTGGGAGGGGGGGTTTGTGTGTGTGTGAGTGTTTCTTGTGTATGTGTGCGCGTTAGTGAATAAGTTTAGGTGAGTTTATTACTCATTAAAGATGTTTAGTAAATTCCGAAACTGCAGAAAATATCTATATCATAATTTATAAATGATCTGTTAATAATTTACGTTTCAATGTGATCATAGTCTTAACAGAGAAGAAAATTGTGTCAGTTTCGTCTTTGCTTCTTTTAAGGAAGTTTTTTTAGATTACCTCGGGCTATAACTGCATTATACTGCCAAATGGCAGTACCGAACAAATCTTTTAGCATATCTAGTTTTAACTATGGGTGTGGGTAATTAAAACACGCTTTTTTCTAAAATCTTTTCATAAACATGCGAGTGAACAACAGACTTATGGATAGAAAGGCAAGCCTTTAAAATGTATATTTGTCAGACAGGAAGTACTTTTTAACCGACTTCAAAAAGGAGGAGGTTCTATGTTCGGTTGTATGTATGCTTTTTTTTTAAGTATGTTCAGCGATATTTCCGTCAATTGTGGACCGATTTTGATGATTTTTTTTGCATTGGGTTCAGTATAGCTCCGCGGTGGTCCCATTTTAATTTCATTGGCATTGGACCTTGGACTTAGAAGATACACCAGGGAACTCCTTGACGACAAACAATAGGCATGTGTAAATTGAGATATTATGGGTATTACGTCAATCCTATAGGTACCCTACTATAGAACCAAGCAGTATATTAGCCAACTTCAAAAAAGGAGGTTCATAATTAGTCCTTTTTTTTTATAACTCCTTTGCTTATGAACCGATTTTGATGATTCTTTTTGCATTTGGTTCAGTATAGTTTTGAGGTGGTCCTATTTTATTGTTATTGGTATTGAATCTTGGACTTTGAAGATACAAGAGGGAACTCCTTAACGGCAAACAGCACGAATGTATAGATTCCGTTATTATAGTCATTATATTAATCCTGTAGGTACCTTACTTTACAACTTAGCAAAATAATATAATATCGGTATATAAATATTACTAAATAATTCACTCGTCACTTAAAATTGTAAAATAAAAATCTTTTAACAAAAAAGGTAAACCGACTTCAAAAAGCAACAAATAAATATTTGAAGTCGGTGCCAAGTAACCGACTGCACCAACCAGCACCGACTTCAAATATTTATTTTTTGCTTTTTGAAGTCGGTTTACCTTTTTTGTTAAAAGATTTTATGTCTTTATAAAGGGCGTCTGTCGGATATAAAAATGGTTTCTTTAACATTACTTTTAAAATTGCACGTTGAGCTCTTTCCAAAGTGATAAGATAGGCCTTTGCTGCAGATCCCCATGTGCCAATGCAACATAAAATAATTGATTGGCATATGGCATAGTAAACCATTTTTAAGGTACTCAGATTTGCGGAGTTTCTCAATATTCTCATGATCCCCATTAATTTTCTAACCTTCCAGCCACACCATTAATGTGAGCTTGAAAGGTTAAATATTTATCTAGAATTAGTCCAAGGTACTTGATATTAGTTGTGCGTTGGAGTAAAATACATCCACAGACCACAAAAAGTATTAATAGTAAGCAGGAATAGATTCGTAGATTTAGCCCATTGTTCGATTTTGAGGCATTGGTGTTGAGTGTGAGTAAATTTAGCTGTAACCATTTTATCACAACGATTTATTATTATTTTATTTCTTGTTAGGTACACTTTAGTAGGTTTTTTTGTTTCATACAATACCATATCGTTGTTTTATTCTGTTATATTTACTTTTCTAAATTTTATGATAATATTCGTCTAAGAATGCACAAAAACTTTCAATTTACGTGCGTTGCAGTTAATTGATAGTAAGAGCATTAAACCAATACAAAATAAAAAGTAATATTCTCTTTCCCATAGAATAGTTTATATACCATGCTTCAAGATCCCCAGACTCATTAATATAAGTGAACATGACTGAACATGGCGTGTATTGGCCCAAACAACGGAGATCCTGTGGGGCCACTATCGGATAGATCCGCAGACATTTGCCGCAGGAATTAAGCTGGTATGATATCTTTGGCCCATGCTATAGGATCTGAGAGCTAAGCACAAATCAATTTACGTTGTTGCAAAAGCGTGCTGTCACGTTCATTTTTATTTTGTAGTATGAAATGGATGGCATATCAATTCTGTAGCGTCACGTTAACGTATATGTTTTTGTGCTAAGCCCTCAGTAGGTCACCATAAGCTGTTTTTTACGTACTTTTTGTATTACTTATAGTATTAGTATTGAGTAGATGTTGCACAATATTTCGAATGATACTGACATGTTCTTGGGAATAGATTTTGTTAAGTAATGGTTATGAACATTGCGACTGGTATAGTCTTGGCTAAAATAACACAATATTAATTCATGAAATGCGATCGCGGACCCGTGCGAACATAATTTTAAGATGTGCTTTTTAGGAGTTGAGGCAAACATGCATAGCACACATTATCACGCATGTCTAATTACTGAAAAATAAACGTTTTCGTATGAATGGACAAAAGAAGCATACAAAATCACAAACACAAGTATAAAACATAGGTTTTAACTTAGTTAACATAAATCAGCGGAGCAGTGAATGAGCTTATAAATCCTATAATTTATATTGATAGGTCAAAATATAAAATTACATTACTAACCGTAATTAATGCAAAAATAAAACATACTTAGAGGCGATAACGTTTTTAAAATTCACTAGTATGGCTTAAATATTGTAATGTGTTAATTAAAATTCACTGGTATGGCTTAAATATTGTAATTGTACCCATTGGACCTCCGGGTCCAATGGGTACAATGTAAGCAACATACTCCGGTATACGCAGAAGAGACTGTCCACCTATATGTACATATGTATTTATTCGCTTCAACCAACATTGGACAAGGACCGGAACGACCTATGCTAACAAGACATGCTTCGACAACTCAAATCTTATGACACAATGAACCAATATTATACAATCAATTTTCAATATATTGCCTATCCATACAATATATTACACTCTAATATCAACCATCTGTAGAGTGTGATGTGTGTATAATAATTAAAGGTGTATTGTGTAAGCCCACCTTTTGCTGACAATGTGAAGAACTCATGTAATACGGAGCAAATATATTCCCATTACACTGGGCACAATTTCAGACTTCGGAGTGAAACTGATTTTTTTCCATATAAAATCCCCTTTACAAGCTTTGATTTAACTTACAATGTTTGTTTGTTTAGGTAAAATTGAAATCACTTCCTCTATGCATATGATAATGCATTTTTATGATAAGTTTAACTTGATTCTACATTTAGGACAGATGGACTGACTCCAGACGAAAAAATTACTCAACAGCCAACATTACAGACACGTTTCGTATGGACACCTAATTTTGATTGGCTATTTTAAATTGTACCATTACCTGGCCGCATAACAGCTTGTTTTTACAAATGTCGTTTCAATATTAATATATTATTTATTTTAACCAACACGCAATGAGAATCATAGCAGTTGAACAACATCTGTTAGCGCTAGTCCAAACACGATGTATGGGATGTACACCAACGTCGTCAACATGCCTATGCATGACTATCCTTGAAAGGCTACAGCACCTGTTCTATACCAACAGCACACTTAAATTATCATTGACTCAATGCGATAGTAGTACAACCGAAAATATGATAAGTCTCAGTACGTAGCACTCTAATTTTTAAAATATAAAGCGCAAATTCTTTTGAAATTTTTATGGTCATGTTGCTATTTCAGTTTATACTGTGGTTGTCGGAATCAGATTGAAAAAGAAAAATCTATGAGATGAACTCAGAGAGTGGAGAAACCCAGAGAGGTCTATAATAAAAGAACTTTTTGAAAAACAGTACCTCACCCTACCTTACAAGAGATCTGGCGTGATGATATATGATATAATATCTTCACGGTATTAGAGCACCAAGCAAATTTGTGGGCCAACATTTGCTGTCATAGATAAATACACTGTGTCCTATCGTGTGTCCGATCTCTAGGTTTCCATTTGTCCTTTAAATTAGATGTTAGAAAATTTCCAAGATACTTACAATTTTTTATTTCCTTTAGAGAAGTTCTATCCAGTAGGATTTTTTTTTCCTGAGTGACCACGTACATGACATACCGTGACAACATGCATGCATGTTTCTGAGAGCTATGCAAACATGGCGAAGCGCTTAACAGTACCATATCAGCAGCATAGCTATTATTGTCTAGACACGTTTCATCAATGTAGCAGCCGACGCGTGTACTGCTAAGCGTTTTAAGTCCTTTCATTTCGTTATGCTATAAAATGGATGAATACAACTAGTTACTTACTTTTTTACGCAATACTATTACGCTATTGCCTTCCGGCTGAAGCGTACTTTTTTCATGTTTATTCAAAAAAACATTGCAACTAGGCAATTTTTTTCATACGGATCAAAATGTTCAATTGGGCAGATGTTCGATGTGATTTGTGTTGCAGTGACTAGATAGTCAACAAAATAATAAAGGTAGACATTTAAAAGCTCTAAACTCTTTCAGACCGTATTAAGTTTTTTTATTAAATTTCCGAACCTCTAAATTTCACATTCAATGTATTAGTAGTACCCTACTTGTGAAAACAGTTATCACATTTGTTAAATTTGTTATTAGTAATATAATTATTATAATTTGGACACAGTTTGTGGTGTAACACTAAATACTTTAATAATTACTAGCAGCTTAATGGTGCTAGTGTAATCTAGGTTTCGTAATTATTACACTATATAGACCGTGTCTTAGCTGAGGGGCAGGTCAAGAGTCTCCGTAACCGGCGAGTGTGTATGAGACGAACTATGAGAGTGGAGGAAGCCAGAGAGGTATGTAAGGAAAGAACCTGTTGGAACTCTGTACTCTCTGCCTACCCCGCGAGGGAGCTGGCGTGATGATATAGATAGAGATAGATAGGTAATTATTACAATCTTGCTCATTACGAGACATTTGGGTCGGCTGTTACAATTAATGTACCAGGAGATCATAAGAGATCTTTGTGAGAGTTGGTGTTTGTTTGAGCTTACGGTAAGGTTCGTAGGTTCCTTAATTATATTGAGCCTTTACTGAAAGGGATAATACCGTTTATACAATGGAGATTTGTTTTTCTGTTTTTATTATTAAAATAATATTTTAATAATAAAAATCCGGTTCATTGGTTTAGCCCAGAGAATAAAGTTTAGTAGGCATTTCTTTATTTTATGGTCTAGCACATAGTGAAGTTTTGCAATTGTGATCGTCAATCGCACTATCTTGTTTGCTTGCACAGTTCTTGGGTTGAAATCTTAGGTCGTTCAAAGAGTTATGGAGTTTTTTCTTTATGTAGAGTAGGGTTGTAGTCCGGAGCTATAGATTGTGCCCGGTATAATAATAATAGTTTCGCCTTTTATTGCAATGAAATCTAACATCGGCAGCAAAATTTCGATGTACACAGTACACCTATACCAACGTCTCTTGGGATATAAGCGTGACGGTGTTTGTGAATCTTTTGTTATAATTTCATCTCTCTATCTATATTATCACGCCAGATCCCTTTCGGGGTAGGCAGAGAGTACAGAGTCCCAACCACTCTGGCTTCCTCCGCTCTCATAGTTCATCTTATACACGCTCGCCAGTTACGGAGACTCTTGACTTGTCCTTCAGATAAGACTCGGTCTATCCCAAATCTACACACGTACATTCATACAAGGATCTTTTGACCCACGGTCAGAATTGGAACTAATGCTGTCATCAAGTGACATGACAGTCGCAGAGTAGCCGTTTGTTATGAAATTTATACAAGTTTTTTTGTTTGCTAATCTTTCATTTAATTAGGAAACGTGCGGACTTGCCTGTAGAATTTTTTCCCTGAAAGTAAGGAAATTTTTCTAATGATTTCCCTAATTTCACACCAACGCCCCCCTCTCAACGTTATCCACGGGTCAAAAGATCCTTGTCGGACTCTAAATGTATTTAAATGATTTACAAAATAGGTAGGTTACAAGGAAAAGGTCCATCAACTTTACAGCCAAAGTAATCCCGACAACAAAACTAAATTAACTTGAATTATAACACGGGCTCCCATAATCATTCTGTTTTGTCGTCGCATGTAACATTCTCTTTTACTTAGTTTACTCGACAATACAGAGAGCGTGACCTTGGGTTACAGCAAAACACCTGAGAACATTTCCAGAATGTCAATAACCCGATTCCTTGGCATAAAATTTACGGAAAATAAGGTTTTTACAGATACCTCCTTGATTTTTTTAGCGTAGTAAATAGATTGATTCCTGTGATTTAGGACGGTTTTAAATTAAATTCTGAAGTAAATTAGTAGGTATAACTAGACATAAATTCGTGGGGAATACAGTATCGAAACAACTTGAGTTTGACTTTTGTTTAAAGAATTACTAGCCGTACCCGCAACTTCGTTAGCGTTATTTTCAGGCGTGTGTTTCACACCCTTACGGTTCTGTTTTGAGACAATGGTTATCATATGTCCTTCCCCTAGATGAAATCAATGTCTTTATCAGCGTTGATCAAAATCTGTTCAGCGGTTTGGGCGTGACAAAGTAACAGACAAACACACAGGCACAGTTACTTTTGAATTCATAATATTAGTATGTTTTAAATGCGGTCGAAATGCGAGCTCTGCGGAAAATGTGTGGAGTCAAGCTTACCGACCGTATTCACAATACCGTACTAAGAAAGCGTGTAGGTATGTAAGATAGTATCGGTGTAAAGATGAGAAAGGGTATGCTCCGTTGGTTCGGGCATATAGAAAGAATTTCGGAAGAAGAAATGACAAAACAGATATACAATGTAAAAGTGGACGGATGTAGGTACCGGGGAAGACCTAGACTATTTTATCATGACCAAATATACCGTATCTTTCATGAAGGGCATGTCAAGAGTCTCCATAACCGGCGAGCGTGTATGAGACGAACTATGCGGGTGGAGAAAGCCAGAGAGGTATGTAAGGAAAGAACCTGTTGGAACTCTGTACTCTCTGCTAACCCCGCAAGGAAACTGGCGTGATGTTATAGATAGATAGATAGAATATGGATCAAATTTGGAAAAAAAAGCAGCAGGCTCGTTTTAGCCTTTAACCTGATACTGTTGTGATATAATGACTATCTAATTAATCATCAGGCTATCAAAGGTGCTTTTTTCGCATGTAATGAGAAAGTTGTTTTTTTTTTTAGTTTTACCTATTGATACAAAACATACGTCATATATGGCTTATTTTTCCCTCACCTCGATTTTTTAGAGTTGGCTTTACCCAGCAGTGGGAGAGTTACTTTTCAGTAGCCTGAAATCCGTTTCTCCCTTCGCTCGATCTTTTGTAGCAATTGGACGTGTGTTGTGTTGTGCTCCACGAAAAATTGCAAGTAAAATTTCATTTTAAGAAAAAAATCTGAACCATATTTTTTTTTTAAAACGAAGCCCCACACTAGGATTTATTCCTGTGTCGTGGGTGCGTTTACAAACATGAAAATTCACATTCACAAATACCCAGACCGGAACAAATCACTGTGGATCACACAAAGATTTGGCCGGTGCGGGAATCGAACCCGCGACTATTAGACGCAGTGGGCGGAGCGGCTTAAGCTCTTAACCACTGCGCTAAATCGTCCGTCGATATTGACGTACTGTCCTGTTTTTACTTATGGATACTTCCGTTTAACTTCGTGTTCATATTGGAAAAGAAGTGAGAAAGAAAATCCTGTGGGAACGCCTAAATAACCGTAAGAAATAAACTGTGCATACCAGGAGAGCAGCGGGCCGAAAAGCTCAATAAACTGCGAATTAAACGCCACCCACAGGTGAGAGTGAAACATTTACTCTCTCACTTAATAATTAAGTACCAGGATACCGTAAAATCAAACGATCCTTGAAGGAGAAGATACCCAAGTAAGACACCCAATTTCAATCTTCCTCGCAGGGTTTCATTAACGCATTGCGCATACGTGTTAGTTTGTCACGTATTGGAGAGACCTAGAGTTCAAGCCCCAGGACACGAACTCTTTTTGCATAATTTTTATTTTCTATTTATTGTTTTATTTGTTTTGCAAACATTCTAATATGACGTCTTTAAAGCGTACTCCATCATCAGCAAACAGAAATAGGGTGCACAGTGATTCAGAAACATCTCAATCATCAATGTAATCTGATTCTAATTTTATATCACAAACTTGTAGGCGAAAACCAGACTGCTGCTGCGGCCAAACTGACGAGGCGGATGACATCTTAAAAGAAATGCACCGTATGTTTGCGATCCTGGAGAAAAAGCAGGATAAGCAATATAATTTGCTGAATACATTGCAAAAATCTGTTGACGAACTTAAGAAACAGAATTCCGAAATCCATACATAAATAGATTTTATCTCACAGCAATACGATGAAATTAAACAAAAATTTCATGATTTGCAACACAATTGGCGCACTAAAGTGGCGTATATTGACAACCCCGAAGAAAGAAAGAATAATCTGGAGAGGAGTGGCAAAGCAAATAATATCTAGATTAGGAACATCCCTCCCAAGCCGTCAGAGAACAAATATATTATGTATGCCAAATAATTTCACAGGTTGGAAACACCTTGAATGTGCCCATTCAAAAAAGCGATATACGAATTATTTATCGCTATAAATCCAAATCTCTTCCCGAAAAGCCTGTTGTAGAATTCGTGTCTATACTCAAAAAAGAAAAGGTACTCTCCATGGTAAAGTCTAGTATAGGGAAAATAACACTAAGAAATTGTCCACCAAATCTCTATGCCTAGAAGGCCCTGATAAGCCAGTCCATGTATCAGAAAACTTAACCTTCAAAACAAGAAGCTTATACTCTTCTGCCAGAAACTTCGCAAGTAACAATAATTACTCTTTCTGCTGGACGTCTCATGGTAGAGTTTACATCAAGAATAAGGAAGGTGAATCTGCAATACATGTGGGTACGGAAGCAGCGCTCACAAAATTAAAACAATCAATTTGACTAGTTAGAATTATTTTAGTTACTCACATGTATAATATTAAGAACAAACACCACTGTGTTAGTTTATTTTAGATTTTTGTTGTTCTTTATTTTATTATGTCTTTACACTACTTATGTGCATGCACGCAATCGTACTTTTATTAGTTTATATTATTTACTCTGTAATTTCTTATGTCATGACACTACACACTCTACATCATTTTACCACTACAAAGTATCATAACCCAATGAATACACACATACAAACATATATATACAAACAATTTATTATAGTATATCGGAATACTGGCCATTATAGTATAAATGTTATAACTTTTTATTCTCAATACTACGCTTTCATACGCACATCTTTTATGTTTCTGTTAATTATTCCTAGTAAAATTCAATAACAATGATTTTGTTTCTAATATGTGTAGTATGTATGTACATCAGGGAGTATTCCCGGATTTAATGAAGTTTAGTAAAGTAATACGACTGTTCAAATCCGGCGATAGTAATGATCCAAACAACTATAGGCCAGTTTCTGTCTTGCCAGTGCTCAACAAGGTGTTTGAAAAGGTAATGCTTAGTCAAATGTAAGAAGCTTTTAACACTAATAACATCCTCCACGATCAGAAATATGGCTTCACCTAAAGACGTTGTACCGCCGACGCCGGTGTTACCCTAATAAAGCATATACTCGATGCGTGGGAGAACTCGCAGGACGCCATTGGCATCTTTTGCGACCTATCGAAGGCATTTGATTGCCTTGAACATGAAACACTATTGCTTAGACTAGAGCACTATGGAATCCGTGCGAAAATGAAAATAGAGCGCTCCATTTTTTTAAAGGCTTACCTAGGAGACAGACAGCAGTGTATTCACATAAACGAAATTAAATATCTAGGAGCTCTAGTTAAAATGATCTTTCCTCAGGGATTGACTGGGTCCATTTCTATTTTTGGTATATATTAACGACCTACCTCAAGTAAGTGAAAAACAAGCGAAGGTAGTGTTATTTGTTTATGATAGCTCTTTGATTTTTAAAGTAGATAGACATGTAAATAACGTTGAAGTGGTATATGACGCTATCCTTCAAGTACATAATTGGTTCACAACCAATAACTTAGCGCTTACTAACAAAAAAACTAAATGTATAAGGTTTTCTTTACCAAATGTGAAAAGTACTGCATATGATATTATGTTGAACAACGAGAAACTTGAGTTTATCAATGATACATCTTTCTTAGGGATTACGCTTGATTCTTAGTTACAATGGGGCCTTCACATTAAGACTTTAGGTAAACGGCTCGGTGCCGCGGCCAATACCGTAAGGAAAATCAGACAGCTTACTGATGTGGACACAGCGCGGATGGTCTATATTAGTTACTTTCATAGTGTCATGTCTTACGGTATATTATTGTGAGGTAGGGCAGCTGACATTGAGTCTTTTTTATCTTACAAAAAAAAGGTTATAAAAGCCATCTATAACTTAGGTAGTCGCCACTCTCTCAGAGAATTATTTAAAGAAGCCAATATTATGACGATCCCATGTCAGTATATTTATGAAAAAATATAGATCTGTTTAATCAGCTAGGCGAAAGGCATTGCTATAATACGCGACATAGAAATAAAACAGATCAAACGCAATTTCGTCTGTCAAAAATTCATACTTCTTTCATGGGGTACTGTGTTAGATTTTATATAACATATAGAATGTTTATAAAATGTATCTTTTCTTTCTCATTTCTTTCTCTGTAAATGAGGGAACCATGTAGCCATTCACATGAATAGTTACGTATTTAAGGTATCGACATTTTTGTAACTCTCTCCTTAAATAAGTAAACCTTGGATATGAAAAGTTAGAAATATCAAAAGCGAAAAATAAAATAATTTGAAACAATTATGGAAGGTCATTAAAAATATAACTAATACTAGTAAAACGAAACAATCAGCTGCTGAATTATTATGCCCCAATGATCCTCAAAAATCGGTTAGTGATATCAACCATTATTTTGTAAATATAACTACATCTCTAGGACAATCTATAGGGAATATTGACGCACCTTTGCTCACAAACTTACCTCCTCCTACTACTTATTCTTTTGTATTGTTGCCTACTGACGAAAAGGAAGTGCGGTCTTTAATATTAGACGTGATAAATAGCAGTGCTTTGAATCATTAAAATACATATGGATATAGCAGGGCCACTTACCCATATATGTAATCTGTCACTAAGCACTGGGATTTTTTCCGGATGAATTTAAACGATCTCTTATCCTACCGGTACACAAGAGTGGAAGCAGAAACTGTGTCTTAAATTATCGCCCGATCTCCATTTTACCTACTTTATCTAAAATTCTTCAGAAAATTATTAACATAAGGTAACAAAACATCTTCTCTCAAATGCACAGAATGGCTTTCGCTCAAACAGATCGACTTGTGATGCTGTCCATAAAGTCACGGAGTTCATAATAGGTAAACTTTTTAAAACTTTTTAAAAGCTACCTAGCAGATCGTTTCCAGTGCGTTAAAGTAGACAATTGGCAAAGTCAAGATCTGCCGATACAGTTGAGAGTTCCATAAGGTAGTGTGCTGGGTCTGCTGTGTGAACTCCATCTGCTAAATGGGAAAGTTGTTACCTATGCAGATGATACGGCCTTAATATTTAATGGTGACACTTGGGAAGATGCACTTTGTTTTGTTCAGACTGGGTTTAATGATATTATGAAATTCTCTAAACGTAGATAAAACTAAATATATGACCATGTCCTTAAAAAATATGAACCAAACACTACACATCTTATAATCTTATTACTCATAAATGTCTAAACAACTTTGATACCACTTGTCCATGCCCCAGACTGGAAAGCGTCAATAGCATTAAACACCGTGAGAAATTAGGTCGTGCTTAACTACGCGGACCAAGTGCAGATTGCTGGAGGCAGGTTTGTTTCCACCTGCCGTTGGAATTTTCAAAACGGCTTAACGACTACCACATGAAGTAAAACCCGCGAGCAACGGATTAATGTACCTTCTGAAGCATGAAGACGCACGAAAATGGAAATGCCACAAACGGTAACCCATCTCAGACTGACCGAGCCGAACGCTGCTTAACTTTCGTGATCGGTACAACCATTGTGGTTTCACAGCACTACGAATGCCTCAAAATGAAATAGATATCTTAAAATCCCTTTCATCTTTCTGTAGCTAATGTTCATAGGTAATGGCGATTTCACCTTATAAGACAAACCGCCGTAAGTCGCTTTCCCCATTTCTATTAAATATATTAGGACAAGTGCGAGTTGGCCTCGCGCTCTGAGGGTTCAGTATAAGGGACACTAGATGATGCTGCTTTAATTTTGCACCGATGTCGAGTAAAAAAATGTGATTTAATTACAAATTCATAATTATTGAATTTAATTTTTGGTGAGTGAGTTTAAATGGTCATATCATTTGATTACATTTACTTAGAAGCTTCATTTTTTGACACTGGCAAGAACCATAAACCTTAATATCTAAATAAGAGTCTTAACTGTTGGATAGATATACAGACAGACGGAGAACAAAGTGATCCTAAAAGGGTTCCGTTTTACACATGTTCTCGTCGGTTCAGTTTTATACATGTGCGTCTGTCTGTCCGACGGTTATCACCCTTTTTCTCAGGAACAGCTCTCTAGCTGTTACTTCTGTATTAAGTTGAAATTTATGTCAAATATGAAGATTTAAAAATATATGTAAACTCTAACAAAACATGTGGCAATTTAAAGTCAGTAATTAGAAGTTATAGCGCACTTCCCGTTGGCCTAGAAGCATGGAATTTGGCAAGAAGTAAGTTATCAAAGTGCAAGTAAGGAAAACATCCGAAAATTGTTGATTTATGACTATATCATATAAAAAATAATTATTTTCCCTTAAATCCAATGAAAAATTAAGATAGCGCTATCTAGTGATATTTTTTGTAACTAGCCTTTTTTAACTAGCCCACAAGGGTTCTAGTGTGATAGTATATAGAGATACAGAGAAGGGAGATAGAGAGAGAGAGAAAGAGAGAGTAAAGTAAAAAAAGTAAAGTATTATTGACTATATCATTTAAAAAAATATTATTTTTCTCAATGCTGATAAAAAAAGTACTTTGGCCTCCTTCTGGCTCAAACCCTGCTCGCCACCTAGGTATACGGTTGTCTAGATAAATCAAAAGAGCCCAAATATGATAGAGTCACGTTGTATATTAGGCGAATTCCTATGGGTAACTCTAGTCTATAGAATTTATCTTGTTTTGTTGAAAAGTTTTAGGGCCACCTTGCAGGTTCATTATTAGATCCCGAAAACTACCTAAAACTGTAGTACTAATACACAAAAGACAAATCCAACAGACTCAAACACGAAAATCAATTCCAGTGCAATCGATTAGAATTAATTTAAAGATAGATTTTATTATAATAAATCGACATGCCTAGACCCTGGTTCATTCATTTTGACACTCATAGCACCCAAAGGCCACCCGGAAGCTCACGTAGTTTCGGTTTCAGCCCTAGTTTCAACCGGTTTTCTGCCGAAATCGAAAGTGTAGTTTTGTTTTAAACTAGCCGAAAGCGAGCGCGAGCACGAGTCCTACTCGCACTTGTCCAGTAATTTTAAATTAACAATGTGTAAGATAATATATTTCCAATTGTCACAAAGTAAACTAGACAGATTTTTTTTTGCATCACTGACACAACTTGAATTTACCCCTTTCACCCGATCAGCAAAAATAGATTTATAAATACAAATTGATATAATCACACATATATCAGTGTACACCAACGTTATTCAATAGATTAACCTATTTTTAAATAGCATTTTACATGTCAAATACTCAAATTATTCGACACTACTTCGACACTATACCAAAACCATGTGTGTAATTCATGTAAATGAACATCAGTTTACACAAAAACAATTAAAAAAATCACCGTGTCAAACAATATAAGTGAACATTTTAGTTAATATTAAGAAAACTACTTAAAATGATTTCTTTGAGTGAAATAATCTTCCTATCAATAACCGTAATCAATATTCAATTAAGTGCAGTAGAAAAAGAAAGAGGAATTTTTAAAAGTCAATTTTTTTAAAACTGTGGTTTTCGACTTCTATTACCTTTCACTTTAGGTACAGAATTAACCTTGTGCCGTGCATTTACAAACATGAAATTCATATATCACACAAAGAGTTGTTCAGTACGGGGATCAAACCCGAGTTTTTAATCGCTGGGCTAAGCCGCCTGTGTGATTCAAAACCGCGATATATTCATTGCGTAATAGCTTTGTTTGTACTTTTAATGTACGCACCCTCGTTAACAAAAACATGTTAACATACCATGTTTTGTGCTGCTGTGTGTTCCCTTTTCATATTTTCACGATGCATGAACATCAGGCAATATTAATTACAGGAATTGTCGCCAAAACTCCATTTCTCCATTAGTCAGGTCATGCTACCTTTGCTAAATTACTCCGATGATGGATTGTGTGAGGTCGTCCATTACGAATAACAGAACCAAGGTGCGCACTTACGGAGTTCCAACACTTCTGGAACCTAATTCGGTATGACCACGTTACGATAACTTCGCAAAGACCCTGATTTTTGAAAAAAAAAACAAATAAAATTAACACTAATACGCATGTATTCCTCGATATTCGGAGGCGTATACACCCCCGATGATATAAGGTCTCAATGCAATAGGGGTAGGCAAGTCTATTGCTATAATACACCGCCACAAGACCTTTCCACTAGACGAATGAGGCTTGTTTTTTGATTGATTCCTATCTCGTATCGCTATTTGTATCCCGGAATACCAAATAAAATAGGTTAAGATGGAAGTTAGATCAAGGTTCGAATTGGTATGATCAGGCTAGGCGAGTCTAGCCTGATCATGGAAATGGTATTTTATGTACCACTGAAGTATAATTAATCGATCATTTCACGAAGTTATCATAACGTGCGTTTAGCCATAGCGAATAAGGGTCCTGATATAAATTATCACAAACTATTCCAGATCTCGGCAAGATTTTCCTTCACCGTTCGCTGCCTATTAGTCTCTTAGAAACCCTCCAAGGTGAATTTATTGGCAATACAAAAGTTTAGCAACGTCATAACCTTGTTAATTTGACTGTAAATTCCACGGACTTGATCATCCTACTAATATAACAAAAGTGTAGGTATATTCTTACTCTTTTTCTTTTCTTTAGCATGTACAGGCAGCAAAGTGACTTATTACATAACTCAGTTCTTCAAATAGGTAATAAATACTTTTTATTTTTAAAATGACAGGCGATTTGGCGCAGTGGTGAAGAGCTTAAGGGGCTCCGCCCACTAGGTCGAATAGTCACGACACCAATTCTCCACGGGAAAAATCTTTGTGTGACCCACAATTATTTGTTGCGGTTTGGGTATTTGTATGTAGATTTTCATGTTTGTAAACGCACCCACGACACTTTAATTGATCTTAGTGTGGTCTACGTGATCTACGTTATTATAAAAAAAAACGAGAGTGAAAATTGTCAAAACCAAATTATTAGTAACATATTGAAATATATTTAGATCAACAAAAGTAAGGTATTTGCAAAACAAAAGCGTGCGAGCGATTTTAGAAACTGAGAATTTTCAGCTTCTTATGTTGCAAACGGCGCGTTGTTATAAGTTTATATTTATTAAAATTTTATTTTTTCTTTATATAAACAAAGTAATTTTATAAAAGCGACAGTTTGTGATCTTAACATGTATGGATGTATGAATGGATATCTGTTACGGTTTTACGCAAAAACTACAGAACGGAATTAGATAAATGTTTACAAAAATCTAGCTGATGCATCAGAATAACTTAAAATTTTTAAAAACACATTATGGGAAGAACCGGCCTAAGACTAGCGGCCACCCGCTAGTAGGAATATAAATATAATATAATATAAAACTTTGCAAATAAATTTTTAGCAATTAATGAAAGCGAAAGTTTAGATATATTTAGGCGTTTGGATATTTATTACTTAATCACCTTAAACGCCAGCTTTCAATATTCAACTCAATGATACATTTGCTTACTGTTAGTAGAATTTTGACAGATTTTCAATACAAAATATGTCAAAATTCTAACCGTAGTAAGCAAATCTATCTTTTCAAACCGGCCGTAAATGGTAGGTGGAATGGATGTCGATGAAATTTTTGAGAAAGGTAGATTATAAGTTGGAACATTATGAAAATTTGTATTAATTTATCCTAAAAAAATATCAAGCGCGCTTAGCCGCGTACAAACACTAGTAAAGTCTAAAAAATTAATGTAAGACTGAAACACGTCATAGTAGAAGTAACGCCTCGTAATTCTAAAGCTCAAGGAGACTCTTAAAGAAGCCCGAAGCAAATTAAGTTTCCGAAAATTATATTTAGTGCGGAACGCCATGTTTTTTAATTTAGTTTACCAAAGCACAACGTCTACCCGGAAATAAAAAAAAAACATAATTTGTCTCAGGGACAGTACAAAAAGTTGGCTAAATTTATTTCTTAACTACATCTTAAGGAAAATCTATTCTGTGAAAAAAGATAATTATTATCTACAGAATAAAACCAATTCCGACTGCCTCGTTGGTCTCAATCACGATCACGAGGTCCTGGGTTCAAATCCTTGGTCGGACAAATATATAGTTGTTCTATCGAAAAACTTTCATTATCAGTCCTGAGTCCGGAATTGTGCCCGGTATATGGCAATAGGCTCGCTCCCTATTACATGGGACCTAACATCGTCGGCGAAACGTGGGTGTACTCAGTACACCTCTGCCACCCCCGCTTGAGGAATATAGGCGTGACGGTGTATATATAATTTGATGTAATTTTGGTTCATTATTAACAAGGTTATTCAATATTGGTCGGTCGTTTTGGCGGCCTTTGTCCAGCAGTTGACGTCTTCCGACTGAAAATAGAAGGATTTGAAGGAAATGGATTTCTATGAATTTATCATAGGGTTTGCTATTTATAATTTTTTTATTAAAAATTGTTTGGCATTAGTAACAGTGCAGGCAGTAAAAAGATAATCGACATTTTGACGGACGGCTTAGTCCAGTGGTTAAGAGCTCAAGCCGCTCCGCCCACTGGATTAATAGTAACCGGATCGATTTCCACACAGGAAAAATCTTAGTATGACCTACAAATATTTATTTTGATTTGGGTGTTTATATATGTGAATTTCGTGCTTGTAACCCACCCACGTGCACCCACGACACAAGAATAATTTCTAGTATTAGCGCCACACTTTTAAAAATAGAAAAAAATACTGAGAAATATTTTTATGAAGAATACAATGCATCCAACACAAACATTGTTCTTATTTATCTAATGTATTATAATAAGTGCTATTTTTCACAAAAAAATTGGTAAACTAAAAAGTTAATACAATGGTAAACTTCAAACTCAAATCGTTTAATTACATAAACCCTGTTTACAAATTGTCATATTGACATTTTTTTTTAACTTACTCATAATTTACCACCGGATCGGAACGCGACCTCCGCTGATACCTAAGATCCGGTGAGAAACCAGCGGGTTTGTCTATTTTGTCTAATTCTCCATTAATTTTTTCATCATTTTTTGTATAGATACATACATTTTTATATTATACAAAATCATTTATGCGATCCAGCTCCAATGTGATGCCTTACGACTGAGATATAAGACTAATAATAACATTTTTAAAATATGTTACAATAAAAAGCTAGAGGATTCTGGGTGGACCAGTCTCCACAAGCAGCACCCGTTCACGAGTACGACTACTTGACCAGCCATTTGACGACTGCATGACCAGCCAGCCACTTACATAGTCTAGTCATCACTTAGAAAATGATAAACTCTACTCTTGACTTTTGCTTTAATTATATAATACTCAAACTAAACATTATCCGATTAAGCTATTTGAAGCATGTAATAATTAAAATGAATGTTCACACGACTATCATCAGCTATGTTCAATCGACACGCAATCAACTGGATAAATACAAACAAATCTACTGTGATCGATTTGAAAATCCTCAAATCGGAGCATGACAGATTACACGAAATCGCTAGAAGATTTTCAATCTTATGCAACGCTGTTAAGGTTGAGAATATATGGAATAAGTATTACAGCAGAATGAAATCAGTAACCCTCGCGTATGAAGTACACGTTTTGACATTGAAGCGTTTGACCTATTTCTTGATTGTGAGGAACGCAAACGCTTATTTCTAAGCGTAGATAAGATAAGAATACTATTAAGAGCAGTAATACGATTCTACTATAATGTTATAAATGTGAAAGTTTGTATATTTATATATTTGGATGTTTGGATATTTGTTACTCAATTACGCAAAAAGACAACGGATTTGGATGAAATTTGGCACACACTTAGTTTACTACCTTAACACATAAAATACTTTACCTGTCTAAAGTCAACGTGGACGAAGTCGCGGGCAGAAACTATTTAGGTAATATAACTTGCTTTAAAACTGGAATCGATTCAGTTGCTCATTTCGAATAAAATATTTATAGGCACAGTTAAGATACGTAAACAGTTAAGTTCTTATTACTAGCAGACTGAAGAATCACGCTTACAGACGCGCGACCTACGCGGCTTCTCGGCAGTTCTCAGAGGATACTACTCGGTGAACAATCCCGAGAAGTCGCGTAAAGCGCGCATCTATATGTATGATTTTTATTCGATTTTTTTACGTATAATGCAGACGATCCGTTTTCTTAAACAAAGATACTACTACAAACTATTTCTGTATCGTGGTTGTTCCAAACATGAAATTACTATGTATAAACATCCTGACCGAAACAATAATTTGTGGATAACACGAATTTGTCATATGCGGGGATTGAGCTCGTCGTGTGCCGCCGTCGTAGTCTTGAAATTTTATTCATCCAGTTTATTATAATTCCAAGTTTCGTACATTATTGCGTTTGCTGCAACGCCTTCATCTAAGCATACAATTCCACTAATAATTTAGCACCTGAATCAAACTGATATGACGTGGAAGTGGCGCCTTAATCGTCTCCTTGGAACCTGCCATTATGCATTCCTAACGAAGATACATTGAGGGCTTAGCGGGAAAGGTTTGACGTTAGCGTGAAGCCAGCGACTTGATATGCCATCCTTGTCACACTACATATTTACCAAATAAACATGAACGTAACAGCACCCTTACTCGCTAGCGTCACGCAGCGTGAATCCTTTCGTGTTAAGCCCTCAGAGTTCAAGTAAATCTTGCCACGTTGTCATCTAGTTCTGAGATTAACAATGTTTCACAACTCCCACTACAGTGTCAATCCGCTCGAATAATTACACTTCTTGAACAAGTTATACAATATTCTTGTAGTTACAGTTCTGCTCATTTCCTGGGCTTACAGCCCTTTTTTAAATTTGTATCACTTGAAAGCGAGTGGATTAAGTTCGAGTTGATGTATTATTATCTAGATAAGATCAAACGTAAGTTGTATGTTGAACAGTCATAACATTTTTTTAAACGTATCCCCACATTAACAATTATTCCTGTGTGGTGCGTTTTCAAACATGAAATTCATTCACGTACACAAAAATCCAGACCAAAACAAACATTTGTGGATCATACAAAGATTCTTTTCGTACGGGGATCGAATTAGCGATTAGTAGCCGGAGCGTCTTAATCTATTTAACATTAGACAAGGCCGTTTCTAAACGTTAACATTCGAAGAAACGCTAAATATCTAAAACTGGGCTATACAAAACAGAACAACTTATTAGATTTGATTGACAGAGGCCCACGCTAGCTTTAATATAGGTGTGTATTCACGAAAAGTGCTCCATTTAAAAGTGATAATAATAAGAGGATAATGTGGGGTATGATCTAATCTCTCTCTTTATGAGCGGAGGTCTTTGCCTAATAAGGGACAGTAGACTGATGTATATTATGAATGTCCACTGGGTAATATCATTGGCATAGTTTTTATAAGTCGTGTCGATATCTCTACATTTTTACCTATCGTCCTGTGATGCTAAGTAAGCGTGCTACGCGCGGCCGGTCTCATTATCATATCTATCGCTTCTTGTTCTTTAAGTGCCTGTCCATTATAGTAGGTCGGCCGTCAGCTTTGCGTATGTGCTTCTTTCTTGAGCGAACAACTGCTCAATGCTAGTATTGCGGTTCACTCCCTAATGTTGCACAGCCATGATTTCTTCCGTCATCCAAAGAGTCTATCGCTTACTACCAGTGAAAATATCTACCTGTAGTATCTGCTAATTAAGATGCTACAATAAACAAAGATAGGTAAAAATTTGTATCCATAACATTTAACTTTCTTTTAGAGGATCGATCTGTAACCATAGATTGATATATACCATAGATATTAGTAAATTTGTAGTATGACAAGGATGGCATGTCAACTCGCTAGCGTGACGCTAACGTCAACGTTGACGTGCTAAGTCCTATGTATTTATATAAACTTCATGGTATGAAATGGGATCGCCTTTTATTAATAATCACAAACGAATCTTTTTTATCTTCATTACACGGCGCCGGAGTTAAAAAGGTATTTTTTCCCCTTACTTCTATGCTCATATTTCATAAGTCGTCGCAGAATGTTATTGTTCAAATTCCAGACTATTTCGTACCTCACAATTGCAAAGCTCTTTGAATCTCACCGCAGTTAAAGGAACAGAGGTTTTTTTTTAATAAAGGAAAATGAATGGAAATGTAAAATACGTACCTTGAAATGTGTCTGGAGAATCGGTTTTATTGTTTTGAAATTATATTTCGTCGGTGTTTTCTTTACGTTCTATCCAAATGAGACGTATTATTAGGGGTACTCTTCAATTTTTGAAACTAATAAAATGCATTTAATGTACCAAAAGTTATCCTCTAACTAAATGATCAATCGTCATGAAGATTAAGAGCTTTTTTTAAGTTTCTGTGGGATAAAAGAGAAAATAAAATTTTGAATCATCTACTGTACCTGGTTCATACTTACAAAGATATCTAGTTCCATCTTTTAATAAGTTTAATTATTCTATTTGTGTGAATCGAACTAAAAGAGTAGAGGAAGCAATTGTGATTTATATAATAGATCGCTTTGTCTTCTCTATGCCTACTTCATGACGAAAACTGACTTGACGATGTGTATGCAGATAGGCATGAAGGAATACAAAATGTATGACTGTTAAATTTTGTATAAGCACTACGCTCTCAAAAATCTACTGAAAGTCGGCCGAGCTCTCCAGTAGGTGCCATCAATAATGCAACGAATGCTTGGAACATTTATCCCTAGAGATTTTACTCTAATTAACTCGGGTCCACGTAACCACTCGTAATTACGAATGCAAAACCGGTGGCGAAGTTTGTTACAATTGTCGCTATGAGATGTGACCGACTGACTTGAGATCAAAATTTACATATATAATTTTCGCTACGATATCCCTCAAGGGGTTTCATAAATGTTTTATGCGCTTTATATGGCTAATTTAATATTTTTTGAATTAAAATCTGGTTATTTAATATAAAATGTTTTTTATAAACACCGTCCCGCCTATATTCCCCAAGCGGGAGTAGCAGAGGTATACTGTGTACACCGCCGCAGAGGTATACTTTTAGCCGACGATGTTAGGTCCCATGTAATAGGGGTCGAGCCTATTGCCATATACCGGGCACAATTCCAGACTCCGGACTGATACTGGTAATTTTTCATCAGAAAAACTACATTTGTCCGACCCAGGATTTGAACCCAAGACAAAATCACAAAGCACATTAGGCACCACTAGACCAACGAGGCAGTCAAAAGTAAATAGCGTGATTAAAAGCCTTTGACTAAAGGGTGGCCTGTAAAACAACTTTCCTTTTATATTTCTATATAGATATTTAATATATAGATTTAGACACTTTTATTTTTATGATAACCGATTCAGGACCTGCACATTAAAGCTATTGAGATAATAATAATAATATAATATGCGTTAATGAACAAGCCCATTAACTATTTACCTTTTTAAATAAAACTATTTTACGGATTTTATCGCTATTTATTTTTGATTTTAAGTTCCCGACGTTTCGAGTGCTTTGCAGCACCCATGGTCACGGGAGGGACTAAGGTGTTAGACGTCCAAAAGGCATAGTTGTTCCGGGGTACCCTCAAACTTCTATTTTTGTTGGTCCGATCTACGCAGAATGAGCTTACGGTGTCTTGCAGTGTTATGCTTGGTTTTGGATTTGATCACCACAGCCATCTTCTCTAATGAAATTAGGATGCTTTTTAATTTTAATAGGCCCGCGAACCATCGTTGGTGTGTCATCATTGGTGTTCTTTCACGAGAATTGGTGGTCTATCAAATCTGATGTTATGGCGGGTGTGGTCAAGGCCATATTCACAGACTGCAGACTTCTTTGAGCGACGGTGGTTTAGGTCAGCTATGTGTTCTTTAACCCGAGTTTTTGACTATATTCACAATCAAGCTTGTATACTCCTGCATATGGTCAAAATTGACTGATCTTCTTCGGCGGCTTATAAAACGTTTTAATTAAAGCACGCTTCAAGATGTAGCCAATCTTGTCCGTGATTTCTCTCATGTAAGGTAGTACTGCAGGGAGACGCTCAACTGTGGCTGGTTTCACTCGGTCACTGTGAGGTTGGCGTGGGACTCGAAGCTTATTTTCGTGCACGACTTGCTTGACATGTTGAAGCTCGGCAGCCAGACGTTTCTTGTCACAGATCCCTTGTGCTTTCTGAAACAAATATTTACCCACGGTAGTTAACTGTGTTGGATGGTGGTGAGATGAATATCAACGGTAAACCGTTTAAATACCTATCAGTATGGGTCTTTTTTCAATAAACTGTATGGCTTAAGGTGTTGTTGGGTTTACGGATTACTAAGACATCTAGGAAAGCTAGGGAATTGTTTGCCTCCAACTCCACTGTAAACTGAATTTTAGGGTTACTGGAATAAAGATGATTGAGGAATACATCGATTTTTTCAGATGGTAATATTGTAAAACTATCATCTACGTACCGCTTGTAGAAACTTGGCTTTACAGGTGAGGTACGAAGGGCTGTCTCCTCAAAGTCTTCCATGAATATATCGGCAACAATGGGAGATACAGGGGAGCCCATCGCCACCCCATCTACTTGCTTGTAGAACTGCTCCTTCCATAATAAGTAGCCAGATGTAATGCAGTATCTTAATAGTTCTGAGTATTCCGCTGGAATGTTGTTCTCCGCTAGCTTCCTTTCTACAATCTCGACATAGTCTTATACAGGTAGGCATGTGAATAGTGGCTAGACATCGAAACTGACCATAGTTTCATTGTCAGTAAGATGTAGATTTTTGATCTCACTAATAAATGGTATGAATCTTTAACACGTGCTCTTGTGTGTCCGTTGAGTGGCAATAGCACTTCTACTACGTGCTGAGCAAATCTGTAGGTTGGTGTGTCGATTTGGCTAACGATTGGATGTAGGGGAGCATTCGGTTTATGTATTTTTGGGAGCCCATACAACTGTGGCGGTTTTGCGCACGAAGGTATTAGTGATTTGACGTCCAGATTCAATGTTTCGGAGTACTTTTTTATAAAATCAGTCGTTTGTTTTAATATATTGGGGGTTGGGGCTGTCTTGACCTTTTTGTATGTATTTTTATCCGATAAAAGTTCTTGTATTTTAACATTGTAATCTGAAGTATCCATAATGACCGTAGCATTTCCTTTATCCGCGCGGAGAATAGTAATATCATTTCTAGTGCGTAAGATTTTCAACGCTAAATATTGATTTTTAGGAAGATTTAGTTTGGACACTGAACTTCGACGTAACATGGATGAGACATCCTGACGTACTGCCTCCGAATTTTCCCTCCCTATACTATTTTTGGATAGGTCGTCTTCAACGGCGCTGATAATTGTCTCATACGGTATCCTTCGAGGTGTTAAAGCATAATTTAAACCTTAAGATAGGACCTTTACGATGTTTTCATCCAATGTTTGTTTTGACAGATAGATGACTGCGCGTGATTCGTTGTCTATGGTGCACGGTTGCGTTTCGTTACACCGTAATGATTTGTTCTTGACATTTGATTTAGTTGTTAATCTATAAGGGATTTTTTTAATATTATTTATTTATATATTTTAATATATTTATAGACGCTCGTAGCGCTGTGCGACCGCGGTGTTCTTACCGATACCAAAGTTAAGCAGCGTTCGACTCGGTTGGCCCGAGATGGGTAACCGTTTGTGGCATTTTCATATTCGAGCGTCTCCGTGCTTCGGAAGGCACGTTAAACCGTTGGTCCCCGCTACTACTTAATGTGGTAGTCGTTAAGCCGAGTTGGAAGCCTTAAAGGCGGCTTGATAAGTTCCAACAGCAGGTGGCCACAAACCTGCCTCCAACAATCCGCACTGGGTCCGCGTGGTGGAGTATGACCTAATCTCTCTCACCCCAATTTGTGAGAGAAGGCCATTGTCCAGCAGTGGGCAGTATAGGCTGGTATTATATGTGTTTATTTTTGCATTCATTATATTTAGATGTTTTACGCTTATTTAAGATATCAATGCATTTATTAAAATCAAATGTAGTTAACACTGTCTTTAATTCATTGGATGAAATATCTATATTTCTGCTGAGGTGGTCTAGATCGGAACGCGTTTGATGAGTCACCGTCCGTAACAACTTTTTACTTGCCTGGTTTAGGATCTTAGCGCTTCCTCGTATGCCTTTCTTAGTGGATATCTTGACACACGTAGGAATGAAATTGGGGCCTCTACAACTCTTCAAATCTCTTCAAAATAATTAAGAAGTTTCAGGATACCCCGGAACAACTATGTCTTTTGGACGTCTAACACCTCAGCCCAGGGACTGAGGTGCAGCACATATGTGCTTTGTAGCACCCATGTGCTGCAAAGCACTCGAAACGTCGGGAACTTAAAAATCAAAAATAAACCGCGATTAAATCCGTAAAATAGTTTTATTTCATGTGTAATATTCTTACTCGTACCTTCTGTTCCGTACTCCGTGCTATATACCTATTCAAACATTCAGAAGCAGAACATCAATAAAATTGTTTGAATAAAAATATAGCACGTTTTTATCTAAAAAGTATGAAATAATCTCTCTATATCATCACGCCAGATCGCTTTCAAAATAAACAGGTAAAATAATTTAAAACGAAAAACGTGGGGCGCATGCAACACTCCTTAATTTTTATGAATTGCATGCGCCCCATTTTAAGTATTTGTCAAGATAAATTTAACGAGCTTAACACGAAAGGGCTATGTTGTTTAGTTTAGAAGTTCCTATGGACACCTTCCGGTTTCATCATCAGAACCTGGACACCGCCAGGGCATGTAGTTTTTGTCACCATACATAACGGGGCTATCTTATTTTAGTTTTTTTTTTTAGACGTAGCCCCGTACTAGTATTTATTCCTGTGTCGTGGGTGCGTTTACAAACATGAACATTCTTATTCACAAATACCCAGACTGAAACAAATAATTGTTTAATTTAGAAGTTCCTATGGCCACGTTCCGGCTTCATCATCGGACCATGGGCACCACCTAGGGATAAAGTATTTATCAAGATAAATCCAACGAGCCCAAACATGACGCGGTTGAGTTGTGTAATAGAGATGATTCTATAGCCACCTTCCAGCCGTATCATCAGAAAATATACATAGTACCATATTATTGTAATGTCATCTAGTTCTGGCTATGTTTAAAGTTTCGAGTTTTTAACTCATTAGGAATATAGTTTAAAATCTTTTGTCAAATTTGTACTGAATAGACCTATAAACAGACAGACAAGAAAGTGAGTTGATAAAACGAGGGTAAAAAAGGATCGAATATAGAAATACATTTTTTAATTAAAAAAATAAAAATACAATTTTCTATTTTGTGCAATTTACGTGAAATTCACATACACAGTACATTTGTGGATAACATGGAATTGTGCCGTACAGGGATGGGACCCGTAACGTAACTACTCAATACAATCAATGGGGCTGTCTATGATCGAACCACTTGTCTTATCGTCGAATTCGAATCGTTTTCTTATCACAAGTTTATAATAATATATAAGCTACTCTTTTTTGAAAGCATATTTTCCACACTCCACCAATTTAATCTTAATCGTCAACGTGAGGTCCCAAATTATTATTTTTTACCGAGTTGCCTCAGGCGCGGGTCGCATTTATCTGCCCTTGCGTTAGACCGAAGATAATACAATTCTTTTCTTTCAATCCCGCCAACAATTTGATAAGCGAAGCCTGAAGGGTTTCAAAGTATTGTGTTGAATTCAAAATTGTATCTCGTTAACCTTTACTTAAAGGTTTAGATTATTTATCTTTTTTCTTAGAATTAGAAGAGGTTGATTTTTGAGTTAAGTTTTTTATCCAATAAATTGTTTATGATTTGATCATTCTGTTGGTTTATTATTCAAGTAGTTGCACTCAATTATTATGTTAATTATTTATGAAATATTTATTTTTATAGGTTACATTGAGACAACTTTAAGGATTGGTATAAAACTTGAAACAAAATTTCAACCTTAAAGCATCTGTGGTAACAAGTTTTACCAATAATAAATACTGGTAATTACAGGAAAGCAGGCGTTTCTCTACGTGATTGAATCAGGAATAAGGAGATTCGTAGAAGAACCAAAGTCACCGACATTGCTTCCGCACCGACTTCGGCTTACTAATCCCCTAGGATTAGTAAGCCGAAGTGGCAATGGGTGAGCCTTATAGCGCGAAGATCGGGCGGGCGTTGCGGCAGAAAGATTCTAGAGTGAAAACCACGTATTGGCAAGCGCAGCGTGGGACGGCTGCCTACCAGAATGACCGACAATTTTTTGAGGATCGCAGGAAGTCGTTGGATGCATGTGGCATCAGACCAGTTCAGTAGTGGGTAAGTATAGGCTGAAATGATGACAATGATGATCATGAGTACCCTATTATAATTACCCTTTAATTAAATTTACTTAGCTATAGGAGAACTTTGTTACATATGGACAATAAACGTTAAGTATGATCGTACAAAAAGAACAGCGTCCTGTCTATATTTCCTAAGCAGGGATAGCGGAGGTGAATTTTGTGTACCCACATTTCGCTGACAAAGTTAGGTCCCAACATAATAAAAAGGGTGAGTCTATTGCCGTTACACAACGGAACCTTTTATACACACACAATTCCAGATATCGGACATCTACTGACGATTTCTCGATAGCAAAACCTCAACAACACTTTGTCCGACTTACTTTGTCCGAACCTATGACCCCGTGATTGCTAGCCGCACCGCCAGTATAACAACATGACGGTACAGTCGATTTTCAATACTTTCTGTTGACTTTAGTATAGTAAACATTTATATATTTAAACTCGATTAGTCGAGCCCGATCTTTTGAGACCATTTCCCGAGAAAATTTCGAAGGAAAATTATAAACTTTCCCTACATTGACATATTTTTGGAATTTTAAACCCCAAAATTTTCAGATTTTTCTTCTGGCGAAATTCCAAATTTGCTATCGTTGCACAGCCCTCGTCAGCCCCTATCCGCAGACACCCCATTTATAGGGGTAGCGCGAAAATTGGCCAAATCTTATATCGGACCGAGGTATAGTCCCGAGTGCAATAATTTGGGTTTTCGTCGATTTTCAATACTTTCTGTTGACTTTAGTATAGTAAACATTTATATATTTAAACTCGATTAGTCGAGCCCGATCTTTTGAGACCATTTCCCGAGAAAATTTCGAAGGAAAATTATAAACTTTCCCTACATTGACATATTTTTGGAATTTTAAACCCCAAAATTTTCAGATTTTTCTTCTGGCGAAATTCCAAATTTGCTATCGTTGCACAGCCCTCGTCAGCCCCTATCCGCAGACACCCCATTTATAGGGGTAGCGCGAAAAATCGCCCTCCCGCCCACCCGGTTGCTGCTCACTACGTTGATTTTTTGGATAGGCGGAAATAGGTATTTCAAAATAAACGCAGATACCACAGCGCGGGTGGTGGTTTCGGCGACAAATATACCTGAAACAGGAAAAACATTTAGCTTTACTGACCCAAACCCTTTTACAGTTGGGAAAAAGGAATAGACGTAGCGTAACTACTCGAATTAATATAAATTGACTTAAAGTACTCACGTACTTAGACTGGACACGCATAAGGACCCGCTCGACACGTAGCGCTGCGACGACAGCTTTCGCTGACTGTACAACAGAGTCTGACGAACAAACACGACGACTGCATCCGACGGTAGTACCTGAAACGGAAAATAAGTATTGAAAATCGACATAAATTCATTTAAAAATTATTAAGTAGAAAACGTATCCTAGAATTAGGATATAAAATAGAGATAAGTCTTGACCCAACTCCTATACAGTTGGACTAGGTATAAGTAGTAAGCATAGACTCGGCTAAAAAGGCCATATAAAAATAAAATTTTAACCCATAACTAGCTATATACATATATACAATTAAAATTAATTTTACTTAATATATTTATACAATTTTATCAATTCTATCAATTATATACTCAGCCTCTATACAGCTGTAGTAATTTGATTATATTAATAAAACCCCCCAATATGTTCGGCTTCCGTACCCCCGCCAAGACACAGGAACCAAAGGGACATCAGACATCCCCTAAGCTGGCAGAACTGACGCAGACCACCAGCGTCAGGCGGAGTATCGGCGAATGGGAGCAAGCGGCCGATACGTCAGAAGGGACGTCGGATATAGCCACTTACCCTAACAGAGCAGCCGAAGCCAGGGCCTGCCTCAACCGAGCAAAACAACATCTTGCTAACTCGCGAAACCTCAAAACAGAGATAAAAGAGGCGGTGTTGCAGGCCGTGGATCGAATGTATTTGTTGGTAAAGGAGGCGGAAGCTGAGGAAAAGGCAAAGGAGAAAAAAGGGCCCAAAGACTCCAAATTTGACTCCAAAAAGGAGGACACAAATGTGTTGGAAAGGAACACAAAGGCTTGGCTTAACAAATTGGAGGAACATAGTAGGCTGCTACAAGAGCACGGAAAAGAGACGGCAGAGCTACGAAAGAAAGTAGAGATAGCAACAAAGGCTATAACAGAAGCGGCGGAAGCTAAACCGACGTATGCGGAAATGCTGACCGCCGCAAAGCCACCGTCGCCAAAGCCCCACCACTCTATCCTGGTGTCTTCCACTCAAGCGGCGGACACCAGTGAAGATGTGGTTTCGAGGTTGAGGACTACCTTGCGGGCAAAAGAGACCGGCCTCCAAGTCAAATCCCTACGCAAGGTAAAAGACCAAAAGGTGGTCCTCAGCCTAAAAACCAGAGAAGAAGCCTCCAAAGTTGCAGCCAGCTTAAGGACAAACCAGCTGCTCAAGGTCGAGGAAGCGAGAAATAAAAACCCACTTGTTATTTTAAAATATATGATGGCCTATAACACGGACGAGGAGGTGATACAGGCCATCAAAAATCAGAACACGGAAGTGACGCGGGGCCTGTCCGCTGACGAAATAGCAGCCACCACAGTAAAATACAGACGGCGAGTGAGGAACCACCTGCAGTGCCACATAGTACTGCAAGTGGCACCCCTTATGTGGCAGCGGATGACGACGGCGGGCAGGCTCCACGTAGACCTGCAATACTTGCAAGTAGAAGACCAGTCGCCACTAATTCAATGCACGAAGTGCCTAGCGTTTGGCCACGGCCGTAGGTCATGCCAGGAAGAGACGGACTCGTGTACCTACTGCGGTGGCCAACACCAAAAGGCGGATTGTCCGGACCTGGCGACTGGTCTCAAGATAAAATGCAAAAATTGCGTACAGGCAAAACTGCAAGATATAGAGCATGGGGTATTCAGGGATGAATGCCCCATCAGAAAAAAGTGGGAAAACATAGCGAGGGCAAGTGTTGCCTACTGCTGAGAAAATTCCCTTGAGCAGCAAGATGACAGAAGTAGCGGTGAGCGCGCGGGTGGTGGCGCGAAGAGGCAAAACAGAGAAAAATAAAAGGAACATTATATTACTTACCATCCTGAAGGTCTCGAACATCAGAAGCTACAAAACTCAAAGTACCTCTCCGCGCCATCACGGCCGCGTACTCGCCGCAAACCTGGAAATAAATACAAAAAATAATTACATAAACAAATTGTCCCATGCCTTAAATTTAAATAGCCTTAACATAAGAAAGGAAACGGTACGAACACGGAAGAGAATCAACTTAGTGAAAAGAGGCAGTCTTGGGATGCGAAAAGAAAGTCGAACTGACCGGTTGGTGATAGACCACATTTCGACGCAAAATTTCAGGAATGAAATTAAATTTCATTACAAAATAAAAGAACTCGTCATGGTAATCACCGACAGGTCACCGCGGAAAACGACTCAACGCGCCGGTATGACCCACCCCCTTGCACTCGCTATACATCATAGAATATCGAGATTAAAGGGAAGGGGGTGCGACACCAGGATATACCCAGCTACCTATACATACATAAAAATAGGCACGACCTCGAGTCGCTAGCCAATATGAAATTGACAGACCAGCATCATGAAGATGCTTGCCAAATAGGGACTCGAGGGCGTGCTTATGGAAAGAGATGTTAAGAACAAAAAAGTCAGTGCACAAAAGTAACAAACAAACCCTCAGTGCCTAGCAGAATGTGTAGAAAGAATAGAAGAAGGATAGTTATAGAATGAACAAAGTACATAATATAAATAGCAACTTGGAAAATAAAACATAAGAAAATTTAAATAGCATTAAAAGTCAAAACAGCATCAGAACATTGATAAAGATACTTAAAATTAAAATACTTGAGAAAGACAGTAAGATAGAAATACCACAATCAGGAAGTAAAACTCTCACAATCCCAACAATGTTAATGTTAAAGCAAATAGAATATAGAAAAGGGCTCCAACAAATATTGGGGGAAACTTTGTCATTAACCTTAATAATAAAAAAACATGACGGTACATAATTAAGTACCTATTACTTATTTAGATACTGAACTTATATACAAGACTTATATTTTCTCTCTAATACTTTCTTACCGTCACACCTGTATAGGTGCACCTCAGGTACGCCTCTGCTATCCCCGCGGGGGTTAGCAGAGGTGTGCAGTATCCGCCGACGATGTTAGGTCTCATATCATAGGGGGTGAGCTTATTGCCATAACCAAGCATACCTTCCAAACTCCGGACCAATACTGGGAATTTTTCGCTACATTTATCCGACCCAGGATTTGAATCCAGGACCTCTTGATCGCAAAGCTACTTTTTTCAGATAATGCAGTAAAGTTCAACCGATCGATTACGACGTCAAAGCTCGCATTGCAGCAGATTGAGCAAAGTGGCGTGAGGTGGCTGGTTTTATTTGTGACCCCAAAATGCCGGTTAAGCTATAAGGATAGGTCATGGCAGCGAAACGTGGCCAGCGCTTGAACGGCACAAGCAAGAGCTGCTTGTCACGGAAATGAAGATGCTGCGCTGGATGTGTGGAGTGTCGCGGGAAGACCGCATCAGGAACTCCCGCATCCGCGGCAGCCTTCATGTCGGTAACATACCAGATAAAATGCAGGAGAGTCGCCTACGATGGAACGGCCACGTCTTACGGAAACCGGCAAATTACGTGGGCAACAAGTGCTGGCCATGCCGCTTCCGCCGGGACCCGAAAAAAGGGGTGGAGCCAAGAAATGCTGGCTTGATGTTGTCAGGGATCACAAGCGTGCCAATGGCCTCGCCATAAAGAATGCCGAAGACCGCGCGAAGAGGAAAAGTAGAATCAAGAAAGCGGCCCCCGGGCTCTGAAGTAGCAGCTGAGGATGCTACCGGAAACACGCTCAGACGAAGAATAAGAATGCAGTAAAGTTCCACCTAGGAAAATAAGTATGTTGTATAGGAAGTCACACTATGATATCGATTTATCTACGATGAAAACTAAACCAATTTGAACATTTGCGAAATTGATATAGGCTGAATAAACAATGTTAGAACTGATTGGCATTTGAACATTCTTATTTTTATAATATAATCCATTATTTTAAATGCGAAAGTAACTATATTTGTCTAATTCCATTTCACGTCATAACTGCTTAAGGGATCTTAATCAAAATTAGAAGAAGATATATTGCATCCTGGTGAAGGATATAGGTTAGCTTTTCTCAGAAATAAATTATGCCGATGAAGTCACGGGTAGCCGGTAGTAGGAAATACGTATTTTTTTATCATAAAAACCACACCGTAACATTAAAGTATGTAGCAGCTTAAAACATATTTTTAACGCGACATATCTCGAGGGAGCAATAAACTTGATTACTGCCAGACGTCTGTTATCCCGGGACATTCATATAAATAGGCGGTTTGTTTTATTTGTAGATTCATTGCTATTACAAATCTAAGATAATACACAAAAGAAACTCCGTTATTCTTTTGTTCCAAGCAAGTGAAGCAGTGTTGTATTATGTAACCCGACATTTCATTGACAATGTTAGATCTAGATGTAATAGGGGATGGGCGTATAATTCCAAACTCCTGACTTTCGGACTACGAATTTTTCTATAGATAGCCTCAGATAGATAACCTTAATAGCATGCCAGATGGATAGACGATCTTGTGAAGATCGCAAGAAGTCGTTGAATATAGGTGGCATAGGACCAGATGCGCTAAAGAGCGATTGGGGAGGCCTATGTTCAGCTGTGGACAAGTAGAGGCTAAGATGATGATGATAATACCTTAATAACAGTTTATCGAGCACAATTCCAGACTCAATAAACTGTTACTAACTATAACTCTGTACTCTCTGCCTACCACGCAAGGGATCTGGCGTGATTATATAGATAGAATTCCATGCTCCGAACTGATACCGAGTATTTTTCAATTCAAAAAATCTTCAATAGCGCTATCCAACCAAGGACTTGAACCTATCGTCTAGTGAAAATCAGATACATCTACCATTAGAATAACGAGGGAGTGAATAGGTATCTATCGATAACATTACGCTAAATTCCTTGCAGGGTAGGGGGGGGGGGGGGCTGAGATCTGGCTCCTCCACTCTCTTAGTTCGTCTCATACAGACTTGGTGGTTGCCGAGACTCTTGACTTGTCGTTCAGATAAAATTGTCGTTCAGATAAAACTGGCCTTCAGAAGGTTATATATCTCATCCTCGTCACACTACAAAATTAAATAAATAAACAGGAACGTCATAGCACGCTTACTCGCTAGCGGCACGCTAACATCATTCTTTTCGTGTTAACTCCTATGATAAAATACAATCTACAGTGAATAGGTGTATTATAAAACTCCATTTTCACATCCAAATCGAATTTGATGACAACGATAAGTAACAAAATACCTAAGCTACCCGTGGACAGACTCTGCCTTTAAACCTATTTGTCGTAAATAGTTTCCCATTTCTATATGATGCAAACGTATTCAGAGCTTATCGAATGTACCCCCAAGATATTGACAACATATATTCAAAAATATTTATCATCTTCCACTTGGGAAATATGAAGTGGTGCTCTTCAATATATTCAATTTCAAATTCGTAGACGCAGGCCTCCGAAATTGGGTTCATATGGATGTAACCCCAAAGTTGTGAGGCAACTTTTTAACCGACTTCAAAAAGGAGGAGGTTCTATGTTCGGTTGTATTATGCTTTTTTTTTATGTATGTTTAGTGATATTTCCGTCAATTGTGGACCGATTTTGATAATTTTTTGTTCATTGGGTTCAGTATAGCTCCGCGGTGGTCCCATTTTAATTTCATTGGTATTGGACCTTGGACTTAGAAGATACACCAGGGAACTCCTTAACGACAAACAATAAGCATGTGTAAATTGAGATTATGGGTATTACGTCTATCCTATAGGTACCCTACTATAGAACTAAGCAGTATATTAGCCAACTTCAAAAAAGGAGGTTCATAATTCATCCTTTTTTTATAACTCCTTTGCTTATGAACCGATTTTGATGATTCTTTTTGCATTTGGTTCAGTATAATTTTGAGGAGGTCGTCTTATTGTTATTGGTATTGGACCTTGGACTTTCAAGATACAAGAGGGAACACCTTAACGGCGAACAGCACGAATGTATAGATTCCGTTATTATAGTCATTATATTAATCCTGTAGGTACCTTACTTTGCAACCTAGCAAAATAATTTAATATCGGAATATAAATATTACTAAATAATTCACTCGTCACCTAAAATTGTATAATAAAAATATTTTAAAAAAAGGTAAACCGACTTCAAATACCAAAAAAAAAAAATATTTGAAGTCGGTGCCAAGTAACCGACTGCACCAACCAGCACCGACTTCAAATATTTATTTTTTTGGTATTTGAAGTCGGTATACCTTTTTTTTAAAGATTTTTTTATAAAATGTAAATAGTACTAAAAAATATTAAAAAACAAACTGTTGCAAATACAGTGCTATTTTTTACTACATCTGTATGAACGCTAAGCTAGGTACTGAGTATTTTTAAGCGTAACACTTAATTCTTTTTTTTTTTATGAAACGTAGCCCCACAGTTGTATTTATTCTTGTGTCGTGGGTGCGTTTACAAACATGAAAATTCACATACACAAATACCCAGACCGAAACAAATGATTGTGGATCACACAAAAATTTGTCCCGTGCGGGAATCGAACCCGCGACTATTAGACACAGTGGGCGGAGCGGCTTAAGCTCTAAACCATTGCGCTAAATCGTCGGTCAATTATTAGGCACATACATACGTTTTATTTCACCCGTTACATACATCTACATCTGCTTTAATACCATTACCATTCCTTTTGGACTATATCATAAAGTGTTATTAGGTACTCAAGAATATTGACGGATGATTTGGCGTAGTGGTTAAGAGCTTAAGCCGCGACACCCTCTGAGTCAAATAGTTGCGGTCTCGATTCCGGCACGGGACAAATCTTTATGAGACCCAAATTTATTTTTTTCGGTCTGGGTATTGTATATATAAATTTTCATATTTGTAAACGCATCCACGATACAGAAATAAATTCAAGTGTGAAGCTACGTTTTATATAAGAAAGAGAAACTCTTACAAAATACAACGTTACGCCTATATTTCTTAAGCGGGTAGACATTTACTGTCAACCTACATTTACCGGTGATTTTAGGGTAAATATAATAAGGGGCGAGCCTATTCCAATTATTCCGGACACAATTCCAGACTCCAGACTGTCCCTGGGAGGTTTTTCATTGAAAATTTACACTTTGTCCGACGTAGGATTCGGACCTTGGGACCACCGCCAGTATTTTGTAGACCAACGAGGAAATTGACAAAATGTATACTTATTTGTTTAAACCATATCCCCATATGACACCTTTCATTTTTGAATTAAATATATAACGAAAAACAAATGAGAAAGTATTTATCTCAAAAATAAATTAATAGTAAAAACATTTTTAAGACCCACCTTCCATGCAACCACGTTATCTAAATTACTTGTGTATACAATATTTCTATGCTGTTGGTCTACTAACAAACATTGCAAGTAAAAAGCTTGTAATAAATAATCTCACTATACCAAATTATAGACGAAAGTATCTTTAACCACAATATAAACAAAACACAATTAAGCTTCCCCACTCCAAAAGCTTACACATATAAAAGTTCGCAAGTGAACTACTTTTTTCACGTAAATATTGTATGGTAGTCATTGCATTTGCAATGCAAAAGATGCCAATGCAATATGTTTGAGCTGTCGCTCTGTTTAAGTACGTGAACACACAAGGGGTACTATGATCTCAATATATTTTAATAAAGCGGTTATAAAATGGAGTTTTGTTTAATTAGATTTCTAATAAGATTGAACAATGAATTTTTTTATTAAAGTGTTTTAGATTGAACATGGCGATCTTTGGGGGAGGTTTTTGTTCTGCAGTGGACTTCTTTCGGATATAATAAATTAAATTGTGTAGAAGTTAAGCAAAGTACGTAGGCACAGACCTAGACAGCATCATCATAAATATCATCTCAACCTATACTCGTCCACTGCTGAAACATGCCCTGTTTTTCTTTCACAATTTGAAAGTACGCCTGGACGGATAGGAGTTTATGTCAAATATGAAGATTTAAAAATATATGTAAACTCTAACAAAAGATGTGGCCATTTAAAGTCAGTAATTAGAAGTTATAGCGCACTTCCCGTTGGCCTAGAAGCATGGAATTTGGCAAGAAGTAAGTTATTAAAGTGCAAGTAAGGAAAAACATCCGAAAATTGTTGATTTATGACTATATCATATAAAAAATAATTATTTTTCCTTAAATCCAATGAAAAATTAAGATAGCGCTATCTAGTGATATTTTTTGTAACTAGCCTTTTTTAACTAGCCCACAAGGGTTCTAGTGTGATAGTATATAGAGATACAGAGAAAGGGAGATAGAGAGAGAGAGAAAGAGAGAGTAAAGTAAAAAAGTAAAGTATTATTGATTATATCATATAAAAAAATATTATTTTTCTCAATGCTGATAAAAAAAGTACTTTGGCCTCCTTCTGGCTCAAACCCTGCTCGCCACCTAGGTATACGGTTGTCTAGATAAATCAAAAGAGCCCAAATATGATAGTCACGTTGTATATTAGGCGAATTCCTATGGGTAACTCTAGTCTATAGAATTTATCTTGTTTTGTTGAAAAGTTTTAGGGCCACCTTGCAGGTTCATTATTAGATCCCGAAAACTACCTAAAACTGTAGTACTGATACACAAAAGACAAATCCAACAGACTCAAACACGAAAATCAATTCCAGTGCAATCGATTAGAATAATTTTAAAGATAGATTTTATTATAATAAATCGACATGCCTAGACCCTAGTTCAGTCATTTTGACACTCATAGCACCCAAAGGCCACCCGGAAGCTCACGTAGTTTCGGTTTCAGCCCTAGTTTCAACTGGTTTTCTGCCGAAATCGAAAGTATAGTTTTGTTTTAAACTGGCCGAAAGCGAAATCGGTACGAAACCCCCAGAGCGCGAGTCCTACTCGCACTTGTCCAGTAATTTTAAATTAACAATGTGTAAGATAATATATTTCCAATTGTCACAAAGTAAACTAGACAGATTTTTCTATTTTTTTTTGCATCACTGACACAACTTGAATTTACCCCTTTCACCCGATCAGCAAGAATAGATTTATAAATACAAATTGATATAATCACACATATATCAGTGTACACCAACGTTATTCAATAGATTAACCTATTTTTAAATAGCATTTTACATGTCAAATACTCAAATCATTCGACACCACTTCGACACTAAACCAAAACCATGTGTGTAATTCATGTAAATGAACATCAGCTTACACAAAAACATATAAAAAAATCACCGTGTCAAACAATATAAGTGAACATTTCAGTTAATATTAAGAAAACTACTAAAAATGATTTCTTGAGTCTTTGAGTGAAATAATCTTTAAGTGTATATCAATAACCGTAATCAATATTCAATTAAGTGCAGTAGAAAAAGAGAGAGGACTTTTTAAAAGTCAATTTTCTTAAAACTGTGGTCTTCGACTTCTATTACCTTTCACTTTAGGTACAGAATTAACCTTGTGCCGTGCATTTACAAACATGAAATTCATATATCACACAAAGGGTTGTTCAGTACGGGGATCAAACCAGAGTTCTTAATCGCTGGGCTAAGCCGCCTGTTTGATTCAAAATCGCGATATATTCATCACGTAATAGCTTTGTTTGTACTTTTAATGTACGCACCCTCGTTAACAAAAACATGTTAACATACCATGTTTTGGCTGCTGTGTGTTCCCTTTTCATATTTTCACGATGCATGAACATCCGGCAATATTAATTACAAGAATTGTAGCCAAAACTCCATTTCTCCATTAGTCAGGTCATGCTACCTTTGCTAAATTACTCCGATGATGGATTGTGTGAGGTAGTCCATTACAAATAACAGAACCAAGGTGCGCACTTACGGAGTTCCAACACTTCTGGAACCTAATTCGATATGACCACGTTACGATAACTTCGCAAAGACCCTGATTTTTGAAATACAAAACAAATAAAATAAACACTGGCACGCATGTATTCCTCGATATTCGGAGGCGTATACACCCCCGATGATATAAGGTCTCAATGCAATAGGGGTAGGCAAGTCTATTGCTATAATACACCGCCACAAGACCATTCCACTAGACGAATGAGGCTTGTTTTTTGATTGATTCCTATCTCGTATCCCTATTTGTATCCCGAAATACCAAATAAAATAGGTTAAGATGGAAGTTTGATCAAGGTTCGAATTGGTATGATCAGGCTAGGCGAGTCTAGCCTGATCATGGAAATGGTATTTTATGTACCACTGAAGTATAATTAATCGATCATTTCACGAAGTTATCATAACGTGCGTTTAGCCATAGCGAATAAGGGTCCTGATATAAATTATCGCAAATTACTCTAGATCTCGGCAAGATTTTCCTTCACCGTTCGCTGCCTATTAGTCTCTTAGAAACCCTCCAAGGTGAATTTATTGGCAATACAAAAGTTTAGCAACGTCATAACCTTGTTAATTTGACTGTAAATTCCACGGACTTGATCATCCTACTAATATAACAAAAGTGTAGGTATATTCTTACTCTTTTTCTTTTCTTTAGCATGTACAGGCAGCAAAGTGACTTATTACATAACTCAGTTCTTCAAATAGGTAATAAATACTTTTTATTTTTAAAATGACAGGCGATTTGGCGCAGTGGTGAAGAGCTTAAGGGGCTCCGCCCACTAGGTCGAATAGTCACGACACCAATTCTCCACGGGAAAAATCTTTGTGTGACCCACAATTATTTGTTGCGGTTTGGGTATTTGTATGTAGATTTTCATGTTTGTAAACGCACCCACGACACTTTAATTGATCTTAGTGTGGTCTACGTGATCTACGTTATTATAAAAAAAAACGAGAGTGAAAATTGTCAAAACCAAATTATTAGCAACATATTGAAATATATTTAGATCAACAAAAGTAAGGTATTTGCAAAACAAAAGCGTGCGAGCGATTTTAGAAACTGAGAATTTTCAGCTTCTTATGTTGCAAACGGCGCGTTGTTATAAGTTTATATTTATTAAAATTTTATTTTTTCTTTATATAAACAAAGTAATTTTATAAAAGCGACAGTTTGTGATCTTAACATGTATGGATGTATGAATGGATATCTGTTACGGTTTTACGCAAAAACTACAGAACGGAATTAGATAAATGTTTACAAAAATCTAGCTGATGCATCAGAATAACTTAAAATTTTTAAAAACACATTATGGGAAGAACCGGCCTAAGACTAGCGGCCACCCGCTAGTAGGAATATAAATATAATATAATATAAAACTTTGCAAATAAATTTTTAGCAATTAATGAAAGCGAAAGTTTAGATATATTTAGGCGTTTGGATATTTATTACTTAATCACCTTAAACGCCAGCTTTCAATATTCAACTCAATGATACATTTGCTTACTGTTAGTAGAATTTTGACAGATTTTCAATACAAAATATGTCAAAATTCTAACCGTAGTAAGCAAATCTATCTTTTCAAACCGGCCGTAAATGGTAGGTGGAATGGATGTCGATGAAATTTTTGAGAAAGGTAGATTATAAGTTGGAACATTATGAAAATTTGTATTAATTTATCCTAAAAAAATATCAAGCGCGCTTAGCCGCGTACAAACACTAGTAAAGTCTAAAAAATTAATGTAAGACTGAAACACGTCATAGTAGAAGTAACGCCTCGTAATTCTAAAGCTCAAGGAGACTCTTAAAGAAGCCCGAAGCAAATTAAGTTTCCGAAAATTATATTTAGTGCGGAACGCCATGTTTTTTAATTTAGTTTACCAAAGCACAACGTCTACCCGGAAATAAAAAAAAAACATAATTTGTCTCAGGGACAGTACAAAAAGTTGGCTAAATTTATTTCTTAACTACATCTTAAGGAAAATCTATTCTGTGAAAAAAGATAATTATTATCTACAGAATAAAACCAATTCCGACTGCCTCGTTGGTCTCAATCACGATCACGAGGTCCTGGGTTCAAATCCTTGGTCGGACAAATATATAGTTGTTCTATCGAAAAACTTTCATTATCAGTCCTGAGTCCGGAATTGTGCCCGGTATATGGCAATAGGCTCGCTCCCTATTACATGGGACCTAACATCGTCGGCGAAACGTGGGTGTACTCAGTACACCTCTGCCACCCCCGCTTGAGGAATATAGGCGTGACGGTGTATATATAATTTGATGTAATTTTGGTTCATTATTAACAAGGTTATTCAATATTGGTCGGTCGTTTTGGCGGCCTTTGTCCAGCAGTTGACGTCTTCCGACTGAAAATAGAAGGATTTGAAGGAAATGGATTTCTATGAATTTATCATAGGGTTTGCTATTTATAATTTTTTTATTAAAAATTGTTTGGCATTAGTAACAGTGCAGGCAGTAAAAAGATAATCGACATTTTGACGGACGGCTTAGTCTAGTGGTTAAGAGCTCAAGCCGCTCCGCCCACTGGATTAATAGTAACCGGATCGATTTCCACACAGGAAAAATCTTAGTATGACCTACAAATATTTATTTTGATTTGGGTGTTTATATATGTGAATTTCGTGCTTGTAACCCACCCACGTGCACCCACGACACAAGAATAATTTCTAGTATTAGCGCCACACTTTTAAAAATAGAAAAAAATACTGAGAAATATTTTTATGAAGAATACAATGCATCCAACACAAACATTGTTCTTATTTATCTAATGTATTATAATAAGTGCTATTTTTCACAAAAAAATTGGTAAACTAAAAAGTTAATACAATGGTAACCTTCAAACTCAAATCGTTTAATTACATAAACCCTGTTTACAAATTGTCATATTGACATTTTTTTTTAACTTACTCATAATTTACCACCGGATCGGAACGCGGCCTCTGCTGATACGTAAGATCCGGTGAGAAACCAGCGGGCTTGTCTTTTTTGTCTGATTCTCTATTAATTTTTTCATCATTTTATGTTTAGATACATACATTTTTATATTATACAAAATCATGTATGCGATCCAGCTCCAATGTGATGCCTTACGACTGAGATATAAGACTAATAATAACATTTTCAAAATAACATATTTTATTTATTTATAATAAAAAGCTAGAGGATTCTGGGTGGACCAGTCTCCACAAGCAGCACCCGTTCACGAGTACGACTACTTGAGCAGTAATCCGACGACTCCATGTCCAGCCAGCCAGTAACTTAGTCTAGTCATCACTTAGAAAATGATAAACTCTACTATTGACTATTGTTTTAATTATATAATACTCAAACTAAACATTATCCGATTAAGCTATTTGAAGCATGTAATAATTAAAATGAATGTTCACACGACTATCATCAGCTATGTTCAATCGACACGCAATCAACTGGATAAATACAAACAAATCTACTGTGATCGATTTGAAAATCCTCAAATCGGAGCATGACAGATTACACGAAATCGCTAGAAGATTTTCAATCTTATGCAACGCTGTTAAGGTTCAGAATATATGGAATAAGTATTACAGCAGAATGAAATCAGTAACCCTCGCGTATGAAGTACACGTTTTGACATTGAAGCGTTTGACCTATTTCTTGATTGTGAGGAACGCAAACGCTTATTTCTAAGCGTGAGAAGATAAGAATACTATTAAGAGCAGTAATACGATTCTACTATAATGTTATAAATGTGAAAGTTTGTATATTTATATATTTGGATGTTTGGATATTTGTTACTCAATTACGCAAAAAGACAACGGATTTGGATGAAATTTGGCACACACTTAGTTTACTACCTTAACACATAAGATACTTTACCTGTCTAAAGTCAACGTGGACGAAGTCGCAGGCAGAAACTATTTAGGTAATATAACTTGCTTTAAAACTGGAATCGATTCAGTTGCTCATTTCGAATAAAATATTTATAGGCACAGTTAAGATACGTAAACAGTTAAGTTCTTATTACTAGCAGACTGAAGAATCACGCTTACAGACGCGCGACCTACGCGGCTTCTCGGCAGTTCTCAGAGGATACTACTCGGTGAACAATCCCGAGAAGTCGCGTAAAGCGCGCATCTATATGTATGATTTTTATTCGATTTTTTTTACGTATAATGCAGACGATCCTTTTTCTTAAACAAAGATACTACTACAAACTATTTCTGTATCGTGGTTGTTCCAAACATGAAATTACTATGTATAAACATCCTGACCGAAACAATAATTTGTGGATAACACAAATTTGTCATATGCGGGGATTGAGTTCGTCGTGTGCCGCCGTCTTAGTCTTGAAATTTTATTCATCCAGTTTATTATAATTCCAAATTTCGTACATTATTGCGTTTGCGGCAACGCCTTCATCTAAGCATACAATTCCACTAATAATTTAGCACCTGAATCATACTGATATGACGTGGAAGTGGCGCCTTAATCGTCTCCTTGGAACCTGCCATTATGCATTCGTAACGAAGATACATTGAGGGCTTAGCGGGAAAGGATTGTCGTAAGCGTGACGCCAGCGACTTGGTATACCATCCTTGTCACACTATGCATTTACCAAATAAACATGAACGTAACAGTACGCTTACTCGCTAGCGTCACGCTAACGTGAATCTTTTCGTGTTAAGCCCTCAGAGTTCAAGTTAATCTTGCCACGTCGTCATCTAGTTCTGAGATTAACAATGTTTCACAATTTCCAACTACAGTGTCAATCCGCTAGAATAATTACATTACTTGAACAAGTTATACAATATTCTTGTAATTACGGTTTTGCTCATTTCCTGGGTTTACAGCTCTTTTTTTATTTGTATCACTGGAAAGCGAGTGGATTAAGTTCGAGTTGATGTATTATTATCTAGATAAGATCAAACGTGAGTTGTACGTTGAACAGTCATATCAAGAAATAGTTCGTAACAAAAATTGAACATTAAACATTTTTTTAAACGTATCTCCACATTTATAATTATTCCTGTGTGGTGCGTTTTCAAACATGAAATTCATTCACGTACATAAAAATCCAGACCGAAACAAACTTTTGTAGATCATACAAAGATTCGTTTCGTACGGGGATCGAATCAGCGATTAGTAGCCGAAACGACTTAATCTATTAAACATTAGACAAGGCCGTTCCTAAACGTTAACATTCGAAGTAACGCTAAATATGTGAAACTGGGCTATAAAAAACAGAACAACTTATTAGATTTTATTGACAGAGGCCCACGCTAGCATAATATAGGTGTGTATGTACGAAAAGGGCTCCATTTGTTCCATCCATTTCCAAGGCTTCCAAAGTGATAATAACAAGAGGATAACGTAGAGTATGATCCAATCTCTTTCTTTATGAGAGGAGGCATTTGCCTAATAAGGGACAGTATAGACTGATGTATATTATGAATGTGCACTGACTAAAATTATTAGCATAGTTTCTATAAGTCGTGTCAATATCTTTACATTTTTACCTATCGTCCTGTGATGCTAAGTAAGCGTGCTGCGCGCGGCCAGTCTAATTATCCTATCTATCGCTTCTTCTTCTTCAAGTGCCTCTCCATTATAGTAAGTCGGCCGTCAGCTTTGCGTATGTGCTTCTTTCTTGAGCCATACGGAATAACTGCTCAATGCTGGCATTCCGGTCCACTCCCTAATGTTGCGCAACCATGATTTCTTCCGTCATCCAAAGAGTCTATCGCTTACTACCAGTTAAAATATCTACCTGTAGTATCTGCTAATTAAGATGTTACAATAAACATAGATAGGTAAAAATTTGTATCCATAACATTTAACTTTCTTTTGAAGGATCGATCTGTAACCATAGATTGATATATACCATAGATATTAGTAAATTTGTAGTATGACAAGGATGGCATGTCAACTCGCTAGCGTGACGCTAACGTCAACGTTGACGTGCTAAGTCCTATGTATTTATATAAACTTCATGGTATGAAATGGGATCGCCTTTTATTAATAATCACAAACGAATCTTTTTTGTCTTCATTACACGGCACCGGAGTTAAAAAGGTATTTTTTCCCCTTATTTATATGCTCATATTTCCTAAGTCGTCGCAGAATGTTATTGTTCAAATTCCAGACTATTTCGTACCTCACAATTGCAAAGCTCTTTGAATCTCGCCGCAGTTAAAGGTACAGACGTGTTTTTGAATAAAGGAAAATGAATGGAAATGTAAAATACGTACCTTGAAATGTGTCTGGAGAATCGGTTTTATTGTTTTGAAATTATATTTCGTCGGTGTTTTCTTTACGTTCTATCCAAATGAGACGTATAATTAGGGGTTCTCTTCAATTTTTGAAACTAATAAAATGCATTTAATGTACCAAAAGTTATCCTCTAACTAAATAATCAATCGTCATGAAGACTAAGAGCTTTTTTTAAGTTTGTGTGGGATAAAAAAGAAAATAAAATTTTGAATCATCTACTATATCTGGTTGATACTTACAAAGGTATCTAGTTCCCTCTTTTAAGAAGTTTAATTGTTCTCTTTCTGTTTGTGTGAATCGAACTAAAAGAGTAGAGGAAGCAATTGTGATTTATATAATAGATCGCTTTGTCTTCTCTATGCCTACTTCATGACGAAAACTGACTTGACGATGTGTATGCAGATAGGCATGAAGGAATACAAAATGTATGACTGTTAAATTTTGTATAAGCACTAAGCTCTCAAAAACTCTACTGAAAGTCGGCCGAGCTCTCCAGTAGGTGCCATCAATAATGCAACGAATGCTTGGAACATTTATCCCTAGAGATTTTACTCTAATTAACTCGGGTCCACGTAACCACTGGTAATTACGAATGCAAAACCGGTGGCGAAGTTTGTTACAATTGTCGCTATGAGATGTGACCGACTGACTTGAGATCAAAATTTACATATATAATTTTCGCTGCGATATCCCTCAAGGGGTTTCATAAATGTTTTATGCGCTTTATACGGCTAATTTAATCATTTTTAAATTAAAATCTGCTTATTTAATATAAAATGTTTTTTATAAACCCGTCCCGCCTATATTCCCCAAGCGGGGGTAGCAGAGGTATACTGTGTACACCGCCGCAGAGGTATACTTTTCGCCGACGATGTTAGGTCCCATGTAATAGGGGTCAAGCCTATTGCCATATACCGGGCACAATTCCAGACTCCGGACTGATACTGGTAATTTTTCATTAGAAAAACTACATTTGTCCGACCCAGGATTTGAACCCAAGACAAAATCACAAAGCACATTAGGCACCACTAGACCAACGAGGCAGTCAAAAGTAAATAGCGTGATTAAAAGCCTTTGACTAAAGGGTGGCCTGTAAAATAACTTTCCTTTTATATTTCTATATAGATATTTAATATATAGATTTAGACAGTTTTATTTTTATGTTAACCGATTAAGAACCTGCACATTAAAGCTATTGAGATAATAATAATAATATAATATGCGTTAATTATCAAGCCCATTAACTATTTACCTTTTTAAATAAAACTATTTTACGGATTTTATCGCGGTTTATTTTTGATTTTAAGTTCCCGACGTTTCGAGTGCTTTGCAGCACCCATGGTCACGGGAGGGACTAAGGTGTTAGACGTCCAAAAGGCATAGTTGTTCCGGGCTACCACTTAGTGTGGTAGTCGTTAAGCCGAGTTGGAAGCCTTAAAGGCGGCTTGATAAGTTCCAACAGCAGGTGGCCACAAACCTGTCTCCACCAATCCGCACTAGGTCCGCGTGGTGGAGTATGACCTAATCTCTCTCACCTCGATTTGTGAGAGAAGGCCTTTGTCCAACAGTGGGCAGTATAGGCTGATATTATATGTGTTTATTTTTGCATTCATTATATTTAGATGTTTTACGCTTATTTAAGATATCAATGCATTTATTAAAATCAAATGTAGTTAACACTGTCTTTAATTCATTGGATGAAATATCTATATTTCTGCTGAGGTGGTGTAGATTGGAACGCGTTTGATGAGTCACCGTCCGTAACAACTTTTTACTTGCCTGGTTTAGGATCTTAGCGCTTCCTCGTATGCCTTTCTTAGTGGATATCTTGACACACGTAGGAATGAAATTGGGGCCTCTACAACTCTTCAAATCTCTTCAAAATAATTAAGAAGTTTGAGGATACCCCGGAACAACTATGTCTTTTGGACGTCTAACACCCACCATGGGGTCACGGGAGGGACTGAGGTGCAGCACATATGTGCTTTGTAGCACCCATGTGCTGCAAAGCACTCGAAACGTCGGGAACTTAAAAATCAAAAATAAACCGCGATTAAATCCGTAAAATAGTTTTATTTCATGTGCAATATTCTTACTCGTACCTTCTGTTCCGTACTCCGTGCTATATACCTATTCAAACATTCAACAGCAGAACATCAATAAAATTGTTTGAATAAAAATATAGCACGCTTTTATCTAAAAAGTATGAAATAATCTCTCTATATCATCACGCCAGATCGCTTTCAAAATAAACAGGTAAAATAATTTAAAACGAAAAACGTGGGGCGCATGCAATACTACCATTACTTCCAACTTATATCAACAGCTACTTACAGCCACTTACACTCCTTAATTTTTATGAATTGCATGCGCCCGATTTTAAGTATTTGTCAAGATAAATTTAACGAGCTTAACACGAAGGGGCTATGTTGTTTAGTTTAGAAGTTCCTATGGATACCTTCCGGTTTCATCATCAGAACCTGGACACCGCCAGGGCATGTAGTTTTTGTCGAGACAAATTTAACCAACCCATACATAACGGGGCTATCTTGTTTTAGTTTTTTTTTTTAACGTAGCCCCGTACTAGTATTTATTCCTGTGTCGTGGGTGCGTTTACAAACATGAACATTCTTATTCACAAATACTCAGACTGAAACAAATAAATGTTTAATTTAGAAGTTCCTATGGCCACGTTCCGGCTTCATCATCGGACCATGGGCACCACCTAGGGATAAAGTATTTATCAAGATAAATCCAACGAGCCCAAACATGACGGGGTTGAGTTGTGTAATAGAGATGATTCTATAGCCACCTTCCAGCCGTATCATCAGAAAATATACATAGTACCATATTATTGTAATGTCATCTAGTTCTGGCTATGTTTAAAGTTTCGAGTCTTTAACTCATTAGGAATATAGTTTAAAATCTTTTGTCAAATTTGTACTGAATAGACCTATAAACAGACAGACAAGAAAGTGAGTTGATAAAACGAGGGTAAAAAAGGATCGAATATAGAAATACATTTTTTAATTAAAAAAATAAAAATACAATTTTCTATTTTGTGCAATTTACGTGAAATTTACATACACAGTACATTTGTGGATAACATGGAATTGTGCCGTACAGGGATGGGACCCGTAACGTAACTACTCAATACAATCAATGGAGCTGTCTATGATCGAACCATTTGTCTTATCGTCGAATTCGAATCGTTTTCTTATCACAAGTTTATAATAATATATAAGCTACTCTTTTTTGAAAGCATATTTTCCACACTCCACCAATTTAATCTTAATCGTCAACGTGAGGTCCCAATTTATTATTTTCTACCGACTTGCCTCAGGCGCGGGTCGCATTTATCTGCCCTTGCCTTAGACCGAAGATAATACAATTCTTTTCTCTCAATCCCGCCAACAATTTGATAAGCGAAGCCTGAAGGGTTTCAAAGTATTGTGTTGAATTCAAAATTGTATCTCGTTAACATTTACCTAAAGGTTTAGATTATTTATCTTTTTTCTTAGAATTAGAAGAGGTTGATTTTTGAGTTAAGTTTTTTATCCAATAAAATGTTTATGATTTGATCATTCTGTTGGTTTATTATTCAAGTATTTGCACTCAATTATTATGTTAATTATTTATGAAATATTTATTTTTATAGGTTACATTGAGACAACTTTAAGGATTGGTATAAAACTTGAAACAAAATTTCAACCTTAAAGCATCTGTGGTAACAAGTTTTACCAATAATAAATACTGGTAATTACAGGAAAGTAGGCGTTTCCCTACGTGATTGAATCAGGAATAAGGAGATTCGTAGAAGAACCAAAGTCACCGACATTGCTTCCGCACCGACTTCGGCTTACTAATCCCCTAGGATTAGTAAGTCGAAGTGGCAATGGGTGAACCTCATAGCGCGAAGATCGGGCGGGCGTTGCGGTAGAAAGATTCTAGAGTGAAAACCACGTATTGGCAAGCGCAGCGTGGGACGGCTGCCTGAATGACCGACGATTTTTTGAGGATCGCAGGAAGTCGTTGGATGCATGTGGCATCAGACCAGTTCAGTAGTGGGTAAGTATAGGCTGAAATGATGACGATGATGATCATTAGTACCCTATTATAATTACCCTTTAATTAAATTTACTTAGTTATAGGAGAACTTTGTTAAATATTGACAATAAACGTTAAGTATGATCGTACAAAAAGAACAGCGTCCTGTCTACATTTCCTAAGCAGGTATGGCAGAGGTTAATTTTGTGTACCCACATTTCGCTGACAAAGTTAGGTCCCAACATAATAAAAAGGGTGAGTCTATTGCCGTTACACAACGGAACCTTTTATACACACACAATTCCAGATATCGGACATCTACTGACGATTTCTCGATAGCAAAACCTCAACAACACTTTGTCGGACTTACTTTGTCCGAACCTAGGACCCCGTGATTGCTAGCTGCACCGCCAGTATAACAACATGACGGTACATAATTAAGTACCTATTACTTAGTTAGATACTGAACTTATATACAAGACATATTTTCTCTCTAATACTTTCTTACCGTCACACCTATACCCCCGCGGGGGTTAGCAGAGGTGTGCAGTATTCGCCGACGATGTTAGGTCCCATATCATAGGGGGTGAGCTTATTGCCATATACCAAGCATACCTTCCAAACTCCGGACTAATACTGTGAATTTTTCGCTAAAAAAACTACATTTATCCGACCTAGGATTTGAATCCAGGACCTTGTGATCGCAAAACTACTTTTTTCAGATAATGCAGTAAAGTTCAACCGATCGATTACGACGTCAAAGCTTGCATTGCAGCAGCTTGAGCAAAGTGGCGTGAGGTGGCTGGTTTTATTTGTGACCCCAAAATGCCGGTTAAGCTATAAGGATAGGTCATGGCAGCGAAACGTGGCCAGCGCTTGAACGGCACAAGCAAGAGCTGCTTTTCATGGAAATGAAGATGCTGCGCTGGATGTGTGGAGTGTCGCGGGAAGACCGCATCAGAAACTCCCGCATCCGCGGCAGCCTTCATGTCGGTAACATACCAGATAAAATGCAGGAGAGTCGCCTACGATGGAACGGCCACGTCTTACGGAAACCGGCAAATTACGTGGGCAACAAGTGCCTGGCCATGCCGCCTCCGCCGGGACCCGAAAAAAGGGGTGGAGCCAAGAAATGCTGGCTTGATGTTGTCAGGGATGACATGCGTGCCAATGGCCTCGCCATAAAGAATGCCGAAGACCGCGCGAAGAGGAAAAGTAGAATCAAGAAATCGGACCCCGGGCTCTGAAGTAGCAGCTGAGGATGCTACCGGGAACACGCTCAGACGAAGAAGAAGAATGCAGTAAAGTTCCACCTAGGAAAATAAGTATGTTGTATAGGAAGTCACACTATGATATCGATTTATCTACGATGAAAACTAAACCAATTTGAACAGTTGCGAGATTGATATAGGCTGAATAAACAATGTTAGAACTGATTGGCATTTGAACATTCTTATTTTTATAATATAATCCATTATTTTAAATGCGAAAGTAACTATATTTGTCTAATTCCATTGCACGTCATAACTGCTTAAGGGATCTTAATCAAAATTAGAAGAAGATATATTGCATCCTGGTGAAGGATATAGGTTACCTTTTCTCAGAAATAAATTATGCCGATGAAGTCAGCCGGTAGCCGTAGTAGGAAATACGTATTTTTATAAACTTACTCCTCAATTGTGGTATCAGAAAAACCACACCGTAACATTAAAGTATGTAGCAGCTTAAAACATATTTTTAACGCGACATATCTCGAGGGAGCAATGAACTTGATTACTGCCAGACGTCTGTTATCCCGGGACATTCATATAAATAGGCGGTTTGTTTTATTTGTAGATTCATTGCTATTACAAATCTATGATAATACACAATAAAAAACTCCGTCACTCTTTTGTTCCAAGCAAGTGAAGCAGTGTTGTATTATGTAACCCCACATTTCATTGACAATGTTACATCTAGATGTAGTAGGGGATGGGCGTATAATTCCAAACTCCTGACTTTCGGACTTCGAATTTTTCTATAGATAGCCTCAGATAGATAACCTTAATAGCATGCCAAATGGATCGACGATCTTGTGAAGATCGCAAGAAGTCGTTGGATATAGGTGGCATAGGACCGGATGCGCTAAAGAGCGATTGGGGAGGCCTATGTTCAGCTGTGAACAAATAGAGGCTAAGATGATGATGATAATACCTTAATAACAGTTTATCGAGCACAATTCGAGGCTCAATAAACTTTTATTAACTATAACTCTGTACTCTCTGCCTACCACGCAAGGGATCAGCCGTGATTATATAGATAGAATTCCATGCTCCGAACTGATACCGAGAATGATTCAATTCAAAAAATCTTCAATAGCGCTATCCAACCAAGGACTTGAACCTAGCGTCTAGTGAAAATCAGATACATCTGCCATTAGAATAACGAGGGAGTGAATAGGTCTCTATCGATATCATTACACTAAATTCCTTGCAGGGTAGGGGCGGGAGGGCGGGAGTACAGAATTCTAACAGGTTCTTTCATTATAGATCTGGCTCCTCCACTCTCTTAGTTCGTCTCATACAGACTTGGTGGTTGCCGAGACTCTTGACTTGTCGTTCAGATAAAACTGGCCTTCAGAAGGTTATATATCTCATCCTCGTCACACTACAAAATTAACTAAATAAACATGAACGTCATAGCACGCTTACTCGCTAGCGGCACGCTAACATCATTCTTTTCGTGTTAACTCCTATGATAAAATACAATCTACAGTAAATAGGTGTATTCTAAAACTCCATTTTCACATCCAAATCGAATTTGATGACAACGATAAGTAACAACAACAGTCCAACAGCAGGTGGCCACAAACCTGCCTCCATCAATCCGCACTGGGTCCGCGTGGTGGAGTATGACCTAATCTCTCTCACCTCGATTAGTGAGAGAAGGCCTTTGTCCAGCAGTGGGCAGTACAGGCTGATATTATATATATATATTATATATATAAGTAACAAAATACCTAAGCTACCCGTGGACAGACTCTGCCTTTAAACCTATTTGTCGTAAATAGTTTCCCATTTCTATATGATGCAAACGTATTCAGAGCTTATCGAATGTACCCCCAAGATATTGACAACATATATTCAAAAATATTTATCATCTTCCACTTGGGAAATATGAAGTGGTGCTCTTCAATATATTCAATTTCAAATTCGTAGACGCAGGCCTCCGAAATTGGGTTCATATGGATGTAACCCCAAAGTTGTGAGGGAACTTTTTATAAAATGTAAATAGTACTAAAAAATATTAAAAAACAAACTGTAGCAAATACAGTGATATTTTTTACTACATCTGTATGAACGCTAAGCTAGGTACTGAGTATTTTTAAGCGTAACACTTAATTAATTTTTTTTTTTATAAAATGTAGCCCCCACAGTAGAATTTATTCCTGTGTCGTGGGTGCGTTTACAAACATGAAAATTCACATACACAAATACCCAGACCGAAACAAATAATTGTGGATCACACAAAGATTTGTCCCGTGCGGAAATCGAACCCGCGACTATTAGACACGTTGGGCGGAGCGGCTTAAGCTCTTAACCACTGCGCTAAATCGTCGGTCAATTATTAGGCACATACGTACGTTTTATTTCACCCGTTACATACATCTACATCTGCTTTAATACCATCACCATTCCTTTTGGACTATATCATAAAGTGTTATTAGGTACTCAAGAATATTGACGGATTTTCTTAAGCGGGTAGACATTTACTGTCAACCTACATTTACCGGTGATTTTAGGGTAAATATAATAAGGGGCGAGCCTATTCCAATTATTCCGGACACAATTCCAGACTCCAGACTGTCCCTGGGAGGTTTTTCATTGAAAATTTACACTTTGTCCGATGTAGGATTCGGACCTTGGGACCTGGCGGTGGTATTTTGTAGACCAACGACGAAATTGACAAAATGTATACTTATTTGTTTAAACCATATCCCCATATGACACCTTTCATTTTTGACTTAAATATATAACGAAAAACAAATGAGAAAGTATTTATCTCAAAAATAAATTAATAGTAAAAACATTTTTAAGACCCACCTTCCATGCAACCACGTTATCTAAATTACTTGTGTATACAATATTTCTATGCTGTTGGTCTACTAACAAACATTGCAAGTAAAAAGCTTGTAATAAATAATCTCACTATACCAAATTATAGACAAAAGTATCTTTAACCACAATATAAACAAAACACAATTAAGCTTCCCCACTCCAAAAGCTTACACATATAAAAGTTCGCAAGTGAACTACTTTTCACGTAAATATTGTATGGTAGTCATTGCATTTGCAATGCAAAAGATGCCAATGCAATATGTTTGAGCTGTCGCTCTGTTTAAGTACGTGATACACACAAAGGGTACTATGATCTCAATATATTTTAATAAAGCGGTTATAAAATGGAGTTTTGTTTAATTAGATTTCTAATAAGATTGAACAATGAGTTTTTTTATTAAAGTGTTTTAGATTGAACATGGCGATCTTTGGGGGAGGTTTTTGTTCTGCAGTGGACTTCTTTCGGATATAATAAATTAAATTGTGTAGAAGTTAAGCAAAGTACGTAGGCACAGACCTAGACAGTATCATCATAAATATCATCTCAACCTATACTCTTCCACTGCTGAAACGTGCCCTGTTTTTCTTTCACAATTTGAAAGTACGCTTAGCTGCTATAGTTTGCATTTTATAAATATACAAACATTTAGACACGATTTCGAACTCACGATTCAAATCTATTTTTTATGTTAAACTAATCATACTTATCATTAAAATCTAAATCAAAATCTTTTATATCGTACAACATTAGGCGAAAAACGTCCTCTGTAGGACAAGAAAGCTTCTCCAAGATTCACCACTCGGCTTTATATATTTACATCAACATTGTCCCATAAAAAAAGTGGTGACGAACAAGACGCGATCAAAATGATCTTTCTAAAAGTTTCATTTCATACTTTTTTACAAGTTTCATAATAAATATACGTATACATGTACGTTTTATGCCGTTACCAAAACAACTTTTTAGTTTCTCTAAGCTAAACATTTCACAGTTCATTGCCGTCTCTAATGATGTGTGAAGCGAGATTGCGACAAATACTGGCTTTAAAAAAATATTTTATCCTCGAGTTAAAAGGCCTAGAAAATATGCCAGTTTTTAGTAATTGAAAATTATATTTTTTTCATGCGTAAACTAAATATACCTAGGTATTATACAGGCTGTTATTTTGTACTGTTTTAGAATTTATGGAATACTTTATAGACGACGTACGTAAATAAATACTTTTATATTTCAATAATAAACTGTTACGACTTCCTAAGACTAAATAGACCGTGTCTCATCTGAAGGAAGGGAGCGTTTATGAGACAAACTTTGAGAGTGGAGAAAGCCAGAAAGATTTGTAAGGAAAGAACCTGTTAGAACTCTGTACTCTATGTCTACCCCATAATGGTTCTTGCGTGATGATATAGGTAGCTAAACTATTATTAGTATTATATTATCCAGCATTTGCGAAATGCGTTTACAACGGAAGCCCAATTCATTAATCACAAAAGAGAAGAAAAGGGTTACCTACAAATAAAGAAACAAATTTTTGAAAGTGGACTTGTTTATGTAACTCCGTCATAAAATAGATTTTTTAACAATGGCGGATTCTAAAAGTAGACAAAAGAAAGCGTAATAAAATGTTCGGTGAAGAGGAATTGCCGCTCTAAACGTCTGTAGCGTAATGGCATTTAAAAGAACTTAATTTGCAGAAGCTCGCGATGTAAATAAGGTATTGTTTAATGGCATCGAGTCAGTTTGGACTTTTATAAAGAGAGAAATGAGCCGTGGAAGTTTACTAAGCGATGAGACTCAAAAGGGTCAAACGGTTTTATTTCGATTACTTTACTGAAATGTTTTAATATACAGGGACGGACAATTTGGCGCAGTGGTTAAGAGCTTAAGCCGCTCCGCCTACTGGGTCGAATAGTCGGTTCAATCCCCCACGGGACAAATATTTGTGTGACCCACAATCATCTGTTCCGGTCTGGGTATTTGTGTATGTGCATTTTCATGTTTGTAAACACATCCACGATACAGGAATAAATCCTAGTGTGGGGAGTTTTAATAAAAATAACTATATACAGGGTTACTTGCAAAACACTACTGTATTGTAGTCGTGCGAGTATCTGTTTTATTTTTAATTTTAACGATAATATAATCAGCTATTCCATATATTTTATTGAGGGTCTTTAAAATACACACAAATCACTTAAATCGCAGAATAAAAGCTGTTGTTTATAATTCCAGTAATATAGTCCTGCGAGGTTGTAAGCGTTTACCAAGTAACCCTGTGTATTTTAATGATGGTATTTGGCTGAGTGTGTCTTTCATTTAATGAAAAACTTAGTCCTATACTAGAAATTAAATATGTGCTGTGAATGCATTTACGTACATGAGTTTTACGTAAAAAAATACTCAGACCAGAACAAATGTTTGTGATTCACCAAAAGGGTTCCTTGTTCTCATTTGATGGGGATCAAACCCGCAACTACTCGTTTCCGTGAGCGAAACAGCAGACGCTCTAGCCACTAGACCAAACCACCGTCAAACTGATAATAACGGGAGGTGGTGAATTCGGCTTTGGCATGAAAGCTTGTCTATGCTATTTTCTTTATGCTTTTATGTGTTCCCTTAAAATATGAGAAAAAGGCGGTAAGCAAACGAAAGTTAAAATTGAGAAATAATAATGTTAATTGACAATTCGTAAATACTCCCGTTGCGTTGATAAGGAGTAGGTGATTTTGATTTGCGTTTAATGCTACGAATTCTCTTATATTTTCTGAACCGTTCCAGAAGCGAATTGACGAACAGGAATGGGAGCGGATGAACAAGTCAGTGCATTCAAATTCTCACCGGTTGTCTAAGCCTACCATTGAATATACACACTGTTTATTTGTATTCTCATAGAATTTAACTAACACATACATTGATCCATGCAGTCCTGAAACATTATCTGATAATTCTTACATGTGTCGAAACAAGTTTCTTTTTAAAAAACGTATCCCTACACATGAATTTATTACTGGGTGGAGGGTGCGTTTACAAACATGAAAATTCACATACACAAATACTCAGACCGAAACAAATAATTGTGGATCACACAAAGATCTGTCCCGTGCGGGAATCGAACTTGCGATTATTAGACACAGTGGGCGGAGCGGCTTAAGCTCTTAACCACTGCGCCAAATCGTCCGTTCACACGTCTATACCATTTCTAGTGTCTTGTTATTACGATTAGAATGCTGGGCATACATATATTTTTAATTTACCTAAACTCGCATAAAACTCTCCAACCGATTAAAACAAATTCGAGTTTACCTAAACCCTTCTTCGCATCCATTTGATGTGCAAAATAAACGCAACGGTACAACAAAAGAAATATGTTTTTCTCATTAGCGTCGTACTAGATTCTGCTCGTGGATTCGCTTGTGTATTTTTTAACGGATATTCGTACGTTAAGGCAATAGCTTTTGATTTTTTCGTGTTGCTACCGAATGTAATTATTGCAGAACAGCACCACTTCTTTTACATAGCTCGAAACAGAAAAGAGGCCTTTACGAGTATATTACGTACATATTTATATTCGTAAAAATTTATTTCACGTACATAACTTCAAAATAATCAGGTAAAAACCTAGGTATGTGAGACTTTTTACTCGAGCGTAGGTGTGAAAGAGGGTAATGTTCTATATGTATGTATATATGTTTATTTATCTGGCACGCTCTGCAACCTAAAAAGCTTGATGAATTTTAACATGTGAGGGGTCGTTGGATTTTCCTTAATTGTGTGACAAAGGTGATAACATTTTAAAATGTACCCATGTCTGATATTTTTGACATGTTTTGTAATTATGACATGCTACAAAAATTGTTCAGTTACAATTGTGCCAAAAGTCGGCAATTGTTTGAACTGGTACCTACGAATATGGTAAATCATTATTGATAGGCACTGTAAGAATTGGAAAGCATTGAATTAGATTGGAAACTGTCAAAACTAACAATTATGATGTCAATGATCAAAATTTTTTATTACAATTGCAATAACGGACTTGAAGCCCTGGCGTCTGGGAATCAAAAAAGAAAAGAGGGATAATCAAAATATTTTTTTTAAATATGACAATGTGGGTATCATATAAAAACTGAAATGTAGCTAATTCCAAGTATTCAATATACTTTGATGCTACTGTTATAACACAAGTTACGATTAATAAAAGCATAAAGTTTATAATATGTCGAAAATCTGTATGTTTTTAAATATTGATCTTGCAACTTATAAAGCCTTCACAGTAGCCTCTTTATAAATTATGGGTGTACATGATATTGGGAATAGTTTTGCCACCCCCAATTGTTATTTTTATTCATACATGTCACAAGCATTTGTAAAAATATTTGTAAAATCTGTTCGTGTCTCGCATCAAATCATGTTCAAGCTTTTTAATCTCGGCGCTTTACGTGCCCGCGGCTTTTCTTTCAAGCAAAGAACTTCTAAGACTGCTTTTTTTTATTTTAGCGCCTTTTGAGAGATATCTTTCTTTCATTCATAATTTTTTTAATATTGTTGCAGCATGTTTTACCAAAGTATTTTTTTTTATAAATATCTGTATCATTGCTTGGAAGTTACAATTTATGGCCGGTTTCAATAGTTAATTCAAATCAAATCAAATCAAATCAATTGCGAATATGGGTTACAGTGGATGTTAAAATTACAATGGTCGTATGCCATATTCTGCCTTTAGGCATGCAAATATCATTAGGAATAATCCAAGAACTTAAAGTACCTAACAATTAAGAAAACATAATAATTCTATCGGACATTTATAAATTATCTAATTAAAAGTTAAGGATGGATTTGCTTACTGTCTGTAGGATTTTGACAGATTTTCCATACAAAATATATCAAAATTCTATCCGTAGTAGGCAGATCCATCCTGGAGTTAAAAAAATAAAATCTTTTTAAAAATAAATAAAACCGACTTCAAAAAGCAAAAAATAAATATTTGAAGTCGGTACCGGTTAGTGCAGTCAGTTACGTGGCACTTTTTTATTTTACAATTTTAAGTAACAAGTGAATTATTTACTAATACTTATATACCTATATTGTATTATTTAGCTGAGTTGTACAGCAAGGTACCTACAGGATTGATATAATAACCATAATAACGGAATCTATACATCCGTGCTGTTCGCCGTTAAGGAGTCCCCTGACGTATCTTCAAAGTCCAAAGTTCAATACCGATTTCATTAAAATGGGACCACCTCGTAACTATACTAAAAACTAACCTAACCCAACGAAAAAATAATCATCAAAATCAGTTCATAAATAAGGTTATAAAAACACACAGACGAATTGACGACCTCCTCCTTTTTTGAAGTCGTTTGATATTCTGATTAGTTCTATGACAGGGTACCTATAGTATTGTCGTAATACCGATAATATCTCAATCTACGCATTCGTATTGTTTGTCGTTAAGGAGTTCCCTGGTGTATATTCTAAGTCCAAGGTCCAATACCGATGAAATTTAAATGGGACCACCTTGGAGCTATACTGAACCCAATACAAAAAGAATTATCAAAATCGATTCATAATTGGCGGAATGATCGCGTAACATACACACAAAAAAACACAGTCGAATTGAGAACCCTATCGTGTTTAGAAGTCGGTTAAAAATGGCCGTTAGTGATCAAGTGGTAGTAAAACTCCACCAGGAGGAGTATTTTATGATGTCATCAGCACCAAGTGACTGTGATGACATATAACAATAAACGCTGGCATCCCTATATTCCTCAAGCGGGGGGCTTACAGAGACAACTTCACACTTACATTGCCCGAGGGGAGGGGGTTGCTAAGATGGAATATAGACACCCTCATATTGCCGATGATGTCAGTTCCAAATATAATAGGACCCCTGCCTGTATACCGATATAAAATTATTTGATAGAAGAATCACACATGGTTCGATTTAGGATTCAATCCCAGGAACATCAGGAACCCAGGACATCACCAGCCACAACATTCTTCACTTCACCACTGAAGCAGGCTAATGATGATATAATCAGATGAAGTCATCATTCACTAGCCCAAGTTAAATCATATCATGGTTACCAGAGTTTAACGTTTTCTAAATGATGAGTAGACTATGTAACTAATTGTATGTTTATTCCGATGTATCACTTCTTCTTTATGTCAAAGCTTTACACTAATTTTAAGTGTATTTTGTCAATTTCCAGTGAGTTGCATAATTGTTTATCTAAAATAATTGAACTCCCCGATGAACTTGATGACAACGATAATAATGAAATTAATGGAGTACCCCACCCTGGATAGTAAAGCGATGGATGGATTTACATACCAATTGCAACGGCCATTTTGAGGGAAATTGAAATGCAAGTTGTATCACTTTTTTACAATTACCTTCACTCATGCACATATGGCTAATATTCCACCAACATTACACATTATTATTTGAAATAATACAAGTTTTGAAAATGAAAACAAATTAACGACATTACTTTTTGACTTCCCCAATGTATCACTTTTGCTGTTGTATAATATTTTTCTACTACTATCGCTCGCGCGCGGAGTACGCGTAGTTCGGCTCCGTGCAGAAAAAATCGTAAAATTATAAACAAGTAAAGTCTTATAGTCTTCAGTGATGTAAAGGTGGTTAATAATACCTCATACATAAATCAAAGTGTTATTAGTAAAATTGGTTCGAGAAAATCAGTAAACAAAAGGATTCTAAGTGAAAGTGTAAAGTTATCACAACTAAAAGTACAACACTAAGAATCAAATACATGGACAAGTGATTACTATGCAATTAAAAAACAATAACAGTGATAAGAAGATGTAATTAACATAAAATATTGAATTTTCAAGCACATAAATCTTCGTGGTGTACGTGACTCATTGCATGCAGCGCGCGCACTCGTAACATTACCTAATATGGTCATTCCTCGACTGATGTAGAAAAAACAGAAACAGTGAATAAGACCCTAATATTCACGTTTCTGATCAACGTGACCGTAGCTGTTGGCTTAGGCGCCACATTAACCTTACGTATCGGATGGTCGGAGGATCGAACCCCACACTAGGTGTCTTTTTGCGCAAAGCTTAATATTTCTTATGAACAATGTCAACTAAAACGTGTGCTGGGTGCCCGAACCTAATTAAAAATAAGGGATATATTCAATGTAACCAATGCCATTCTACGTATGACCTACTGTGTGCGAGCATTTCGCCTAAAAGCTTCAATCAAATGACCCAGGAGCATAAGCAGGCATGGCAATGCCCTGTTTGTCGTAATAAAAAACCTAAGATCGACAACCAAAATACGCCGGTATGTGCTCATAATATAACATCTGAAACACCTTCACAAAACTCAGTCTTCGATGAGATAAACAACAGCGTATCCAATATTACTATGCGAAAGAAATGCCAACGAGAAATCTCGCCATCACCAGAAGTTGTAGAAAACACCAGAAATGTATCTAGTTGCGACAACATGGATTTCACAAACAAAATTCGAATGGAAATGGTAACCGCCCTGCAGTCAGAACTTCCGAAACTTTTAAAATCTGCATTGAATACGGAGCTTAAGCCACTACAAAAACAAATTTCCGAGTTAGTATATAGCGTCGAATTCATAAACAAAAAATATGCTGAAGTCAGTAGCCTATTGAAATCTCGTGAAGAAGAAATAAAGCACCTTAAATGTCATAACGTGGAACTCTCTAAAACCGTTACCGAACTCTCCAGTCGACTTTCAACTCTTGAACGACACAGCAGAGAATCAAATATTAAGATACAAGGACTTCCTGAATTCAAATCTGAAAATATAGCACAATTAGTTATCCAAGTAGGCAAAGTAGTCTCTCAGCCAATTCTAGAGAACGATATCCTCTCTTGTTTTCGTGTTGCTAAGATAAATCCAGCCAACAACCGCCCGCGGTCTATCGTTGTTAAGCTGCGAAGTGCCCGTTGCCGCGATACTATTCTTACTGCAGTGCAAAGATATAATGAAAATAATCAAAATGAAAGACTAAATACTAGCTTAATCGGCTTAGGTGGCGATAAGAAATTCATATACTTAAGTGAGCACTTGTCGCCCGAAAAGAAGTCTCTACACGCCGCCACACGGATCAAAGCGAAAGAGCTGTCATACAAATATGTTTGGGTTAGGAATGGGAAAATATTCGTAAGGAAAACTGATAACTCGCAAGCACAAGTAATCAATAGCGTTTCGCATCTCAATAACCTACAGTAACCTAGGAACGAACCTTTAAGCACGCGACCGAGAACTATGTCCGTTACCATGTTCCAGATTTACTACCAAAACCTTAGGGGAATGCGCACAAAAACTAATGAAATCTACAGAAATATTCTTCTTTGTGATTATGATATGATCATTTTTTCGGAGACTTGGCTGAATGACAGCATTTCAGAAGCAGAGTTTATCGATGAGAGATACCGAGTTTACAGACGTGATCGAACAGCTTCTGAATTCTATACCAAAACGGATGGAGGGGGTCTCTTGATTGCAGTTAAAAAGACGGTAAAAAGTTTGCGCGTAGTTCATAAGGAAAGCAAATGTGATGATCTATGGATAGTTGCAAGTGTCGCAGCTGGAAAGACATGTATAAATATTGGAATTTGTGTCTTATATACTCTCTGCTTATCATCACCTTTGAAGCATAAGGAACTGGATACTTTTTTGGAAAATGCTGTTAATGTAGCCAGTGAATTCGACCATATCCTTGTTGTGGGAGAATTAATATGAGCTTTGTTACCTGGAGGAAATGTGGGGATGACACGCATCTGACAGCGGAAAATTGTCAAAACAAACTGGCTTTTGCTTTGAGTGACTTTATTGCTCTGACTGGACTACAGCAAAAAATTCTGTTTTAAATAAATACAATAAGGTGCTCGATTTGGTGTTAACAAATATTTCCTGTGAGATATCGAAAGCTGGTTGTATCAGTAAGCTGGATCCGTATCATCCACCACTAGATATAGTTTTAGATTTGAAATCAAAAAAGCCTATTGGATAGAGCTCCCCGATCTGGTCATAATTTTTATAAAGCTAATTACAAAGAAATTGAATTGGTTTTGAGTGAGGTGGACTGGTCGGAAAACTTTGAACAATGTGTTAACGTCGACGATATGGTACGTATCCTTTACAATATATTGAATTCCACAATTAGTGAACATGTACCTAAACGAAAGCCTCATAAACGGACATATCCTATCTGGTTTACCGCGGAACTAATTAAACTTTTAAAAGAAAAAAACACTTTACGCCTAAAAACACGTAAATTTAAAAATCCTCGTGACAGATATGAGTACGAAATAATTCGTAAACGGTGTGATAAATTGTTAAAAATATGTTACCAAAATTACATCAAGTCAGTTGAAAGTAGCATAAAAAAGAATCCTCGAGTTTTCTGGAGCTTTGTCAGTAATAAAAAGTCTCCTACTGTTGACTTCATCTATGCATTGTGGCCGGATAACAGCGACGGGTTGTTCGGATATTGCAAGCTTGTTCGCATCGCATTTTAGTTCTGTATTTACTACAGCTTCGACCGTGCCCAAAACAAGATTAGCTAATACACATTGTGTAGGAAATACCGGTTACTTGTCTGCACTGTCTCGCATATCTCTTACAGAGAACGATGTGCAAATTACGCTAAAAAAACTAAATTCAAATAAAGGCGCTGGGCCTGATAACATCCCTCCTCTTTTTATAAAAAAGTGTCGAGTAGCTTTGTCGTACCCACTTAAAGAGATATTTAATAAATCTCTGGAGACAGGTGTTTTTCCAAAAGAATGGAAAAAGCACGTATCGTTCCAATATTAAAGAAGGGCGATAATAGCAATGTTAAAAACTACAGGCCAATCTCTATACTGTCTTTTTTTGCAAAAGTATTTGAATCAGTTGCCTGTCGGATACTAACAAATCATACTAAGTCTTTTATTTGCGTCGAACAACATGGGTTCCAGGAAGGAAAGTCTGTGGTGACTAACCTCAGCTCATACTTGACTACAATTATTGAAGGGGTAGACAGTAAGAAGCAGATAGACTCAGTTTATACTGATTTTGCCAGCGCATTTGATCTCGTCGATCATAAAATCTTGATTAAAAAATTACATGATCAATACCAGGTTTGTGATCGACAGCTCAAATGGTTTTCATCATATCTGAGCGACAGAGAGCAGACCGTAGTCGTAAATGGGCACGAGTCCCACGCATACATAGCAACCTCAGGGGTGCCTCAAGGATCACATTTGGGACCAATTTTGTTCTTGCTGTTTATTAACGACATAACTGATAGCATTCGGCACATACCTTTGGCATGGCCACCTTGTGGCAACGTAGAAAAATGGCGGATTTAACATTACTTCAAAATCTAGTGAATGGATCGTTGCAATATCGGGAGCTATTAGATCGTATTGAGCTTTGTGTCCCTAAAAAGAATGCTCGTATTAAGTGTAAATCTTTCTTTAATGTACCTCGATTTCAAACGAAGCTTGGCGGTAACTCGCCCATTGCGAGGCTAACCACTTCCTACAACAACTGTCATCAGCTACTTGATTTGGACATATTTCACTACCACCCCACGTCATCCAGGAAAAAGGTACTAAATCATGTGTAAACTTATTTTCCGCTCTATATCTATTTAATAATTAATATTATTTTTTGCTAAATATATACTAACATTAATTACAATAATTATATAAATTCTGAAATTCTCTGATTTTGACATAGCCAATTTGCTTATTTTTTATTGTTATTTTTATTTTTATTTGTTATATTGTAGACATAAATATTTTTTCTCATTATTTTGTAGTCTGACATCCTAATATTTTCATTGTCTCAGCATTTCTAAACCATTCGCTGTTTATAATATTTACTTTTTCTTTGTAATGTTGTGCATGTCTATAATTGATGCAAACACTAGTTATTTCCTCTTCCATGAAATGTAGTAAAGACATGTTTGTGTTTGCATTGTTGATATGCCTAATAAATAAATAAATTTTTGTATGCAAACCATATTCCTAAAGAGAAAGACTTGAATACTTCAAAGTTATAAAAAAAGTGTCTTAAAATTCCTTCTTGCAAATGCAAGGTTACGCGGATTAAGTTATGATGTTAAATAGATTGAGATCTTTAAGCTAAGGAGATTTGCTTAAGCTAATATTGTTGCTATACGTCGTCTCATACATATTCAGAGGTAGGTTATTTCAAATTTCATCGTCGTAATCAAGAAATTGAATTATACACTCAAGACAGCGAAAGAGCTAAAAGATCTTTATAATTTGTGTAATAAACACATATATTTATAATTTGTATAATAATTACTGACATTAAATTCTAATCTAAAATATTTTAATGACTTCTTAACTTCAAAACCATTTTTTTTTATTTTTTATCGTTGTTTATTGCGATTTTCTTATAAGGTTACCCTTCTACGATTCATTTTATACGTAATTAAAAGAGACAAACTTTTTTTTAACATTTACCTAGGTTATTGATTTATTGATTTATTTATTGATTTATTTGACATACCATAGATAAGACACACAAGTTTAAACAAATTATACAGATACAATATTTTTGTTTTACAATATATAGGAACACCTGCATTCGAACTAGGTGAGAACCTGTATCTCGAAATGCAGGTGTATGTAAAATGTTTTTAATACCGCTGAGTTTTCTATTTCCACTGAAAAAGCTACAGAAATACATTGTAACCTTATGGAAATCCATTGTTTTACAACTGGTCCTGGTTAAAGTGAACCACTTTTTATTTCGCGATCACATATTTAAAATATGTAAGAAACATGATCTTGATCCCTAAACATTGAGCGTGTCCTCGATAAGAAGGTATGTTAGCCTGAACTTCCTTAAATAAATGTAATATGCAAACTACATGGTTAAATTTACATGTTACCTCTATTCTGTTTTCGTTTTCTTTTCTATATTTTAATTACCATTTTGTAAGATATGTGTAATTTGCTCACGTAGTACTAAAATATTTCTATAAGTGAAGACTTATTATTGGCTCTCAGTCTTCTGTTCCGATGCTATTATGTTTTGATTGGCTGTAAGTCTTCCATATTGTAACAAATAAATAAATAAATAACAAAAAATCAGACAAAAGAACGTGCTACAGGTACAACAGCAGGATCTTTATGTCGACGCGTCCAACGAAGAAAGTTCAATAATCCATTATTTATCTTTGGCGATGATATATCTTATCGACGGGCACGAAAGTTGCAAATGCCATTTATTCTGTTTGGCACATGTAACTTTGTTCTATGGGACCGTCGATGCCTACGTGAGGAATATCTTATCTTGCTGCATACCCGTGATACGACGGCGAGGGATTACATAGTAATTTTACCTGGTTTAGTTTTTCGTCGTCAAAAAAGATTCTCAGAGCTTTGCACGAAAATATTGACGATAATATGCCATCCTTATCACGTCATAAATTTACTAAATAAACATAAACGTGACAGCACGATTACTCACTAGCGTCCCGCTTAAGTGAATGTTTTTGTGCTAATTCCGCTGCAGTCTACCTTCAAAAATATCTCACCATCAATAATGTGCAAAAAAAGAAGTTTCACTTTTACGCTTACACTTTTTAAGCGGAGAAAGGATATTCACGTTCCAGCAACTATGTTAAGTCTCAAAGTATAAGACGACCGTTTCACCATTTCACTGAGAGTCTTCCAATACAAATTTCCCAATAACATTTTAGACGTCGTGTTCACCAACTTTACTTACCAGGTCATCGTTGGACCTTGTCCTACCCATTCTACAAAAGCCGGTAGTCATGACGATATTTGGGGAGGCCTTTATCCTTTTCTAAACGTCTTTCAGCTGCTGATGACGATCGCTAACTGCACCTCACGTTACCAACTTGATCGACTAGGCAGTGTCTACAGCTCCTTCCTCCTGCTCGTTGCGTCGAACTCCTCAATGTTGAGGGTCGTGACAGCCAGGAATAACACAATCGCGAATTATATTAGCGCAGTGGTTAAGAGCTTGAGCTACTCCACCCACTATGTCGAATAGTCGCGGGTTCGATTCCCGCACGGGACAAATCTTTGTGTGATCCACAATTATTTGTTCCGGTCTGGGTATTTGTTTGTGAATTTTCATGTTTGTAAACGCACCCACGACACAGAAATAAATTCTAGTGTGGGGCTACGTTTTTTAAAAAACAAAAAGAAAATTAAAAAATCATCGGTGGTTCCTAGAACCCTAATAAAATATTCTAACCCGGTGCCGTGTTTATAAAGATATTACCAAAGTGAAATATTTGTTTACCCTTCAATAGTTTTTATATACGAGTAAATTTGGTTAGTCGATTTCACCCTTTTCGTGATTTATTCGATTTCAGGAAACCTGTTCATCGATAGTTTGGGAGGGCTTCTAAGATAATAGAATAGAATAGAATAGAAAACTCTTTATTGTACACCAAATTATAAATAAACAATAATGTAAGGTACAAAACAATATAGGGTACAATTGGCGGCCTTATTGCTTATAGCAATTTCTTCCAGGCAACCAACCAATAATAGCTACTAAATATAATTTATAAAGGCTTTTTTTAATAGGATGATCATCCTATTGTTGCTTTTCATAACCCCTGACGTATTTAAACCCTATGATAAGACTGATCCTTTTCGTGGCTTAGTACTGGCAATGTCAAGTTGGTAGACCAATGATGATTCAATGGATGGTTGATGTTAGATTACTAGATTTTTTTTAAACGTAGCCCCACACTATGATTTATTCCTGTGAATTGGAAGTAGAATATGAAATAGACTGGTACGGAACTGTAACGAGTGGTACAAAATGGAGGATATAATAAATATATATGTCATTTATTCAATTTTCTACACTAATTGCATGCCTTCCATCAGACTCCAGTGATTAAGGCACTAGAATAGAGACATTTTTCCTTGCAAATACTGGTGTAAGTAAAAAATAAATTACGAGACAGTAGAAAACGTCGTCAACATGGTCGTTAGTTGGTTACACAAGTTTAGGAGATAAGGTCGGCAACGGGCCCGAATGACCCGAAACTAATGATGGTGTCATTAACACGCTCATAAGTGTCAGGAAGTAAATCTATGGTTATTTACCGTGTAGAACTAGAACATGGTTTGAGTGCAGTTCATAAGGCTTATTATTGCGCTAGGAGCAAGATAATGATGTCTTTTTATATTTCTTTTGGTTATGAGCAAGTTGTCTAAAAAGAAAATGAAGGCGGGATACCTAAAATGCTTTAAGGCTTACCAGCAGGGTGCCTAAGATGCATCCTGCTTCCTTCAAGCTATTAGGAAACGGATAGCCTATTGGATCGACTTGTCACGGGTTCGATCCCCGCGCGAGGCCAAATGTTGTGTGATCCACAAATATTAGTTTCGGTCTGACCGTTAGTGCATGTAAATTTCATGCTTGTAAACGCACCCACGATACAGGAATAATTACTAGTACGAACTAGTAATTATTCCTGTGGCTGCGTTTTTTTAAGGAGAAAATGTCTCAAAGACCTTAGGTTAGGTTTACAGTTAGGATAACATCAATTTGAAAAAAAAGTTAAAGGTATGATAGGCGGATATCTTTCGACTTATGTGTCAACATAACAAGTACCCTTCAAAGCGTAAAAACCTGGAGTATCTCTACTAAATGATAATGATGAAAGTAAATTAAGCAATTGAACATAAAAAGAAGCCATTTTTTAACATAATAGTAATAATCCTTGGCATTCCGCATATTTATGGTACATCTGATCAATAATGCAACGTCTGTTGGCATCGTTTAACCCTAAGGGATTCTATCTATCTATCTATCTATATCATCACGCCAGCTCCCTCGCGGGGTAGGCAGAGAGTACAGAGTAAGGGATTCCGCTCTAATTAACCCGGGATGACGCGACCATTCGTTATTATGAATGCAAAGTCGGGAACAATCAATATTATACCTTGGTTATACCTAATTCCAATGTGTTTATAAAAAAATATATAAACACGAACGGTTGATGTGCCGAGCGATTCGGTCAAGTGATTCAAAACTGAAGCCGCTCCGCCCATCGGATGAAGTAGTTGCGGGTTCGATCCCCGCATCGGACAAATCTTTGAGTGTCGCACTAATATTTGATCTGGTCTGGGAATTTGTATATAAATGCACCCATTTCAAAGGAATAATTTATTGTGTATAAGTCAATTTTATGTTTAAAAATGCGCTCACGACATAGGAACATTTTCTAGTATGGAACTACATTTAAAAAATATTTAAGTACCTATGTCATATAATAAATTTTAATTTAAGAACAAGCTTTTATAGCAAATACACAACGAAGATATTTAGTTTATTTAAGGAGTTCCTATGCCTTCCCTCCAGACACTATCCCAGTATAAATCCAACGAGCCCAAACACGGCGGGGTTATACTGAGTAGTTGGGTGGTTCCATTGACCACCTTTCTTGGCTTACAGGAGTTAGAAAGGTGAGAATTTGTGGCGGGCTTAGTCCCAAAAAATATGATCACCTTTCGGCTTCATCATGACATAATAATAAATAAAAAAAGATAAAAATCAAAAATCTTTATGTAATAATATTTAAAATATATAATAATATATAAAAATAAAAAGCCTTTTATTTCACACCTATTATTGAATTGACACATTTTACTTCTTTTTTTTATTAGTCTAGTTATAGTATAAAAATATCTTATTTATAAGTTAATCAACATAATTTAATCTAGAAAAAAGATTCATCATACATTGTTTTATACATATTTAAATATATTTTGGAACCTATTAAAGTTTTAAATTTGACGTGAACCCCTCTACTTGTGGGTGAAAGCCTCCTACAGAGATGACCAGTAGTCTCTATCAGTGGCTTTTTCCTCCATCATCACATACTGAACACTATCTAGTTGTATGCGAAAATAATACAAATGTCAATGAAAAACTAAACTGCTTATTAACAACTATAAATTTCACAAAAACTAAAATAATGACCTTCCACCCTCTAATACGAACAAGGTATAAAACGAATAAAATTAGACATAGTAAACAATGTCACCCTACTCAGCATAGTTATCGACGCGCATATAAACTGGAAACACCGTTCCAAAAATTTCAAAATTTTCATACGCACTTCGTGAGGTCAAAAAGACTACAAATCTAGATACCGTCATAGTGACTTACTATGCCTATGCCTATGAATGACTGAGTTATGGTATCATTTATGGGGTAACAGTACCGATAAACCAACACTGTTTATACTACAAAAAAGTTAATAAGGATTATAGTAAATATTCAAGAAACTGATAGTTGCAAGTAATATTTCCCGAAACATAAAATCCTTACTTTACCGTCCATATACATACTAGAAATTTGTAAATTTGTCCGCAAATATCCAATTTTTTTTTTTCAAAAAACGTGAAAACATCCCGCTCACATATAATTTTAGACATAAAACAGACTAAACTTGCCTTTCTCTAGACTACACTTACACGCTTCTAGTCCTTTTGTAATGGCACTAAAAATATATGATAAACTCCCAAAACATATAATAGAAACAGAGAAAAACTCAACATTTATAAATAAAATAAAAGAACTATTAACAGTGGAATGCTACTATAGCATTAGTGAATATGTAAATGAGCATGAGTGACAAACATATTTAATTAAAAGTTATTTGAAAGTAATATCGAATATTTAAAATAAAGAAAGTATACGAAGATAATACTGACTAATAAATAATATAAAATTTACTACATTTAGCGTCCATTAACAATCACTCGCACGATAAACGTTAAACACACGTGCACAGACGCACGCACGTACGTACGTACACAATCGCGCGCGCATACATAATAATACATCAATAACAAAAATATCTAAGTTAAGAGTTTTTATTTAAGCAAAGAGGGGTTTTAATAGATTATTGAGATAAACCTCTTCCTCTCACATATTGCTGTGCCCGACAGGGTCCATAATTGTATAATTCCTATATTTATTACATCTTTACTATGTAAAAATTGTGGATTGCAATAAACGATTGAGTATAGTATTTGTCAATACCAATCTAACAAGCCTAAGCATCTATGCTTGAAAAATGGATCACAAGGTTTGAATCGTAAAGACAGACAGACGGACATACGAACATTGTAAGTTAAAGAAAAGCTTGTAAAAACACCCACATATTATGTAATAATCTTCTAAGAGATATGTAATTGTATGTGCTATTTTACCGTGTGAAGCTTTTCAGCGGTTAAAACGGGGATGTGGACAATTTATGATTTTCCATTGACTTGTCCCAAGGCGAGGGTAGCTTTATCAGCCAACCGTATCGGGACCGAAAGATGTTTCCTTTTTTCTCAATATAGCTCGAACACTAAATCCCGAAGAAATTGCTTCTTCGAAAGTTATTAAATTGTAATTTAAAGCCATCGATTTTAGGCAAACATTTTTACATCCGTTCGGTATTTTTTTCAAGCTTTTATTTATTATTAATAAGTACTATACAATGCTGTTCATGCAATTATACAATGATGTATATGCAAAAATACGAAGAAGATATTACGCTTAGTTAAGGACTTCCTATGGTTTCTTTCCGAATCCATCATCAGACCCTGGATCATCCGGATCTAACGTTCCTGTCAAGACAAATGCAATTAACACAGACATGGTGGGGTTTATTAAGTAGTTTGATAGTTCCTTTGGCTACTATTCAACTTGGGGTGCATGAGAAGAGCCTCCCCGAGTGGTATCCTATAATCGCTTTGCAAAAACGCCCTGCGCACCCTGGTAACGGCTGGCACTCGTTATTATCTGGTAAGGGCTGGCACTCGTTATTACCTGGTAATGGCTGGCACTCGACTAGTCTAGTTTATTATTCGCAAAGCTTCAATATTTTTAATACAGCCATCATATTGCATTGCAAAAAATCATATTAGTTAGTCTGCGTCGAACTTTTGAACAGTAAGTACAAGTTCGGTCAATTATTGCAGAAAAACATTATTCAAACGAGCCGAGGCCATGTGCCACATCGGGTGTCGACTCGACGTACCTGATCAACATCGCGTCGCATCGGATATTCTTAGTGTATTTCTGATCACAAAAAAAGAAGAATTTGATACGCGAATATAGTCAGATTTGATTCAGCGCGCGTTGCCTTACGTCGGAACGCGTCGGGTAGCAATAGTGTGTTTCTGCCATTATTGTCTTTTTTATATTGCACTGTACTAGGAATTATTTCTGTGTCATGGATGCTTTCAAAAACATTAATTATATGCCCAAATAACCAGACCGAAATAAATCATAGATTTATACGTGCGGGGCCCAAACTCGTGTCTTTTCGATCCAGTGAGCAGAATGGGTGTTCTGACTACTAGGCCAAGAAATTATGGAGCCTATTAACCTGTTGGAATTCTGTACTTTCTGCCTACCTTTTAAATAATCCGGCGTGATAATATAGATAAATTACCCTATGTGCACGTAGATACACACCTGCTACCAAATATCGGGTATGAAATTGACCTTTGTGGGGAGGTCACCACAATTTTGCCAATACTGAGTGTATAGATAGACCAAACGAATGAAGTTATCCGATTTAGTTAAATGCAGCTGACGTAGCTGATGAAGTAACTGCAATGACAAATTCATTTACTGTATTAAAATACAAAACCTAAAGATTTTGGACCAAATTGTATTCCACAACCTCGTTGAAATCAAGACAATAATACACTTATTATGTTGAACATAACTATGTTCATTCCTTTAATTACCATTACTTTGATGGTCTTTCAGTAACGTTGCATCTTAAAACTGTTTCACAACGAGTTCTCCGGGAACTTTAATCAATTTAAGTTTCCACAACTTTTCCAGCACCGTATTTGCATACTAGAATAAGTAAAATAAATTAATTCTTTGTACCACCACCTACTTTATATTGTCTATCCTTACTCGAAATAATAAATACTTTTTATCCCGGAAACAAGAAACAATCCGGAATAATCGCGGCATAAAACTATATTATTTTTATACTGAGTTCTTAGATTTACGCGAATACCACACATGAAATAAAACTATTTTTTCGGATTTTATCGCGGTTTATTTTGATTTTTTTTTTTTTTGATTTTTAAGTTCCCGACGTTTCGAGTGCTTTGCAGCACCCATGGTCACGGGAAGGACTGAGGTGTTAGACGTCCAAAAGGCATAGTTGTTCCGGGGTACCCTCAAACTTCTTAATTATTTTTGTTTTTGTTGGTCCGATCTACGCTGACCTAAAACACCGTCGCTCAAAGAAGTCTGCAGTCTGTGAACATGTCCTTGACCGCACCCGCCATAACATCAGATTTGATAGACCACAAATCCTCGTGAAAGAACACCGATTCCTACCAAGGATGGTTCGCGAGGCTATTGAAATTAAAAAACATCCTAATTTCAATAGAGAAGATGGCTGGGTGCTTCCATCGTCTTGGGATCCAGTAATTAATATAATCAAATCTAAAACCAAGCATAACACTGCAAGACCTCAAGACACCGTGAGCTCATTCTGCGTAGATCGGACCAACAAAAACAAAAATAATTAAGAAGTTTGAGGGTACCCCGGAACAACTATGCCTTTTGGACGTCTAACACCTCAGTCCTTCCCGTGACCATGGGTGCTGCAAAGCACTCGAAACGTCGGGAACTTAAAAATCAAAATAAACCGCGATAAAATCCGAAAAAATAGTTTTATTTCATATATTATTTTTATTATTGTTAGTCTCGAGCCGCAATGTCGAATTCCTCCATGAACTAATATTGGACTCAGGTTTAAACGCTTACACAATTAAACATGATTTCGTGCATCTACCGATGATTCAGGATTGTCTCTTCAGGAGAGAACTCTGGACAGAATACCTTGGACACGAAACTTTGTATATTCATTTATTTATGATTTTTTTATAAACATGAATTGTATATTCTTAAGAGAAGACTAACACGAAATGTACTGACAAAACTTTCGTACATACTTAGCTCGCAATGTACCTTTTTTAAATATTATTACGCTAGATTAAGGTCTTTGGCAGGTTAGGTAGAAAAAGTTTGAATCAGTAATTTTACTAATAATTTTATAATAAATTAATTAACTGGTAACCTTTATCAAAAAGTAAGTACCCAGGATTTTATATGTTTTTTTTTGTGCGACGGCGTTAGCATTGAATAAAATCGCGCTATAGATTTGTTTATATTTTCCGTCGCGACGCTTACGCTGTTCCGAGCGCACGTTGCTGTGCCTATGTCGCATTACTAGCCGACCTTTCACCGTTCCGGCCGTACGTAGATACCTACATTTTATTTCTCAACATGGTTATCTGTGGAGGATGTGGTAATGAAGTGCCCGAAGGAATTTAGCGTTCAGCATGTCAAAAGCACTATGATTTTCCATGTTCCCGGATTACAGAGAAGGGGTATCGCAAATTGGGCGACCGTCAAGCTACGTGGCGATGCCCTAGTTGCGGTCAAACTGCGTTCGATCCAGCTGCTCAGCCGCCATCAGTTACAGTCTCTCCAGCTCGGACCTCACCGGTCTCTCTAGAGTCCATCATGCAGCAATTAGCCAACATCAACTTGAAGCTTGTCCCACTTTCAAGCTTGGCCTCGGAGGTCCAACTCATGCGCCATGAACTAAGTAACTTAAAGGCAATGGCAGCCTCTCACAAAGGAGTTCAGTTTGAGCATGCTGTTATGTACTAACTTTTAAGACCTGATAACCTTTGTAACTGTTGTTTGTTGAAACAAATAAATATTATTATATTATTATTATTATATTATATTAACTTCCAACTAAAATTAGTGCCCTAAAAGAGAAGGTAAGCAAAGTTGAACAAAAACAGTCTGAAGTTGATCACTTGAAGATAACGATTGCTAAACTAGAGGACGGCCTACATGAAAAGGAACGGTGGCTACGTGGCAACAATATTGAAATTAAGGGTGTCCCACAAAATGACAGAGAGAACCTCTTTGATATCATCTTAACGATGACAGACAGGAGACATAATATCCTTTCCGATAGCTCAACACCACATCAACTTTATTCATCGAGTACCAACTAGCATGGCGGGTAACAACAACAAAAACATGATCGTTTCATTCACCATACTAATGTTACGGTTGTGGGGTAATTAAATGCCGAATAACGTGTGAAGTACTTTATTAGGCGCTGTACACACAAAACAGTACATCGTATGCAAATACACACGCGAACTAATCACACACTAGTACTCTCTCGTTAGTACCCAAATACTGCTTTCAAGTCGCTGAGTCACTCGTAGTATCCGTATATCGTTGCTAAAGTCGCCGGTGTATTCCACTTAAATCGCTTGTTCTCCGATTGGATCACTATCACTTCCGAGAAGAGACTGTCTCCGTTCCCGCACTCTGTGTTCCTTTTATACTCATATGAAAGTTCTAGAACGGACGCGAACCCTCTGAGTACATCGAATAATAGCTGGCGCGGCCCACAAAGCGGTATTATTATTACATACCTATTTGTACAGGAACGAATAGGTACTTGTACACCGCGACCGCGCGCCGGCTATAATTAAAGGGGTGGAACCTTCTAGACGTTTCAGCACTTAAGTGCGGATTCTAGATGTTTCTAGACAGATCGCTTGGGAACCTAAGTGTATGTAATGCATTTGAAAATTAACATTCCCTGATAAGGGGTTTACGAGATGTCGGGGTGTATTGAAGTCGTAACATTACCCCCCTCTTAGTTATGCTCGGGAGAGCATTATTAGATCCGTGATGCCGCGCTAATCTATCCACACGGATCACCTTCGGTTTCCCCTGTGCCCCTTTTTAATTCTATATGTAAAATCGTTAATTCTGGTCACCACGGTATAAAGTCCTTCCCACCGAGCCTGAAGTTTGAGAGACTTTCCTTTTCTTCGGAGCGTATTATGAAGCCACACTAAGATCCCCTCATCAAAACCGTTGGTATTCGCGTTTCTCATATCGAGTTTTCATTTTAATGCCGGTTTTCAAGCCGTGTTCACGAACCCTCTTATAAACCTCGTCTAGCTAGGTTCGGAGATCACTTACATAATCCGTGAGTGGCTTAGAACTATCTTATGGTGTGCCTGTTATCGCATACACCGGAAGCCTCATTTCTCGGCCGTAATTCACTCGAGGCGCTCGTAGAGCTGTGCGACCGCGATGTTCTTACCGATTACCAAGGTTAAGCAGCGTTCGACTCGGTTGGCCCGAGATGGGGGACCGTTTGTGGCATTTTCAAATAAGAGCGTCTCCGTGCTTCGGAAGGCACGTTAAGCCGTTGGTCCCGGCTACCACTTAATGTGGTAGTCGATAAGCCGAGTTGGAAGCCCTAAAGGCGGCTTGATAAGTTCCAACAGCAGGTGGCCACAAACCTGCCTCCACCAATCCGCACTGAGTCCGAGTGGTGGAGTATGACCTAATCTCTCTCACCTCGATTATTGACAGAAGGCTTTTGTCAAGCAGTGGGCAGTATAGGCGGATATTAATATTAGTATTATAATTCACTCTTGCTGGAGTGTGACCCATACTGTCATAAACCGCAGAACGATAGGACATCAGAAACAGCGGGATGTATTGATCCCAATATCTCTGGTGATCATTCACAACCTTTGCCATCTGACTGCGGATGCGCTGGAGTTGTTCGGGTCTTATGGATACCGAGGAGCTTGCACATGTCTTGGAATATAGTGGATTCAAAGTTCCGTCCTTGGTCTAAATGTAGCTCCAAAGGAACGCCATAGCGACATACCACTTCATAGACCAGCTTTTTTACAACGGTTGTAGCTTCTTGGTTAGGTGTTGCGAAAACTACTGGCCATTTAGTAAAGTAGTCTTGTACAACTATGATTTATTTATTGCCATCATCGGTCTCCGGGAACGGTCCAGCAACGTCGATAGCGATGCGTACCCATGGTGCGCCAACGTTGTACAACTTCAGTTTACCTTTACTTCTTGTCTGCGGACCCTTTACTGAAGCACATTTACTGCACCAATCCTCAACATCCTCTTGACAACGTAGCCAATAAAACCGCTACCGCACTTTAACCAACGTTTTCTTGACTCCAAGATGTCGACCCGAAACGCCGTCATGGATATGCCGTAAAAGGGGAGCCACTTTGCATTGTGGCACCACCACCTGCATAGTCACTTCTTTACCATCGGTGGACACCTATTTTCTATATAGCACACTATTTTCCAGGACTAAACTGTCCCACTTAGCCCAATAGACCTTGGTAGTTGTACTATAAGCAGACACTTCTCCCCATTGGGGCTTGTATACATTACATCAAACTCACCTTCTTGGATGGTCTCAGATGTCCGAACGTTAACCTTTTTCACTTTTCCCCGGTCGACTCTTGTGTGGTTAAAAATCCAGAGCTGTTGGCTGTGACAAAATATGACGATTCATGATCGTAACAGTTCTCCTTCCGGTAATCACTCACCGTCCATTCTCCATTCTTCCTTTTCTTTCGAAAGTGCTCGAGGCCTGCGTTCAAAAGCAATTCTCCCATTTTATTTATACCAATCATCTGATGAACCTTCTTCAATCTGGATTCAGGCCTGGCCACAGTACCGTTTCTGCTCTCCTTAAAGTGGCTGGTGATATTCAAACAGGAATGGAAGACACCAAAGTGACTGTCCTTGTGTTAGTCGATTTTTCTAATGCTTTCAATACCATTAGTCACGATATCCTTTTGTCCATTCTCTCCTATCGTCTTTGCGCTCAGGAGTCGCTGGATTGGTTTTCCTCTTATCTTCGGGAACTCCAGCAGTCAGTTTTGAGTAACGAGGCGTCATCAGCTTGGCGTTGCCTCGACACTGGCGTTCCCCAAGGCGGTATACTTTCTCCTCTTTTGTTTTCCATTTTCATTGACTTGATAACTTACGAACTTCAGTGTGCGTATCATCTATACGCCGATAACTTGCAATTATACTGACAGGATATTGCTGACCAAATTGGTGACAGTATCAGCAAATTAAATCGGGATTTTACGGCAATTAAAAACTGGTCCGACAAATTCGGTGTCGCGGTGAATCCAGTGAAATGCTAAGCAATTCTGTTGGGAAGCTCGAGGCTCATTAGCAAAATAAACATTAGTACGTTAGCTGCACTTGAGTTTAATGGATCAGTTATCCCCCTAAGTTCTAGCGTTAAAGATCTTGGGTTACACATCGTCGCTACGCTTAGCTGGCAGACCCAAGACACGTCGGTTGTTCAAAGAGTCACTGGAACGTTGCGACGCCTGTATCGTCTAAAAAATTATTCCCTTCTTATACAAAAGCAATGCTTGTGCAGTCCTTAATTTTTCTTATTTTCGACTATGGTGATATGTTACTTCGACCTGAATGCAGACCACCTCAATAAATTAGACCGACTACTCTCACCGGACCGATTTCATTCACTCTCCCCTTTTTGTCCAATCTATCCTTCTGTGGAATGAATTGCTTTTGGAGCTCAGGATGGCCACCAACCGACTCACACTTAAAAAAAATCTGCAGAACTATCTACTACATAAAATGTTGGCGGATTCTTCGAAATGGTTGTAGTTCGTATCGTTATGTCACATTATCTGGTTCATATATAGTATAATTATATATGTATGGACATCTATACAATATTTTTGTATATTATTATATATGCGTAATATTTATGTATAATATTGCTCTATCATACGAGTATAAAGGTATATGTTTAAAATTATTATTTTTGTTCCCACCTTTCTTTTTTGTTTTTTTTTTTTTAATTTTCATATTTTGGCACCAACCACATTTGATTCTACACCACCCCAAGGTAGACTGGCAGAAAATGCTTAAAATAATCCGCCTATGTACATAAGTGCATAAAGAATAAAATAAATAAATAAATAGATATTCTTCCATTTCAGAATAGGGCGAAGATCATTGTCTTCTTCCTGTGCCTTCTTCATTGTCGTTTCGGTCCATTCATCATCGAGACTATTCATTTTTATGAGTCGGACTTTTCTCGCGACTCATTTTTTTGGCAGTGCTTGCAGTCTCCCGCACATGGTCTTCGTGATAACGCGTCAGCATTGTTGTGTCCTTTGCTTCTCCGGTGTTCAATCTTGAAGTTAAATTCCTGTAGTTGCTCGAGCCATCTTGCTACTTGACCTTCAGGATTTTTGAACTGTAGCAACCATTTTTGTGCAGCATTATCTGTCCTCAGTGTAAACTGTCTTCCTAGAAGATACTTGCTAAAATGTTGCAAGGTCTTCACTACAGCAAGTAATTCACGCCAAATAACACAGTAATTTCTTTCCGGTTTAGATAGTGCCTTGCTAAAGTAAGCTATCACAACGCTGTGATCTCCCTGAACTTGCAACAAACCTCCGCCTATACCGGTGTTGCTGGCGTCAGTGTCAACAATAAATCTTCCTTCCCTTTTTGGATACCAATATAGGGGTTTCACACAGGCGTTGTTTAAGTTCGCTGAAGGCACGCTCGCAATTCAAGTCCCAGACAAAGTCGCGTTTTTCTTCTGTCAATCGATGCAACGGTTTTGCAATGTCCGAGAAATTATTCACAAACCGTCTGTAGTATGTGCATAACTTGTCTCCCTTTTAAAGAGCACACTTCTTTGGGATTAATTTAAGGTTAGCTTCGCGGATCCTGGTAAACACTTTCTCCAAATTCCTCAAATTTTTTTTGAAACTCCGCCCATGACAAAACGCCATCGAGGTAGACCAAGGATACGTCACCGAGAAGGCCGTCATGGTCTCTTTCCATGAGGCGTTTAAATGTTGCTGGAGCATTGCATAATCCAAATGGCATAACATTGAACTGCCATAATCCTTTCCCAATTCCGGTGCTGAATGCTGTCTTCTCTTTGTCCTTCGGTCTTATTTCCACCTGCCAGTAGCCATTTTTCAAATCAATGGTCAAAAACCACTTCATACCACTAAGCATATCCAGCGTGTCGTCGATTCGGGGCAGGGGAAGCTGTCCTTCTTTGTGATATTATTCAACATCCGATAATCAACACAAAACCTTGTACTGCCGTCCTTCTTCTTTACCAAGACCACCGGTGATGACCATGGACCGGTAAAAGGTTCGATTATTTTGTTGTCAGCCATCCCCTGATCATTTCAGTTACCTCCGCTTCCCTAGCCCAGGGTATGCGTCGTGGTCCTTGTTTAATGGGCAGGTGTCACCTGTGTTGATCTGGTGTATTACGCGTCCCGACCTTCCGCAGTCACTTCCAGTGGCGAATATATCTGTAAATTTCAGCAAATGATCTTTGGCTTGCCGTAGTTCTGAAGGTGATAAATTTTGCTGAGACGCTTCCAGAAGTTTTCGAATGTGATCTTCCTTGGTTTCTGTCACAACCTGCTTATCCGTAGAGCTATTCAACCGCCTCAGGTACTTTACTTCTTCGCACCTTCCAACTACACTGTTCTTCTTCAGGTGGATTTCCTCGTTACCCAGGTTAAGAATTCTAGCCCTAGTGTTTCCTTGGGATATTAATAATGTTCTAGCTGTTATTAGCTTAAGGTGATTGCCAGTATCTTCCACGATGAGACATCTTCTTTGCTTGAGGTTTGTTGGAAATTTCACTTTCCCTAAATTCTCTGATATGGGCGCTAGTGTGGTATACTTTAGGCAATAAAGGGTGCAGGGTTGTGATCCTCTAAGACAAACTTCTTGGTCAGGAAATCTTAATCCTGCTCTAGCGATATCCACTATACACTGCTCATTTCTTAAGAAATCCAGACACAAAACGCAATCACTGGTTATACTAGCAATGAGTACTGACTGTAGATATATGCGGTCGCCAATTCTAAGTTTTACTTTCGTTTCACCGAGAACGGTAACTGGCTTGCCGGTCGCTGTCTGAAAATGGCATGATGGAACCCGCTTTTCCCACAATATGGAGCGTTTCAGTAACTCTGGCCTCACGATTGTACGGGATGCTCCGGTATCCACTGTAAAACTGCAAGTTTTATTTTTTACGGTGCCGTCGATGATTAGACTATTTCTATTGCAAACTTGACTTATGGTGACCGTTGGGGCCTTAACTTGACCAGCCAGCTCCCGCCCCGTGGCCCTGGTGAAATTTAGTTTAATGGCAGATCTTCTTCTACCTGGGTCCCAGAATTGGCGACCCTTCTCCTCTTCTTAGGGCATTCCAGCTTTATATGCCCTTTTTCTCCGCAGCCATAAAATGTTGGGCCAAATCTAGGTGTCCTCTCATTGGTCACCACTTCCCTGCCCTTATTTACTCTATTGCTATTCCGCACAGCTTCCACCTCAAGAGCATGGGCCAGTGCGCTCTTTAATGTTCCCGTATGCCGTCGATAAAAGCCCCTATAAGTTGGACCTCAATAGCTGCTGGCGTTGACGCAAAGGCTCGACGAACTAGCCTTTTTACCTCCGATGCCCATTGCTGGAGAATTTCACTAGGCTTCTGGGCTCGGTCCTGGAGCTGTGCTCGATAAATGTGCTCTAAATGGTTTTCTCCATAGGTTAGCGCCATGCAAGTTTGCTCGTTGCTCCAAGCATTTCCATTTGCAAATGTTTCAAGCTGGTACCTGAAAGCCGACCATGACGATGTCCCGTCAAAGCGAGGAAGGTCAAATTTGGCTGGTGACGATGTGGCCACTCTTAATGCCAATTGGTTCCCGTGATATGAGCTTTATTATCTCCTTATCGACAACTTGATTGCGGTTGTCATATTCTTCCATCATAGACTAGACGTCTAGAGGTTAACTCTGCTTTCACGTGTTCTGTAGTCAGCATAACCCCTTTAACTCCTTCCTCGAGATTATTCACTTTTTTTCCAAGCACAGAGATGCCAGTATCTAATTTACCAAGGACAGCGTCCTGGATCATGTCTTGTATCTCGGGGCAGTTGGCCTCTTGTTCGCGGCGGCTGGCCTCTTGGTTGGTCTGATTCACTTCTTGAAGGTTGCGGCAGGTGGCCTCTTGGTCGCGGCGGTTGGCCTCTTGGTTGGCCTGAATCACCTCTTGAAGTTCGCGGCGGCTGGCCTCTTGATTGGCCTGGATCACCTCTTGAAGTTCGCGGCGGCTGGCCTCTTGATTAGACTGGATAACTCCTTGTAGCACGCGACGGCCGGATTCTTGGTTAGCCTGGATTGCCTTGATAGCAACCAAAAGTACTGGCAGGTCCGCCGAGTTACTTCCTAATGCCGCCACTGTACCGGTACAAGTTCCAGCCCCGGCGTGCTGCGTGTCCTCTTGAAGGCTCTGTTAACGTGCGGCATCCATTTCTACTTGACGTCTGGTTCGTGGAGTACGTACCTCTTCTTCACGCGGTAGAATCGACATTCCGCTTCTGACACCACTGTTACGTTTGCGGGGTAATTAAATACCGAATAACGTTTTCGCACTTAAGCGCGGATTCTAGATCTTTCTAGGCAGATCGCTTGGGGACCTAAGTGTATGTAATGCATTTTAAAATTACCATTCCCTGATAAGGGGTTTACGAGATATCGGGGTGTATTGAAGTCGTAACACTAAAGAGAAATTTTATAGGGGCTGCATGCTCCCTTCAGAACCAGCTATCACCGAGGGACATCGGTCTCAATAGATCAGGAAAAATCTTCGTTAACGACCACCTCACTGTCAAGACCAAGGTACGACTGTCCAAGGCTAAAGCATGACCAAAGAACATAATTTTCAATATGTCTGGGTATAAAAACATGAAGATATTTGTGAGATGAGACCCAACCTCAAAAGTTCTCACGGTAAAGTTGGATCGGGACTTAGAAAAAAATCACTAATGCATGTAATACCTTATAATAAACACATACATTCAATACAAATATTTACACATCTATTTCATTTATCGACTAGTGTCATTAACGTATTCATTTACCTGCGAACAATAACAATAATTCACTATCGGCGATATCCAACCTGCATTCCGATCCCTACCGCATTTCATTATTTTCCTAATGAGGTGTTTATTGTTATCAGTTATATTCATTCAAACTGTGTTAATATTTGTTTTCCGTTAGTGTATACCCATCTATTTGTTTAAAATTTTATTTACTTGTCCTTGCTGGTTTATAATGACGTTTTCTTAATACCCTTTCGTGTATTATATGATATTGGAATTTTTAGTTGTAGGGGCAATCTATTCAACCTTTTATCGCCATCAATGTACTTTATATTTGATATTAGTCGCTATGATTGGAGTCTGGAGTTGGTCTTTCGGGTAACTGGAGTTATATCTACATTCTGCTCAACTTTTTACAGTTATTTTACTTGTCCTTCGGTGCAATTTAAAATTAATAAAACAACCGAGGTTGACGTCGGAGATCCGTTTCAGTATACATCCTATTCTAATTTACTTTATGTATCATCTGATAGTAGTTTTAACGTAGTACAATGGCGTGCCTAAATATATACTACCAGAATGTACGGGGTCTGCGAACGAAGACTGAGAACTTTTACAGGAATATGTCCAACAGCAACTTCGATATTGTTGCTCTAACAGAGACTTGGCTGCTTGACGGTATGCTGGATAGCGAAATATTCGATAGTAGATACATGGTGTTTAGGCAAGATCGCGACTACAATTCCACGTCGCAATCACGAGGTGGTATAGTAAACACTTATTGGCGATTCGCCGAGACCTGCCCGCTATTGTAAACACGACTTGGAGTTTGAGTGCTGAGAACATTTGGGTATCCATCAAAATTAATACCAGACATGATACATATCGATTGCACATACTCATATGTACGATGTACCTCTGCGAACAGAACCAAGGTTATAGTTTTTCACACCAAGTTAATGCATTTTTAGATAAACTTCTTAACATAATTAATACTTACCCGTCGGATAGGTTCATTATCCTTGGTGATTTCAATTTTAGCTCCGTTACTTGGGCAGTCACTGATGACGGTATTAAACCCGTTCCACCACCCCCAAACCTCTTTACGACGTTCGTCGATACCCTTGATTTATGCGGCCTTCAGCAGTACAACCTCATATGCAACAAGCTCGGTAAAATTCTGGATTTAGCCTTATTTAATGAGCATCTCTCCGTAACAGCTTCTCCTGACCCCCTGGTTCCGGAGGATTTTCACCACTCCACCTTACTAGTGCAGTTACACTCAGTACGAGTACCGGTACTGAAAACACCAACTTGCACTATATATCAATACAGCAAAACCAACTTTGAGCACATTTGTTCTGAACTATCTGCTATAAAACGGAGGGACTTCCTGTTGCATGGGACTATCGATGAGGCTATTGATAGATTTTACTCGGTATTATAAGAAATCGTCATATTCCTCAATCTCAATTACGAGACTCTAAATACCCTCCCTGGTACAACTCGGCGCTTATAAAATTACTTAAAGAAAAGCATAAATACTTCACGAAACACAAAATATACAGGAACATCTCTGACCTTCTATCATTTAAAATCTTGCGCAAAAGAGCTCATGGAATGGAACAAACTAGTTACAGAGCGTATCTTGATAGAATGGAGTCCTGCAATTGTTTTGGCAAAGTGTGCGGATAATCTTTCTGAACCTGTTGCTCTACTCTAAAGACGTTCTCTTACAGAACGTATTGTTCCCTTGATTTGGAAGTCGATACTTGTTTCACCCATTCACAAGAAGGGTTATAGGGAACATGTTGAGAACTACCATCCAATATCTAAGCTCTGTCTCTTGGCCAAGATACTTGAGCGAATAGTGTACGACCAAATGTACGCAAGCCTGGTCGATAGTCTTATCCCTCAACAACATGGGTTTTTGAAAGGCAGGTCCACAGTATCTAATCTTGTTTTCTTCACTGACTTAATCTCCGCCAACATGGATACTGTAGACACTGTATATACTGACTTCTGCAAGGCGTTTGACCATATCGACCACAATGTATTACTGTGCAAGCTTCTCAGTCTGGGTATTAGAGGAGACTTATTTAGATGGTTCTCGTCTTACGTCCGAAATAGAACTCAAGCAGTAGTATTGAATAGATACTGCTTTTTATCGATAACTATCCTCTCCGGTGTCCCCCAAGGATCCCTGTTAGGGCCTTTCCTGTTCATGGCCTTCATCAAAGACATCGGCTAATGCTTTATACACTCCAACTTCATACTTTTTGCGGATGACATGAAAATATATAGGCCCGTTAATTGTCAGTCAGAGGCAGTGCTCCTACAAGATGATCTTCTCAGAGTAGTTGAATACCGCAAATCTAACAAGCTTGATTTGAACATATCCAAATGCCAAGTAATTAGTTTCTCCTGGAAGAATTGCACTCTAACCTTCAACTACTCGATCAACAATAAATTCTAGGCTCGTGTTCATATTGTCATTTCTTGGTGTTCTCATAGTTAGTAAACTGTCTTGCCATCACCATATCGACCACATGACTATGTAAGCTTCCTCCTCTCTTGGCTTTATCATTCGCAACAGTGGTTATTTTACTAGCATGAAGACCATCAAGTTGCTTTACTGTGCGTATGTTCGGAATCATCTCGAGTATGCAAGTCAGATATGGAATCCCAACTACGCAATTCACTCCGACAGACTCGAACAAATACAAAAGAAATTCACGAAACATTTAAATTACAAATTTAAAATTCCGCCTTTGAGATGTGAAGATCACTGCGCTCGCTTCCATTTACTCTCCTTATAAAAAATTCCGATGTTCGCTACCTAACAAAAATTGCTCATTCAAAAGTTGACTGCCCTCAACTTACAGCGAAAATATATTTAAACATTCCCCCGCGACATTACCGCCCTAGACACTTATTCCACACTACATTCTCACACACCTTGTATCACCTTAATTCATTCTTCCGGCGTACATGTACTATGTTTAACGACTTAATGAAGTCCAAACACCTTACATTAGATCTATTTACTAGTTGCCCCACCTCTATTGTTCTCACCAAACACTCCACCACCTCCTTACTGTCTGTTATAACTTTCTTTTCGTTTGTTTATATACTGTTTCCTTAAACTTTTGCATTTTTTAGTTTGTATCATTTTGTTTTTTATTAGCGATTAAGCAAATTATCTATATCTTAAATCTATATGTGGAGGCTTGTAAATGGCTAATAGTAACTATTTTATACTATTAACTCTGTTATGCTAGCTGTCAGCCCCCCAAATAATTAAAAATAAAATAAAATAAATATTTTACAAAGACCACATGTACGGGCTAAGATAGAACCACGCGATAGAGATTGTTGATAGAGATAGATGTATAGAATACATCTGGTGGAGGTTGATATATATTTTAAAAAATAAATATATTTGCTGAATATAAAAGTTATCGCTACACGGTTCTTACGGGATGGCTGTTATTCATACTAGAATGGCCAAACGGATTTAATTGAAAATATATATGAGGGTATCTTACAACGTAAATTAATAAACAGAACACTTTATATCCCAAAAAAATAGCACGGCTCCTACGGAATAGCTATTATTTCTTCATGCTAAAACTGCTGAACGGATTTTTTAGAAACTTAGCATGAAAGTATCTTACGTCGTGAAATAATAATACAAGATAGGTACTTTGTTTACACTTTAGATCATGTGATCACAATATTACTCGTACAAGTGATGTATAAAATCACACCAATATGCATTTGAATTTTTTACCTGCCTGCATAACGGCCCAAAGATATTGATTAGATAAATAAAAGCCCTGCAATCCTTCGATTTTCTTCTTCCTTCACAGGTGACTAGAGGCCTGGGGAGCAGTTCGAATTGATTTACAACAAAGATTTACTAATTGTTAAGTTGACTTTGTAGACACTTTTGCAATACGTAGACCGCTTTGTAGTTGCAGGTACGATTCCCGCAAGGCGCACGGAAACACAAATAAACAAAATTGATGTTTTAATTTGTGATTTCGAAATAAAGATATTTTAAGTTCATAGAACTATTTATTTGCATGATAAAAAAATGATCGTTTGTCCGTGCTAATATCCGGAACGGCGGAACCAACTTTAAATGGACTATCACTGAAAAATGGAGGGTATTTCAAAAATATTTAGAGCTACTTTTTAGCTCGGATAATGCAAGATTCTCGCAGAATAGTTTTTATTACTCCATATGAACACGGCTAATTGAATTTTAAAGAAACTTGGTATGGAGGTGTCTCAGTTGGTTGGAAGAACGAAGACCTATGTCAAATTACAAAATAAACGCGTACGCAGCCGCGGATAACAGCTACTTTTATTTAATGTCGTAGAATTCGGGGTAACTAATGTATAGAAAATAATTTTTCGAAAACAATGAGCCGTGGATATATATCTGGGCGCATCCTCCTAGAATTTGAACCCAGGAGCCCTAAGAATTACTTATGCTCAAATATTTTTGCACGATCTAAACCAGAAGTATATAGGTATAAAATACCATTAAGTTTTCCGTACCAAGAGGAAAGGATTTTTTTCTTATGTAGTTTTTACAACTACCCTATTTGTGTTTCCTATTTCGTTGGGAGCCAATTATGTAAATGAGAGCGTATGTTCTCTTGTTCTACTAAATTTATTCCTTGCATTAAATCCGTGCTCGGCTAAATAATGTGCTGTGGCGGTACATATAGTTAACATCGTTGGTTGTGATAACGGTCTATTGAACCTTTAATAATTAAAAATTATTATTATTAAATGCAAGACACTGCTTTATTTAATCATGAAATTGAAAGCTTAGTCAAAAGCAAGTTGAGTACTTTTTATATCTATTTTTAGTGTTCATACCAGCAAAGGGTGAAAATGACAAAATTTATATGGTCCATAAAGGTTATTATAGGCTCTGTCAATTCAAAAACCAGTACGAACCCTTAGGACCAACAAAAAAGTTTTCCAAGTGTACAAGAATAATAAAATAATTTAAAAGTAAAATTTAAACTTTACTTGAAGGGACGGGTTTAATTTACCTTTGAAATATTTAAAAAAATTTTCCATCTTGAAAAAGAAGATACCTAATTAGTCTCCTGAAAAAGTTTGCACTTTTTATTTAGTTCTTTTATCATGACGTCTTAAATTACCAGGATAAGATACTGAAAGCATTCTTGATTACTTTCTTTTTTAAGAAAAAATCCATTTTTAAGACACACTACATAATATAAATTATACATCGTTAAAATTTCTCGTACCTATAAAGGTTATATACTATAATATGTACGAATATTTTCAATTCTAATAAATTTCTGCAACTAGCAGAGATTTAAAAGAAAATCCTCAGAATTTTCTAGTACAGACATAATAATAATGTTATTGATTTCTAGCGCAGAGTTTAGGTGTCATTAGCAACCATAAGACAAACTCACAAGACTCAACTCTAATAATTATCTTTATCTAATCGCGACAGTATTTCATATAACGAAATGGTTCTAAGATAAGGTCAATGTAAGCTTAATCATTTATCTAACAAACTAACTCAATCTTGCTCCCAACAATTTGACGGGAACGTGTGCGTTTCGTTACAGCCCCATATGTCGCGGATCAAGATGAGATCAGTTGAGGTTCTACTTATCCAAATCTCGTCGGCTCATACATATTTAGTTAGTTTGAAATCCAGGGGTTCATCTCAAGATTGAATTGTTTACGCACAATAGTGCGTGTTTAATAAATGACCGTGTTAACTTAGAAGATTCATTCGGTTCTACTGTTTTTGTATTCTAACAGGCCTATCTATAAACATGTCTAAGTAATTACTTTTACTCAAGCATTTACATAGTACACCATTTTTATTCTTTAGTTGAGAAACCGCCAAGCCCTGCCAGCTAATTTTCTTATCCAAGTTTAGAATTATAAATCAATGACATAACTCGGTTAAGTAAAATCTTAAGACTGAGTGAATAAATGTGTATAGATAGAATTAATTTGATAGAAATGAAAGGTTTGGAGGAGAAAAACAAACATTTCTGAGTCACTCAAAGATTAGTCTTGTATGGGAATCGAACCCACGACTATCTATCTATCTATAACCTCACGCCAGATCCCTTGCGGGGTAGGCAGAGAGTACAGAGTTCCAACAGGTTCTTTCCTTACATACCTCTCTGGCTTCCTCGACTCTCATAGTTCGTCTCATACACGCTCGCCGGTTACGGAGACTCTTGACTTGCCCTTCAGATAAGACACGGTCTATTTGGTCGTGGTAAGATAGTCTTGGTCTTCCCCGGTACCTGCATCCTTCCACTTTCACATTGTATATCTGTTTTGTCATTCTTTCCTCTGGCATTTTTCTATATGCCCGAACCAACGGAGCATGCCCTTTCTCATCTTTACACCGATACTATCTTTCATACCTACTCGCTGTCTTACTATGCTGTTGCTAATGCGGTCGGTCAGCTTCACTCCGCACATCTTCCGCAGAGCTCGCATTTCTACCGCATTTATCCTACTTTCATTCTTCTTCTTACATACCCGGCTCTCGCTACCATATAACAGCGTTGGGACAAGAACTCCGTTATGTATGGCCAGCTGCGCCTTATGGCTTAAGTGCCGGCTCCCGAGTAGCTTTCCCATCGCACCATTCACTCTGTTCCCTGCACTCACTTTTCGCTCTATGTCAGCGGTGTATTTCCCATCCTCACTGAAGGCGCATCCAAGATATACAAACTCATTCACTTGCTCCAGCACATCGTTACCAACCACAATCCTTACATTCGTTCTGGTTTCTTCCCTTTCAAAAACCATAATCTTGGTTTTCTTCACATTCAAGTCTAAGCCATTGATCATGCAGTCGTCTTTCATAACTGTGACTAGTGTTTGCAGATCAGTGGCTGTTGGAGCTATTAAAACCGCGTCATCTGCATAAAGTAGATGGTTTACCACTAAGTCACCCATTTGTACACCTTCATTCATCGCTTTCTGTCTTTGAAGACTTTTGTCCAGATATATTATAAACAGTCTAGCGGACAACACGCAACCCTGCTTGACGCCGATTTTAACGTCAAACCAGGGTGACCTGTTTCCACCCACCCGCACGCATGCCTTGCAAACCACATAAGTGGACTGGACGGCTCGCAACAGAGTGCCATCTATACTATACTCTGGCAAAATGTCCCAAAGTCTCTTTCGCACAACTCTGTCAAATGCCTTCTCCAGATCTACAAAACCGCAGAAAACCTTCCGGCCCACTGCCAGATGCTTCTCTACGATGTTGCGGGGTGAGAAGACTTGATCCGAACATCCTCTTCCAGACCTGAAACCCCCTTGTACCTCGCACAACATTCCATCGGACTTACTTAACTACTTATTTCAATGAGTAGAGTGGCTTAAGTATAACGCAGAAAATGCGAGATGAGATTATTTTTCCTCATGGGTTCAGCGAAGCAGGGCGTTGGGTGCAGAGATGGCGTAAGGAGACACGCTGAGTTGAGTTGTTCTTAATTTGCTGTTTCAGCCAAGAAATGGGCAAAATATCCGTTACACGTAATTTATATGATTTTAAAATCAGTGCTGCCTGCCGACATTTAAATCCTCCTATACTACTAATTACTACTATTATATTTCCTAAATTATTCTTTAATGCTCGGTTTGGATGTGTACAATTTTATGGTCAATTTTGTTAAAAAAATAGTTATCAGATTTAAAAATTAAGTTTTATAACAACATTGTATTTTAACGTTATTGGTTTTTCATAGAAACAGACCAGACCTAGTGGCACTAAATTATTTTCGTATATTCATAAATACGAGTAATACGAATAATCCGATATCTCTTCACAATGCTTAAACTCTGCATCAAACTTAGAGATTCTCTGCAATCCTCAAAGCACATGACAATGAAATTTATTTACTCAGACTTTTTGCACTGACTCTTAAAATAGTCGACTAATCGCAGATATTGTCCAGGCCAAAGTTAGAGAGTGATATATAAGTAAACACGGGTAGAAGCATTTTACAGAACACTTTAAATATTTCACGTGATATCTGTGGCATTTCTACAGCATTTAAATGGGAATTTACTCTGCGTCAATGACATAACGTGTTTCTAAAAGTATATGTATCTACCTAGACTGTATATAAGTAAGAATTTTTTTTTATTTTAATTCAAAGCTTAATATGAGCTAAATAAAGATCTGTAACAACAAAGTGGTTGATTTATACTTATTTTATCATCATACCAGTAAGTACCTACATTAATTATTTAATCATATCCGTGTTTCCGTCATTGCTTATTAAAATACGCAAGAATTACATTGTCATCGCAATATTTGTTTGATTACATATTCTGAACAAATTCAATGATTTCTGTAAAAGGTATAAGTGAAATGTATGAATGTAGTTGAAGAGAAAGAGGTGTGTTAAAATTGAAGTATCTCTTTAGTAAAATATAGGCATGAGTGTATGTACGTATATTTTGTACCATAGAAAAGTTATGATTAGTGAAACTTCTATATTTTACGACAAAATGAACCCTAAAAATGAAGCTCTTGTGTGCAGGCGGTGCAGTAACCGCGCGCATGCCGATAACGACTTCCATTATATCACTGGACTTTAATAAAGTTGAGAACATTTTTGGGGACAACAGAATGCTAAAATGCATGTTTTTCTCAAACTTTACATATACAGGCCGGTATGGAACGGTCATATGCAGAAAGAAGAATCACTGCAGCTTTATGCAGATTTATACATGTTTTCATTTCCTTAAGTTAAAAGGAAATGAGAGTTAAGTTATTTAAACATCTTTCAGTCCGCCGGATTGTAATAATAGGTATTATATCCATTGAGTTATTATGAAGAAGCAAATACGAACAGGAGACGGCCTAAGCTAGCGAGCCTTTTGAATTCTACCAAGCCTTGACGTCATCGTGGTGGGCGTGGCTTACCTCAGGTTCATTCACGCTATGCTTGAGTTTGCATAGCTATTTAATATTATCGTTTTTTATTAAAATAAAACCCTTAAAATGAAGTCATATATGCTAACATGCAAAAATTACTTGAATCGTCATTTTGGTCACACAAATTGTATCACATTTCATATATAAGTATTTTTTCGTAATTTATTTTTATATTTCTATTGCCAAAGCCATTTACTGTAATATGATTGAACTTACAAGTAACATTGATACGGATGGACCCTTTAGTTTTTACCATTCTCCGTCAGTTGGCAAATACAAATGTGGGTAAGGCGTAACGCCCCCCTCACCCTATGCTACCTCGCGCAGTACCACGCTTAATTGTATAAGAAAATCTTATAACACCATATCCTCTTCGTATTTGCTTCGTGATTATTATGTAGAAGAATAGAAGCTGCCTCACACAAAAAAATGGCGCGTAAGTTAATGACCGCGGAGTTAGTGGGGTTTGTGTTTACCTAGATAGTAAAATCTTGTTTCTCGAGTTATTACAACAGTATCTCAGTACACATAAAGGCATCTCTTTGAAATGAAACTTAGAATTTGAATGTGTTACGTTGCGCCAAACACCTGGCGCAAATTGAGCTTATGTATATGCGCTCTAACTTTTGCTACAAAAAAAAATTGTTGGGATATCTTCTCTAGTAGGTATTATATAATTACTCAATGGTTATAGGTATAACCATAGTTAGGTAACTACCATCACGTATTTCTTCTTAGCGTTTGGCGGAAAATCCATACTAATATTATAAATTCGAAAGTAACTCTCTTTGCCTGTCTACTTGTTCGTCTGTTACCTTTTCACGACCAAATCATTGAACAGATTTTGATCAAATTCGGCAAGGACATGAAGGACATAGACTCGAAAAAAAATTAACTGTGTGAAAAACATGCCTGAAAACAACGTGAACGAAATTGCGGGAACAGCTAGTATGCTATAGTATAGATGCGACCCAGAACGCGGCCACATTAACTGGATTCTTGGAAGCAGATATCAAGTCTTGCTGTGTGCAGATCACCAGTCGTCATTTTGAGCGTTTTCGTACTTCGTCACGTTAAACAGTTGGTCTCGGTTATAATATTGTAGTATTTAAACCAAGTTGGAAGCCTTATGGGTGGCTTGATAAGTTCTAACAGCAGATGGCCACAAACCTGCCTCCACCGAGCTTACTGGGTCTGCGAGGTATGCGTATGATCTATTTTATTTTCTCAATTTGTAAGAGAAGACTTTAATCAGTAGTAGGACATGATATTCTAATGACTTATTATACTGACATAAACAAAACTAAATCAAACAAGCTCTCTAAGGTATGTAACATAATAAGCAAGTCCTTATCTGCCTCAACAAAATAGTTGTTGTGTTACACGGACCAAATTTTAGGAAAATTATTTAATATACTAAAAATGTCGGTCATCATCATCAGCCGAAAGACGACCACTGCAGGACAAAGGCCTCCCCAAAGATCTCCACAATGACCGGCTTTATGCTGTACGCATCCAGCAAAATGTCGGTAACCTCTTACAATATTATGTATAGTAAGTAGTACCTGTCGTTATCCAGTTTTACCTATATAAATGTCTCGTAATTATTTTGTTCAAATGAAGTTCTTCTCAATATAACCGATCCCACCAACGAGTCCCGTAACAATTAATTACTATAGCACAAAAGGAGGGAGCCAGAACTGACGTTAAGAGAACAACTCTGTGCATTCTGTGAAAAATTATATAACTCGAATTATAGCAATTTTCATAGCGCTTTTTGCTTACCAGTTTCCCGCGGCTTAGCACCCGGTAGACAACAGCACACTTACCAGGTTCAACTTTAGTTGTTAATTATTCAAGTGCCCTAAGCAGAAAAAGAAAATTACCAAAATCGGTAAAGCCGTATCTAAGAAGAGACGAAACACGAACACATGCACCCTGGAATTTAACCAGTACCAACCATACCAGTATAAGCTGTTCCACGTACACGTAGTTTACTGTGTCTTGAACATAATATGGAAATTGAAACAGTATAAATAAGGGATTAGAAGTATTTATTATTTTAAGTTAGGGTATAAGTTATGACCATACCAAATTTTGTTGAAATCCGTTCGGTAGTTTTTGCGTCTTTGACAAACAGACAGACAGAAAATAGTTCCAAAAAAATATCGAAAAAGAAGGGTAGGTGCCCCAATCAAAATTTTCAAAAATATACAGATTCAGCTTGATTACTATTTTATTATATGTATAGAAGATAAATGAACTAACACGACTGGTCCGACGTAGCAATTAACTAAGGAGAGTAGAAAAACCAAGTGTGAGTGCCAACACCATGTGATGACATTCCTGGCACTGTGTGTTAAAGTATGGCCTTATTTCTCTCTCTCTCTCTCTCTCTCTCTCTCTCTCTCTCTCTCTCTCTCTCTCTGTAACCTCGATTTTTTTAATATTGCCTTTGCCCAGAAAGGGGAGAGTAGAGGCTGATTGTTGATTAAGTGTACCCACAGACCAGCCGTGGAGCAGTAATAGCTCGTACTAATAAAAATACTACTAATGCCAATGATTCCCATAAGGGTGGAAGATGGGTACATGGCGCGCTTAAACTACTCCGAGATATTTTGGTACCCTTTCTTTCTTAACTGATCCATAGTATGCATAATTTATGTGTTGCGTCATGTATCGTTGGTGTTTTATTAATACAAATTTTACAAAATTATTGATCTTGGAAAAAAATCCCTTGATCCTTATGTCGGTGATTTTTCTTACTACGTAATTAAATAAAAACGGAAATAATAAGCGTACTAGTATTAATAATCTAATTATAGTTACAATAAACGTTACGGTATTCCACGTGGTCATTTTTTGTTACAAGTAAGACACTGTGTATATTTTGCGAATTTTACGTTGTTTTGTGAAAGGTGTGTTAAGCCTATATTTGTTATCGGAAAAAACACTGTTGTTATCGTTGTTATCTCCGCATAAGGTACTGAATTACATAATATTAGCTTTGCTTTTAAATATTATATGCCAGTATTGAGGTTACGTCGCGTTTTTCGTATTAATAATTACCATGATCTCCAATTATATACGTAGTTCCTTGTTTATACTCTATTTCTGCATACCTTTTTTGTTTTTTTACGGTTCCCATAGTTTTTTTCGTTGATCCTTAGTCATAATGCTGACCCCTAAGGCCTTTGCTCGCCAGGAAGAGATAAACTTCACTTGGCTTTGAGTGAATTGAAGGCAGCAAAGGCTTTGTGTGAGGATTTAAATAGGGAAAGAGATGACAACGAAAGGGAACTATTAGATCTATTAATCTCAAATAAAAATTTAATAATTGAAATGGCTGGGCTGCATTCAGATCTTTCTGATGCGGTGGATGCCCGGGATAGGCTCCAACTTGTTGTGGACGGGTTCAAGGAATGTAGTTTTGAGTATGAGAAGGCTCTCAATCGTATATTTATCTTAGAACACTAACTCAGGGAGGCCCATGCACAAATAACTCAGTTTGAAATAGATAAACTCAACACAACGGCCTCATTGAACCAAATTCTATTCGACAAATTGGTAGTCTGAGCCCCGGGCATGGTCTCTGCTGAACCTGATACAAGTTACTTAAGCTCCTCTGTTACTTTAAACCACCCTATCATCATCATCATCATTTCAGCCTATACTTGTCCACTGCTGAACATAGGCCTCCCCAATCGCTTTCCAGCGTAACCGGTCCGATGCCACGTGCATCCAACGATTTTCTGCGATTTTCACAAGATCGTCGGTCCATCTGGCAGGCGGTCGTCCTACGCTGCGCTTGCCAATACGTGGTCTCCACTCTAGAATCTTTCTGCCCCAACGCCCGTCCGATCTTCGCGCTATGTGGCCAGCCCATTGCCACTTCAGCATGCTAATCCTGAGGGCTATGTCGGTGACCTTGGTTCTTCTACGAATCTCCTCATTCCTGATTCGATCACGTAGAGAAACGCCGAGCATAGCTCTTTCCATAGATCGATGAGCAACTTTGAGCTTTTTTATGAGACCTATTGTAAGAGACCACGTCTCTGATCCATATATCATCACTGGTAACACACATTGACTAAAAACTTTAGTCTTTAGGCACTGAGGTATTTTGGATGAGAAGATGTTGCGCAGTTTCCCGAACGCTGCCCAGCCGAGTTGGATTCGTCGATTGACCTCTCTCTCAAAGTTGGACCTACCTAACCGGACCTAAGGACCTATATCACCTTGCAATAAGGAGGCAGTCAGGGGCAGCAGAATAAAGTTAAACACATTTAAAAAATATGTAAAAGTAAATAAAAATAGTATAGTAAATAAAGATAAGTTAGATTTTTATGTATCAAAATAAGAAATAAAAACCACAAAGCATAAAAATGACACGCATAACTTTCAATTAGAAATTACTAACTTACAAGATAAATTAAAAGTTATGACCAAAACATACGAAAATCCTGAAAAATTAAGTAAACAGTATGTATTGGCGATGAATAAGCTAGTTAAGGATACATCTAATAAGCTTGACAAAGATAGCCTAAAAACATCAGTAACCGGTTATCGCTTGATCGTTCATCAATATATGCTTCGAAGAGTGGGCACTCACATGCCACCATATCAATTAGCCCCTCTTTAACTAATAGTTAAAGAGGGGCTATAGATTTAGATACTCCCTTAATTGAAACTAAACCTCATGTAGTGCAAAATAAAATTATTATGTTTAGTGATGAAATAGGTACTCTTTTGTCAGACAAGGGACATTCTATTATTAATTTTTGCTGCCCAGGTTTATCATACCATGAGATAATGCAGAAAATTTTAAATTTGAATTTAGACCCGGCCATCCATTATTGACCGACTGATCTTAGCCACATATAACGGACGTACGTTGCGGCTCGACGAACATCTGGTGCAACTAGAAGAGGAACTGAGACACATAAGATGGCACGTCCTAGGATTATGCGAAATCCGAAGAAAGGGAGAGCATATCGTAACCTTAAAATCGGACCATCTTATGTATTTCAGAGAAGGAGACCATCAATCTCAAGGCGGCGTCGGGTTCCTTGTCAACAAAGTCCTCTCTGACAACGTTGAAGAAATATCCAGTGTATCGACAAAGGTTGCGTACCTTGTGATTAAACAAGCCGAGAGATATAAGCTTAAGGTCATCCAGGTCTACGCACCAACATCAACACACTTGGATAATGAAATAGAGGATATGTACGAGAACATATCCAAAGCCTTATACGACACCTGCAAGGCCCACTTCAACGTTATCATGGGGGATTTCAACGCAATAGTGAGAGTACAAACATGTAGCAAATCAGTAGTGGGTCGACACGGATTCGGTAGCAGGAAGCATAGGGGACAAATGCTCGTCAGCTTCCTGGAAAAAGAGGGGCTATTCTTAATGAACTCTTTCTTTCAGAAACGGCCTCAAAGCAAATGGACGTGGCAAAGTCCCAACGGTTACCGTTGGGACTTAAAACGAGATCGACTTCATCATAGCGGACAAGAAGCGCCTATTTAGAGATGTCTCAGTGGTTACAAGGTTTAAAACCGGTAGCGACCACCGGCATGTGCGAGGCACTCTGGATATCGATTATAATCTGGATCGTATCCGTTTGATGAAGTCCACACTCCGACCTAACCTGCTCCAACACGTAGTTGGGTCCAAATCATTTCAGTTGAAACTAAAGAACCGATTCGCTGCTCTGGAAAACGCAATTGATGACGATATTGATGAGGAACTCGACCAGGTGGTTGACATTCTAAGGGATGAGGGAACAAGGTCCTGCAAGATGCGGCGCAAAGGAAAGAAATCGAGACTTTCAACGGAATGTCTGCAACTCATGGAGAAAAGACGCACAGACCCCGCAGTCACTTCGTCAGAACAACGGGCATGGAATAAAAATATCACGAAGCTGGTAAGACGAGACGTCCGACGCTCTAACACATGTCAAATAGAAAGAGCGATTGAGCGGAATCGGGGGTCAAAAGTCTTCGCACAACAGCTTGGTCGAAGCCATCTGACGAAGCTGACCACTGTAACGGGAAGAGTCGTCGTCTCGGACATTCTTGCGGAAGTCGAAAATTTCTATTCCCAACTTTACGCCACGCAAGTTAACCAACCGGAACCCGACATAAGGGATTTAAAAGCCACCCTAACCCGCCACTACACAGACGAGCTGCCAGAAGTCAGCCTTGAAAAAACTGAGATGGCTGAAACAACTTAAAAATGGAAAAGCCCCGAGTGATGAAGAAATTACTACGGAGCTCCTAAAGGCAGGAGGTACTCCTATGCTCAAACAACTTCAGCGTATATTTAATTCCGTTATCTTAGATATATAGATTGGTTAATAAGACACACTATTTGACAAAAGATATTTTTTATCTTTCTAAATATTATAAAAGACAGCTAGTTAACTATAATATTTTTTAATACATCAGCCAAGAACTTGGCTAATAACAAAGTTTCTTCTATTGAGCAATGTAATATTGACACATGTAATTTAAATTCAGACATTTTTAATAATGAAATTTTTGACATTTCTAATAATTTAAATTACGCTTTGAGACAATAGAGACATCCTCTTGCTCTAATTCTCATGAAGTATTTAGCAAAAATCAAAATTTAATTAACCTGGTCCATCAAAATATTCAGTGTACGACGGGTAAAAATTTGGAAATTGAATTATTCATGAATGGTTCCAAATAGATATTCTTTGTATTAAAGAACATTGGCTTAAAAGTAACCACATCATGTTCAACTTCTCAAATCACCAGGTTGCTAGCTCTTTCAGCAGAGTTAATATGATACATGGTAGCTCTTTAATAATCATAAATAATAATATTAAATTTAAAGAACGTAAGGGCATAGTGAGCCTTTCTGTTGAAAGGGTTATAGAAGTTGCATGTATTGAGTCTGAGCAGTTCATTGTTGTGTGCGTATACAGACCTCCTTCTTCACCTTATGATGATTTCGAGCGATTAATGGAGGACATTTTATATAAAACCTCCACTTCAAATAAAACAGTAGCTGTCTGTGGAGACTTTAATATCAATTTATTAGGAAACAATATTCTTATTAGGAAGTTCATAATACTTTTGAAATCGTATAATATGTACATTATACGGGGTACCCTCAAACTTCTTACCCCGGAACAACTATGCCTTTTGGACGTCTAACACCTCAGTCGCTCCTGTGACCATGGGTGCTGCAAAGCACTCAAAACGTCGGGAAATAAAAATCAAAAATAAACCGCGACAAAATCCGTAAAATAGTTTTATTTGATGTGTAATATTCGCGTAAATCTAAGAACTCAGTATACCCAAAAATATATTATTCCACTTAGCTTTACATGGATACAAACCTTAAACAAGGGTCGACCAATCCTAGCTAGTTTGCGCAATATTTTTTCTAAAAAAGTTCAAAATTTGACAAAACCCCAATTCGGTGTTGTCAGACTAATATTTTACGAATAGAATAGATTCAAATTTCGGATTGCTTAAAATAACTTTTGGTTTACAGTTACTTTGTAGCAATTTTCATGGATATTAGTTGTTAATTATTTCAATGGCACTTGCCCAACGTTTATACTCGAGGGCTTAGTCGGTACAAATTGATCGACGTCACTATAGCACTGTCGAAAAAACGTGATGACATGTTTATGTTTATTTAATAAATCGTTAGTGTGAGAAGGATTGCATACCAACTCGATAATATTACGCTCACATCAATCTGTTTGTGCTAAGTTCTCAGGAATCAGGTGTCAGTCTGTTATTTTATATTTGGTTTATCATTAAGTCATTCAAAAACCTGATTCACTGCCATTCAACTATGTCTTAAATAGCGAGCTATCGGAAAACGTTTCCTGGTTAAAAATACACATCTCGCACTCTGTTAAAAATAATTTCAAGTTTTTAGCTGTTGCCCCGGCTATTGGAAATCCTTTTGGCCATTCGTTTTTGCAATGTGTTTTTGAATGAATAACAGTTCGGGGCTCGGTGGCCTCAGCTTGCACATTAGCATGCTGATGTTACACAAACTGCTTCGTTTATTTACTATGTTGTTTTGATTTTAAAAATATTTTTGTTGTTGTATTCTCTATATTCCGATGATGCTAAGTCAGCTTAATGGACAGATATTGAAGTCCTTGCGACACGACTTACGGTCCTTCAATGCAAGGCGTATTGAGGAGACCATAAAGCAGAACAAGGGCTCTAAAGTGTTCGCAAGAGACGCATCTATTGGGCAGAGCCAGTTGACGAAGCTGAAGACGGAGGACGGAAACGTAACGTCAAATAGGTCAGAGGTGCTCAGGGAGATAGAGAAGTTCTATGGACAGTTATATACCTCAGTAGCTAAACCTGTTGTTGACTTGGTAAAAGACCCAAGAGCCAAGCTAACCCGACACTGCACTGAAGATATCCCGGACATCAGCCTGTGCGAAATTAGGATGGCTCTCAAACAACTAAAAAACAACAAAGCGCCGGGTGAAGACGGAATTACTGCAGAACTTCTGAAGGCGGGCGGATCGCCGATACTTAAAGTCCTTCAGAGGCTATTTAATTCCGTCTTGCTTGAAGGGAAAACGCCAGAAGCATGGAACAGGGGTGTGGTGGTGCTGCTTTTCAAGAAAGGTGATAATTCTTTATTGAAGAACTATAGGCCCATCACACTGCTGAGCCATGTTTATAAGTTGTTTTCGAGAGTCATTACGAATCGTCTCGAACGAAGGCTTGATGACTTCCAGCCTCCCGAACAAGCTGGTTTCCGGAAAGGTTTTAGTACCATAGACCACATACATACGCTGCGGCAGGTTATACAGAAGACTGAGGAGTATAATCGGCCACTATGCTTGGCGTTTGTGGACTATGAGAAAGCCTTTGATTCGATCGAGACTTGGGCGGTTCTTAGATCTCTCCAGCGATGCCGCATTGACTATAGGTACATCGAAGTGTTGAAGTGCTTGTATAATAACGCCACCATGTCAGTCCGAGTACAGGGGCAGTGCACGAAGGTGATCCCCATAAAAAGAGGAGTAAGACAGGGAGACGTCATTTCTCCGAAACTGTTTACGGCCACCTTAGAGGACGCCTTCAAGCTCTTGGAATGGCAAGGACTTGGCATCAACATCAATGGCGAATACATCACTCACCTTCGATTTGCCGACGACATTGTGGTCATGGCGGAGTCGCTGGAAGATCTAGGACGAATGCTCGGTGACCTCAATAGAGTATCCCAACAAGTGGGTCTTAAAATGAATATGGACAAAACAAAAATAATGTTTAATGTCCATGTCGTACCCACCGCACTCACCGTTGGGAACTCTACTCTTGAAGTTGTCGACGAATACATTTACCTGGGACAGGCAGTCCGGTTAGGTAGGTCCAACTTTGAGAGAGAGGTCAATCGACGAATCCAACTCGGCTGGGCAGCGTTCGGGAAACTGCGCAACATCTTCTCATCCAAAATACCTCAGTGCCTAAAGACTAAAGTTTTTAGTCAATGTGTGTTACCAGTGATGACATATGGATCAGAGACGTGGTCTCTTACAATAGGTCTCATAAAAAAGCTCAAAGTTGCTCAGCGAGCTATGGAAAGAGCTATGCTCGGCGTTTCTCTACGAGATCGAATCAGGAATGAGGAGATTCGTAGAAGAACCAAGGCCACCGACATAGCCCTCAGGATTAGCATGCTGAAGTGGCAATGGGCTGGCCACATAGCGCGAAGATCGGACGGGCGTTGGGGCAGAAAGATTCTAGAGTGGAGACCACGTATTGGCAAGCGCAGCGTAGGACGACCGCCTGCCAGATGGACCGACGATCTTGTGAAAATCGCAGGAAATCGTTGGATGCAGGTGGCATCGGACCGGTTACGCTGGAAAGCGATTGGGGAGGCCTATGTTCAGCAGTGGACAAGTATAGGCTGAAATGATGATGGTGATGATGATCTATTTACAGGTAATCTATTCCTTGCGCAGTATGCTATCTGTAGGTATTTTAATATTAATAACACTCTAAATATTTAAAGCAGATATTCAAAATATCTTTGAAAATACTTTCGGGGACAAGGAAGTGAAAGCATTCCTTAATGTTAAATTTTTGCATGTTTCTGGGGTTACAGTACATTAAGTCTATACGCATATTTAATTAAAAAGTCTATACGCATATTTAAATAAAAAGCCTTGTCCCAAATACGAAATTATTTCTGTATTGTAGGAATCTAAAAACCATGTTATGTAACACGCTCGAACTCAGACCGTACTAATTTATGTAAGTCGCAGCCATACGGGGATAGAATCCATGATTCTCGAGCTGCCTTGCCGATATTAATGCGAAAACGACAATTAAGTCAAATAATAATTTCAACTGATGCCTAGTTCCAGCAGTTTACATAGAACGTGTCATCCAAATATCCCTTTTTCATAAAAACGGTTCCATTTCAGGAAACCAACAACGTTCGGGTACACTCGACAGTGCTTAATAACCAGAAGTATGATAGACGGGTGCCGTTAATCATCTAGATATACGGTGAGCCGGGATAAGCGGCAAATATGCTCCCTTCCTCTCCCTTCTGTGGCGTATCCAATTTGTTCGAGTGATGACATTTTACTAACAATTTAGATGTAGGTAGTTACTGTCGACAGCGGAAGGGAAAATCTGGTATTGAAACTGAACCTTTACATTTTAATATAAAAAGAAAAGGATATAAAATATTCACATTTAAACTTTATTAAGAGTAACATAAAAACCTGACAAAAATTATACGGTTTAAAATATAAAAATACTAATTTCATTCTGTGAAATTATCAAACTGTGACTTAAGCTATTTTACCATTCAGCTGTCGATCTATTACACAACCTCAACCACTTTTGTGAAATTGTGCTTAATAAAATCAGCACAGATGGTTGTTTCTAGTCTTTCGTAATTTTTTACCATCACTTCTATGACTTTTATTTCGGTATACTATTTATTTTCCAAGACTTCCAAGGAATGTTTAGTACAGTCCGCATGAATAAGATTTTTAAAAGGTTTACTTATATATTTTAAAGTTTAGATGTCGTGAGAAAAAAAATAACATATGATATTTTAAATGTCATAGTGCTAAATAACTCCTTAATATATGAGAGAATACTTTTTCAATAACACTGGGCTGTGGATGTGAACAACTCGGTACAATCCCTGTCATTTGAGTCATATTTAGACTAAAACTTACGGCCTGGCTTACCTTTTGGCAACGGTGATAAAATCCCAATTATACTCAGAAATAAAGGCTTAATTGAGAAAAAGTGTTTCTTCTTTATTTTTATGACGCCTCTTGTCGGTAGTTACATTGAAATTAATAGCGTCATCAACTAAGAGGGTTTATTTTCATGGTCCAGTGAATTGGACTCTTTTATGTTTCGACTTTATCGGCACATTATCAAGCGGGGCACCGATGGATTAATCAAACGTATTACTTCCTCAATTCAGAGTTTAATAACCCTCTTAGATAATGGCGATCAAATGTGCAGAGTTGAATTGGTATCATATCAAAACTCACGGAGTGCACGTTTACTCATATCTTTGGCAAATAAACACTTGATAGATATTATATTATGTAATAAATGTCAGGTTTTTTAAAGTGTTTTTTGTTGTTTGGAACAAATCTATTATACTAAGTTAAGTTCTATCTATCTATCTATATCATCACGCCAGCTCCCTCGCGGGGTAGGCAGAGAGTACAGAGTTCCAACAGGTTCTTTCCTTACATACCTTTCTGGCATCCTCCACTCTCATAGTTCGTCTCATACACACTCGCCGGTTACGGAGACTCTTGACTTGCCCTTCAGATAAGACACGGTCTGTTTGGTCATGGTAAGATAGTCTAGGTCTCCCCCGGTACCTACATCCTTCCACTTTCGCATTGTATATCTTTTTTGCCATTCTTTAAGTTAAGTTGGAGGCAATTTAACGTTATAACCTAGATAGTCAATAGGTAACGCTAACCCTGGTTCTCGCAAGTGGGCCGTTAGTAGCGTGTGCTGTCACATTCTTACGCGAAGGCTTCTCACAAATCGAGGTGAGAGAGATTGGGTCATACACCACCACAAAACCTAGTGCGGATTGATGGAGGCAAGTTTGTGGTCACTAGCTGTTGAAACTTATTGAGCCATATATAAGGCGTCCAACTCAGTGCAATAACTACCACGTTAATTGGTAAACGGGAATAATAGGTTAACATGCTTTTTGCAGCACACAGATGCTCAAAAATGAAAATGGCACAAATGGCTACCCATTTCTGACTGACTGAGTCGGACGCTACTTAAGGAATATCCTATTCATTAGGTCAGCTCAAAATGTGGGGACGGGTCCAGTAAAATCTCATCAAATCTCATTTAAACTTCACATTACGCTAAAAAATCTCAAAGCTATCAAACACATTTACTTTGAAAAATTAGTTTTAACAACTGGAGCGTAAATCTTACGTAAGGGAGACAGGGATCCCAACAAATCTCACTAAATCTCACCAAGGGGGAGGGGTCCAAATTAAAAGAAAAACACCTCACTTAATTAATGGATCATCATCATCATCATCATCTCAGCCTATACTTGTCCACTGCTGAACATAGGCCTCCCCAATCGCTTTCCAGCGTAACCGGTCCGATGCCACCTGCATCCAACGACTTCCTGCGATTTTCACAAGATCGTCGGTCCATCTGGCAGGCGGTCGTCCCACACTGCGCTTGCCAATACGTGGTCTCCACTCTAGAATCTTTCTGCCCCAACGCCCGTCCGATCTACGCGAATTAATGGATGCTCCGTTAAATTCAGTGATTGCTAGAACATCTCAACCCCTCAATGTTACAAGTGCCTCATATCATCAATCCTACTAATATTATAAACGCGATAGTTTAAGGGGATGGAACTTTAGATGTTTGTTACTCTTTCACGCAAAAGCTTTTGAACAGATTTTGATGAAATCTTACAGTAATATGACTTAGATATCAGAATAACACAGGCCATAATTTATAAAGATACATTCACAGACAAACTTGTTGGCGGCCGCCAGTTCTATTTATAAAAACTCATATATATTTAGCTACTTTCTAAAACGAAAAACTGGCTCTAACTAAATCACTTACGGAATTTTGCCGTCGGTTATGGTGCGTTCCATCTGTCATCAATCATCTTCAGGCAACTGTCACCTTTATAAAGAGATACAGGTTTTTTTTTAAAGGGACGAAACTAGCCGACAGAAAAAAGGTGGACGGTCTTTTCTGAGATGACGGTGGCCCGTAATATCATGTGCAATACCGACTTATTCCAGTTTTTATAGCGTGTGTTGACATAACTATGTGTAGTGTGTGTAGCGATAAGCGTGGATGTTGTTTCTCGTAATGAACATGGTAGAGATTTATTATAATTGGAGCATTGTAGATTTATAATGTATATACTAACACCAAAAAAAAAAACAAAAATTCATTTACGATATGTATATGTAAATACTTTTTATTGTGCGGATACGTTTTTTTTCTATAGGAGACCTACGTAATAAGAATATACTCGCAGTTTATGAATTTTCGCATAATATTAACCAACAAACTAATGAACTTGTCGGTTATTACAGCTGTTATAAGTAAGCCTAACTGTACCTCAGTATAGTATTAAATACATAGAATATACCCTCATGTATTTGTGCCTGATTAGTATCTATATTTTTTACATGTTTCTAATACAAAATAAAACTTATCTAAGCCCAGTCAACATTTTTAGGTTGTACACCAACAAGCTATTCTCACGAAGGTAGCTAATAAAAATCTAGAGTGTTACTTAGGGGCTTATAACTAAGACACTGAAGAGAAGGATCTCAGGTAATATCAGGAGCCCGATAGAGGCATTACGAGGTCTGCGGCCGTTCGCCGCTATAAAACACAGTTCAACTCAGTCCCTACCGTCCTGTCTATTTATTACCGTTGGACTTGTTAGCTGCAGGGCAAACATAGTGAATAAAACATGAGGGTAATAGAATTTTTATCCCAGCTACACGTACATAGACTTGTAAAATTAATTTATTTCGAGCGATCAAATTTATAGGGTTATATTTTGCCGCTGTTTAGATAGAAGTGTTTGGTATTTTGAAGTTATTTAATATAGCTATAGTCTCCCCTTAAAGCCGTTTGAATAGAGTTTTTCGTTGTTTTAACTACTTAAATAATACATAATTGGGAAATTTAACGACTTTATTTTTCTTCAATATGTTATAAGATCCGCTCAAAAGACCGACACACCGTGTTACTTAGGCCAGTTAAATAACAATGCGTGATCTTCAGGAACACTAGGGTTTGGGCCATAGTCCACCATGCTAACCCAGTGCGGATTGGCGAATTTTAGAGACCTTCGAGAAACCCACGATATTTTCTTTCACCGTTAAATCAGAATCAGAAATCATTTATTGCTTAAAACATGGTTACACAGATATTATAACCTAATTATAGTTCAACATGTTTTGCCCAATAATTGCCATGCAATATGTAATAAATAATAAGAATAACAAGCATACATTAGCTTTTCAATCAATAAAGCCAGTGATAGTCAATTTTTAAGTGACAGTTTGATTGATTGAAGAATGCGTGATCTTCTGGAACACTATTACATTAATTAATTCACAGAGTATACACGTTCCAGGTAAAATGAACTGTAGGTACAGAACATTAAGTAATTTCTTTTAACCGACTTAAAAAAGGAGAATGTACGATATTCGTCTGTATGTATCGTGTTTTTATGTATGTTCACCGAATTATCCGTTAATTATGAACCGATTATAATGATTAGTTTTACATTGGATTCAATATAGCTTCAAGGTGGTCCCATCATGTTGTCCTATGGATTTTATTGGTATTGGTCCTTGGAATTTGAAGATACAAAAGGGGACACCTTAAGGGCAAACAGCAAAAATGTATAGATTCAGTTATTATAATTATTATATCAATCCTGTAGGTACCTTACTATAGAACTAAGCAGGATAATAAAATATAGGTATATTAATAGTTAATTCACTCATCATATCATCAAAGCAAAAAATAATAATTATTTGAAGTAGGTGCCAAGTAACTGACTGGACCAACCAGCAATGACCTGAAATGTTTATTTTTTGCAAGGTGAAGTCGCATTCCCGTTTATTTAAAAACAATTAATATCGCTGGTAACAAAAAAATATAAAACAATTTTTGTCGCCGACAGACTTCAGAATTATGCTTCAACAAATTAAAAAGAAACTAAATCTTAATTTATTTCATCGTACTCTTGTCTAAGTGTGTTAATTAGTTCTTAAATGGAGCTTAATTAATAGTTTTCTCTGAAATAAATCGCCTACAACACATAATTTACTACGCCTACTGGGACAAAGGCGATGCCAACTCGGCTTTAAAGATAAATGTGTCAGTCTAATATAATTTTTGTTTATAACGTTAAAGGTTTTCAGCCCTCTAATGATCCTAGACAATAACCCATTGGACTAAAAACCTTCGAGATTTCCGTAAGGTCTATATTATAGCCCCGATAAATCCTAACAATATTATAAGAGTTTAATAGTCTTCTTCATTCAAAGAGATCACCTTAACACACCTTAAATATTTACTTGAATAAAGAATATTATTCGTGAAACAAGTAAAGGGTTAGTCGTTTATTAAAGTGAGGATTTGCTAGTGAACAATACCAATAAAGCCTTTTGTTGGCGACTGTGCAGGCAAGTTGTACATTATGCTTGCATGGATTAAGTGTACAATGAGCGTGTCAAGTGGTGTTGCAAATAAAATATTTGCTTCATTTATGGAGTTATCATATTGCGGGCGCGGTGTGGGCGTGTCGCGATGCCAGCGTGTCATGAGGAGTTTAACGTTCAATAAGCAAATGATTTTTTCATGAAACTCATTTTGTAAATAGACTTCATATCTTGTCGACGTTGTAAGCTTGCGAGGTTGTTTCTTTTTGCATTTGCATGGTCGGTTTTATGACTGCATTTTATGAAGACAGTTGTTTTTTTTAAACATTGAAAAACGACGTAGATACGTTTACTAGGTACACTTAGCTATTATTTTGTTGATCTATCTGTCTGTATCATTACGCCAGATCCCTTGCTGGGTAGGTAGAGAGTATAGTATTCCAATAGGTTCTTTCCTCACAGACCTGTGGGATTGTAAATTACTGAAATGTACGGGAGACGCTACACAGTCACTCCATGATCGGTGCGACGGTAAACTTTAAGACCCACCACCGCAGCGCCTGATTTGATTACAAACTAGCGGCGGGTACGAGACGCCAATGCGTGTGCGAGTGGGACGCTAGTAATAATGAATGGCACACATAGCAACTACCGACGATGCTGTCGTGCTTGAAGTATAACGTACGCACCGCACTGCCTTCCACGTGCGGCTCGCCACCGTCGTACCTGCATCGCGCCATCGTCACGCTCCGCCGGCTATGTGTGAAAGCTTTAATGAATGGATGTCTAAGAATTGTAATCTGCTGGGGTAACGAAGTAACTGAAAATATTTTAGGTGGAACGCTCAAACAGAGTTCGTTAACCGAATGCGGAATTCATCTGGTTATTTTGCATAGCTTAAACTAATGAGAGTGGCATCAAAAGAGTAATTTGACTTAAGGCCAAGTTGTACAATGCTATCTAAGATTTTATAGATTTAACAGACTTTGATTTGTAAGGCCTTTGTGATTGACGATGGCTTGGACTTTTTAAGGTTCATCTTAAACAAGTACAAGCGAAAACAATATTTGTGTTTGTTTCATTTTGTATAGCATATTAAACGTTGGCTTTTCTGGAGGAAATCTGTTATTCCCGTTTCAACACAAAACAGTTTCCCGTTAAAACAGACAAAAAGTATGCATGTATTAACCAGAATACATACCCTAGAAGTACCACATATAGGCCGATCTAACCTATTTTTATTAATATATTTACAGATTTTAGTTAGGATATGTTTTCTCGACTGAAAGATTTGTCAACGCAATACTGAAATAATTCCAAGACGCTTAGGACAGTATTCCTAACAAAATATATTCTTGTAGACAGGTTAATATAGTGTGTACTTTATTGTACACCAGCGAAATTAAAGTAAAGAAACACACATAACCTAAGACACAGGTACAATTGACGGTCTTTCTGCTAAAAACAATCTCTTCCAGACGACTAGTAAGAAACGCTACTAGAAGCAACAGATAGAATAATACAGTTATACCATTACAGGCACTTACTTCGTTCATTTTTATGGAAATCTTTTTAGAGAGATTAAATTTTCCGGACTTGTGATTACTATATTGATTAAAAAAAGCTCATCGATCATCCAATATCATCCGCCGGGCCTAGAAACGTCAAATATTGCAAACAATTTAGAATTTACGACCCTCTGCCGGGATATTGGGTTAAATGGTAACCAATTGAGCCCGCTCCAAGTTAGAAGCTAATTCTTGTGTTTGATGAAATTGTTGAACAGTTGTGAAGAATAAAACAAATAATTAAGAATTCTAAACAAGAAATTCTATAATTTAAAATGTTATAAATATTGCGAGGTGCGCGGTTTGTGTGAGGAGGAGGTGACGCTGAATCTTTTCGTGCCCTTCTTAGGGGATAATTACTGCCATTAAAAACAAGTTTGAATTGTATAAAACTAATATTCTAGTAGATAGATAAATATAAAATGTGTTCTTTATTGTACACCAGCGAAATTAAAGTAAAGAAACACACATAACTTACAATTGGCGGTCTTATTGCTAAAAGCAATCTCTTTAAGACGACCAGTAAGAAACGTTACTAGAAGCAACAGATAGAATAATACGGTTATACCGTTGCAATCACCTACTTCGTTCATTTTTATAGAAATCTTTTTAGATAGATTTAATTTTCCTGACTTGTGATTACTATATTGATTAAAAAAATCTCATTAATCAACCAATATCTTCCGTCGGGCCTAAAAACGTAAAATTTCGCAAACTATTTAGAATTTTACGACTAATGCAGGGATATTAGGTTCAATGGTAATCAATTGAGCCAGCTCTTAATTCTATGTGTTTGATAAAATCAGTTATGAAGAATAAAACATTCAATTAAGAATTCTTAATGTGAAATGGTACAAATTAAAATGGTCTCAACATAGCGAGTTGCGCGGTGTGTGTGAGGAGCAGGTGACGCTGAATCTTTTCATGCCGTTTTAGTGGAATATTACTACTATTAATCTGCAGAATAATAATTTTATTTATGCCCTTCAATAATCCGCACTCAGTCTTCGTGGCGGAGTATGACCTGTGCTCTCTCACCTCAATTTACGATAGAAGGTATTTACCTTCTCTTCTTCAGCCGAAAGATATCCATAAATACAGACTGCTTTATCAAAAATATTTACACTTATTATTGCGCTTGTGTATGCAACTGGGTGCCTCATAGGTCAAGTGTTGCATGTTGAAATTGGTATTTCTATCTAATCCTAGATTTTCCCAGGTTTTTCTGTCAAAAAAAGCAGCAGTCAGAAGTCTGGAAATGTGCCCGGAGTAATGGCCGCACTTCTTTTAACATTGTGACCTTAAAATCGTCGGTGTAATGTGAATTTATACAATACACCTCTACTGACTGATTGCCTTGTTGGTCTAGTAGCGTATAATGCGGGTAGCGATAACGAGGACCGAAGTCGGACGAAGTGTAGTTTTTTTCTAACAAAAAATTCCCATTACAGTCCGGAGTCTGAAAATGAGACCGGTAAAATGGCTGTAGATTATCCTCCTATAACAGGGCCTAAAATCGTAGGTAAAACTAACGTATAGACGGTGGTTTCGTGTACAAAAGGGACGTTGTTTTAGGATGTGCGGCCTGATATCACTAATCAACAAACAATGGTCTTTTTCCCGTCGAGTCCACTTGCCATAATTTAACGCAACCAGAGCGTCCTTGAATACGTTCGTGTTTTGTCAGAATTGGAACTCGTTTCGGAATGTTGTGGGCACGCCACGTGGATAGTTGAACGTTAAATTATAACGTTACTGGAAATTTCACCCGGAGTTTTAAAAGATTTTGTGTATCCATAGTGGGTTATGGAATTGGTCAACGTTCGTAGAAGTTTGTCGAAAGAAGAATTTTGTTTCGTTATATTGTGAGTACATGGATATTTCAACTCAGTCTACTGTGTTAAATTTTTATTCAAGTTTTCATGGTTTTTTGTTTTTGTTCCAACTCTTGAGTACCTTAAAATCAACGTTTCTTCTTCTAATTATATCCAAAAGATGCCAATAAACTAAAATAAAATGCTAAATACTCGTTTCACAACACACGAAAAACAAATCTTTGAATCTTTAATGTCACAAGGCTTAGCACGAAAAACTTGACGCTAGCGTGATTCTAGGGAGCTGACATGCTATCTTTGTCATACTACAAATTTAGTAAATTCACATGAACGTGACAGGACGTTTACTCGTTACCGTAACGCTAACCTCAATCTTTTCGTGCTAAGCCTCTGTTATCACCCTTTATATTGCTTGTTTGCCGAGTATTCAATGGACACGTATCATAAACAAGGTATGCTAATCTACAGAAATTTTCCTGTCAAAGGCTTAAAATTTATTACGACAGGCCAAAACGGAATCCGGATCCAGTTTTACCGGACTAATATTTGACGGACGGGATACAAAGGGTTGCAAAACTTTAAAATTATTCCCTTTCACTGTCCCCTAATTTGGAATTGTATCCTTAATTGCGTAAATGGGATTAGATATAATTATATTATACTACACGAGGCGCTCGTAGCGCCCTGCGACTAAGGTGTTCTCAGCAATGACCAAAGTTAAGCAGCGTTCGACTTGATTGATCTGCTTCGAGCGGCTCTGTGATTTGGAAGACACGTTAAGCCGTTAGGACCTAAAAATGTCGGCAAAATATGGACGTACATAGTACACCTAAGCCACCTGCACTTAGAGAATGTAGATAACAGTATTTATGTTGTTGTAAGTAAACACACAGACATTGCCCAAAACTTGCTATGTTAATTAAAATTGGTCAGTTAATAATGGGCAAGAGGAATCCAACCTATGCTTAAAAAGATTCATCGTTCAGGCTATCTAAAGAGTACTTGAAGAGAGCGTCAGAGTGGTTCTTATAGTTGTCAGTAGAACATCGTTTTTCGCATTCGTCGCAATTGTTCAAATAGTTCAGGATAGATAGCAGAACAACAATGATATATGGTGAGTAAACTTGTTGGCAAGTGCTATCCTATAATATTAAAGGAAAGTTACATAAAATTGCGGCTTGTACTTATGTTTCGACAGTGGTAAGTTCTGCAAATTATTATTTTTGCTTTGTTTTGTAATAGTCGTCAATGTACATAAAATGAAATGTAAATAATACGATTAGTGTTGTAAAAACGCTCGAGTCAGCGCTTAAACGCTTGAGTCGCCGCTCAAAATGTTGCTAAGCGCTGGAGTCTCGCTCACTGGAGCGTCGCGCTCGACGCTCGACTCGCACTCGAGCATCGAGCGCTCCAGTTTTATTTTCCAAATTCTATTTTTTTTTTTAAATTAATTTGCTCTTTATGTGTGTCTGTCTGTCTTTTCGATTCAAAGTTATCGTTAGTTCAAAGGTAGTTTGTGATCTACATTTCGAACACTTGCGGTTCTCCAATTCACCTGAAATTTAGTTAGTTAGATAGACGATTTAACGCAGTGGTTAAAAGCTTAAACCGCTCCGCCCACTGTGTCTAATAGTCGCGGGTTCGATTCCTGCACGGGACAAATCTTCATGTAATCCACAATTATTTGTTCCGGTCTGACTTAACCACGCGGACCCAGTGCGCATTGGTGAAGGCAGGTTTGTGGCCACCTGCTGTTGAAACTTATCAAGCCGCCTATATGGCTTCCAACTCGGCTTAACGACTACCATATTAAGGTGGTAACCGGGACCAATGGCTTAACGTACCTTCCGAAGTATGGAGACGCTCGAATATGAAAATGTCACAAACGGTCACCCATCTCAGGCCGCCCGAGTCGAACGCTGCTTAACCTTGTTGATCGATAAGAACACCGCGGTCGCACAGCGCTACGAGCGCCTCAACGCGCCTTACTCAAGAACTTCATAAAAGCTGTAGGTAGTGCCCAGGGTCCCATGATGAAACCGGAACATGGCTATAAGAACTATTTAAATTAAACAAGATAGCACCATAGTATTTGGGTTCTTTGGATTTGCTTTGACAAATGTAATAGACCTAGATGATAAGCAGGATCTGATGATGAAGCCGGAAAGTGACCATATAAACTCCAAGAATGAAAATACTATCTATCATCACGTTAGATCCCTTGCGGGGTCGGTACCCCGCAAGGGATCTAACGTGTTACCCTGCAAAATACTAATTTAATAATTAAAACAAATATTCATTGACCATGACAATCAAATCAGTGCGTTTTGGTTGTCTATCCTTTGACCAATGCCATAATAGCAATCACACCTAGAATCACAAAGCATCGTCCAATGTAATGCGCGTTTGATGTTGGTGCCGCAAAATTAAGGACTCCTTTACACTAACGTTTCCGTAAAAATAATAAAGAATGACAATAGGTGGTGTCGTTGAAAAGTGGTGTATAGTATACTATACTCCCTAGTAAGGATATAGGCGTGAAGGTGTATGTGAGTAATTATTAAATTTAAAAGAAAAAATCGGTTGTTTCATAGTAGGTATCGCGCATACCCAAACCGTGAGTCTACGAAAATTGGTATTTTTTGTTATCTATCACCGGGAAGATATTTTGTATTGATATTAGGTTTCCCCTAACAAGTTCTAAATACATATATGGAATACGATTACATACTTAATGGTACCCATGATACGATACAATGAGTAGTGTGTACGCACCCATAAACATTGTCGGCCCTTTTAATGGATTTATTTTACCTATTTCATTTATCATTTCATTTTCGGCTTCTCTTTTAACCTCTCTACTCTTTCGGCAAGTAACTAAGCCCCCCGGCGCCTTTGGCAGTGACAAATAACTACAACTTGCATTAGTAGGAAGGACCCGCGCCTACATTTTTGTCATATTTAGGTTTTATATAAACTGTGTGACTACGTCGTTGGTCTAGTGGCAAAGTCGCTTGGCAATCATGTGGGCCTGGGTTCAAATCCTGGGTCGGACAAATGAAGTTTTTCTAACGAAAACTTCTCAGTATGTCCTCCGGAGTCTGAAATCGTGCCCGGTATATAGCCATAGGCTCCCGCCCTATTACATGGGACCTAACATCGTCGGCGAAAAGTGGGTGTACACAGTACACCTCTGCCACCCCCGTTGGGGGAATATAGGCGCGACGGTGTGTAAACACCCTCTGTCCAGAAGCTTGCCATTAGCATATTACTGCACTTGTACTTGCCACAAGAGCTGCCCTTGGAAAAATCAGGCATTCATGCAATAACTAGCTTCGTATGGGTCATTTTAAAATTACACACCTTTTTTCATTTCTCAAAGTTTAAATTTTATTTCACCTCAAAATAGTTCATCTGATTTATTTCGAGGTGAAATAAGATTTAAAATAGGAGTAGAAAGTTTAAGTTACGGAGAGAATACCATGAACAATCTTTCAACACTTAGTTGCACTTAAATTTAAATAAATTAACCAAATTCAATCCTAAACAATGATATTCGGGAAATGCTAAAAGTAACTGAATAAAAAAAATATCCTTAATTATTTGTAACGATTCGGAGTGTTTTTTTTTGCTCACGTTCCATGCACGGTGTGCTAGTGTGTGACGTGTAAGTCGTATATAGTCGTCTGTGTTAGGTGTGATGTCTCACAGACGAACCCAAGTAGAAGCTGCAATTCCTATATCGTTTGCATAACGTCACGACTAATATATACCTACTTATGTAAGTAGGTATATATTAGTCCTGAATAAATTTATATATATTTGTTAAATAAATGATGTAGAGCCTTAAGCGATTCACACATGTGAATCGCTCAAGGCTCCACATTATTTATTTACCAAAATCATAAAAGGTGACCTTGGCCGTTATAGAAAATAACGCAAGTAAACCTGTGCAAGATTCTATGAATAGCGTTATACAAGCTGTAACATCATTAACGCAAGACCTGAAAGTAGTTTGTTCTAAATGGGTAACTGAATTGATTCCAACAATTTTTAAAGTATTTTACAAATTTTTTATATTTGCAAAAAATGCTTTTACTCCTTCAGTTCGCTATAAAAACTTTATGTATTCTTGATTCATAGCAATAAGGAGATTTCAAATGCATCCCTAAAACGTATTTCTCAAAACACACACATAAACATACAATTTTATTGTTAATTAGGGTATAAAAGTGCTTATAAAAGGGGTAAAAACCTTTAAATTTGAAAATTTGGTTTTCGTTTTGAATATACGAAGCAATTCTCTAATTGGTGTCTTGCGTTTAGATATATATAGTACACCTTGTATATAGATCAGTTTTCCACGTATCTTGTTTATTTTAGAAATATTAGTTTGGTAAACTAGACTTTTAAAGGCGTTTTGCCTTTGATCTCGAACTAGGGATTTTTATAGATAATATTTTGCCAAATGTTATCTAGTTAATTGATAAAAGTTAGATACTTAAGGAGTAGGTTTTTTTGGGCATAAATATTGATATATACCGATACCGAATAGGCTGGAAATAACAATAAAGAGACCCACAATGCGAAAGTGAAAAGGTTCTTAGGAGTGTCTTAGGTAGGTAATAAAATTTTTCACGATACGGCTAGAGGAAAATAAAGCCTGCGTGCATAAATATGGCTGAAGGTAATAACGACACACCTCAAATAAATGATTTTATGGATAGGTATTACACAACCGATTTAAACAACTAAAAGCTCAATTCCTCTTCTTGCTTTTTTCATTTGTATGTCGTAAATAACGCGAGACAAATAATGTCAGGTGATAAGGTAAGAATATATATGAAGAGAGAACCTTTATAAATTATACACTGAATTAAAAAGAGAGCTACATTGCATTTCGATTTAATGATAATATATTTTACTTTTTAGTTTTTTAAGTGATTGAAATATTTTTAAGGATCAGAGATATCATTACACATTTATTACAATTTGTGTACAAAATAATTAACAAAGAGCATGAAACTAAAAGAAAATAAAATCACATTAAACCACCAACCACCAAAATCACAACACATTATTCGACTAAAAATATTAAAATAAATTGAGAAATCTGTTTAGATTCTTTCAGAAAACGAGGTAAGCGAGAAAAGGTTATACATCTTACGGTCTCTAGACGCATGGCCACCTGCTGTTGGAAATCAATAAATATAAAACAGCAAACAGTATATGGTAAATATTTTGCCTAGTATTACCTGAGACCTAACATCGTCGGCAAAAAGTAGGTGTACACAGTACACCTCTGCCGCCCCCGCTTGGGAAATATAGGTATGACTATGTTTATTTTATATTATAAAACTACTTTTTCAGATTTCATCGCGGTTGATCTTGAATTTGAAAAAAATTACACTTGGCTTTCACGTTGAAAATAATTAAATACAGCCACACAATCTTCGATAGCTCTTAAGGATCTAGGAATCAATAAGCAAAAGGAATACACAGCGGACTATAGAATTCTCGTTAATCATCGTGAGACGGTGAGCCGGGATAAGCGGTACGCATGCCCCCTCCATCACCCAACCATGGATCTTGGCACATCCAATTTAGCCGTGTGATGCCCTAACAATCTCACTAACAATAGAACCGCAATGAATGGCGCGATCGACCCGGTAAATATATATATATGTCGTATCCTATTATTTGAAAATCGGTTAATGGAATAGCGAGCAGTTATTTTCTTTTAAGTAACCTTGTAATCTTGTCATAGACATACTCTATGATTACTCGAGCGTGTTTAGTTGTGAAGCGTTGACATTTGTCAGATGATGCATTACCGATAACTTCCGATAACAGATAGTCGATATAAGATGGCAGACGGCGCTGCGTTTTTAGTCTATTAGCAACGGGGCAAGCGCTCAGCTAACCTCAGTGCATTCCATGTGAAAATATTATATCGGACGAGACCCCAGTGTTATTTCAAGATTTCCTATAAGTTCGGCCACCATGCAGATGACTATGAAAACAAAGATAAATCCACCTTTTACCGTTACCAGTATTGAAACGGCCATCCAAAAAACCTAAGCGCCGTTATATAATTACTAGCTGTACCCGCTACTTCGTTCGCGTTATTTTCAGGCCTGTATTTCACACCCTTAAGCTTTTTTTTAAAACAAAAAGTAACCTATGTCCTTCCTCTGGATAAAATCTATTTCCTTGAATTCTCCGAATTTGATCAAAATCTGTTCAACAGTTTGGGCTTGAAAAGGTAACAGAAAAACAGACGGAAGTCGATTTTATAAAATTACTATGGATTTTGACCTAGGAAGCACAAGTTAAGTAAAATTAATTACATTCAGTGAAAAATAATACAACTTGAAAATTATACTTGTGGCAGGAACGTTGTGGCAGGATTTGTCAAAGGTAAGATCTTCCAGCTAGACGGGTGTTATGTCTGGCGGGGCCTGCCACTCGCCCCACAAGTTGTTGTCGGGGGCTTGTATATCTTACAAGTCGTGCGCACTTTAATATCGCGTTCTAGACATGTATTGCGAATTGTCAGCACCATCTATTGGTACCTACCAAGTCGCAACTATGTAGCGATGTATATGGGTCCCTACATACTTTTGAAAAGATTGTATTCAACGTTCAAAAATTCTCGCTCTATTTTAACTGCATTTTTCAATTGTTGAATACAGTCGATATATAATAACAACTGAGGGACTTAATAAATACTTGCTGCAGCTTTTTGATTAAGGATATTTATCTCATTAATTAGGTGTAATCTAATACATATAAGGCTTGTGCGACTTTAATGATATTTTTTACGCTTATAGGGGTCACATGGATGATTACAAGCTATAGTTGAACCTGGTAAGTGCGGTGTTGTCGACCAGGTGCTGAGCCGCGGGGAACTGCTAAGTAAAAAGCGCTATCAAAAGTGCTATAATTCGAGTTATACCAATTTTCACTGAATGGACAGCATTGTTCTCTTAACGTATGCTCCCTCCTTTTGTGCTATAGTAATTAATTGTTATGAGACTCGTTGTATGTCTACCTTGGACAAGTTGTCCAATTTGGTAGAAACAACTTTGAGAAAGAAATCAACCGCAGGATCCAATTGGGTTGGGCAGCATTTGGCAAACTACGTCACGTTTACGCTTCGCCTATACCGCAATGCCTGAAGACTAAAGTCTTTAACCAATGCGTCCTACCTGTTATGACTTACAGGGCCGAGACGTGGACACTCACAGTGGAACTAGTCCACAAATTCAAAGTCGCACAGCGGGCTATGGAGCGAGCTATGCTCGGCGTCTCTTTGAAGGATAAAATTCGTAACGAGGTAATTCGACAAAGAACCAAAGTTACCGACATAGCTCGCACACTCAGTAAGCTAAAGTAGCAATGGGCTGGTCACATCTGCAGAAGGACCGACGGCCGATGGAGCAAGCGTGTCCTAGAGTGGAGACCGCGACTTGGTAAGCGTAAGGTAGGACGGCCCCCAGCTAGATGGACCGACGACCTCAAAAAGGTCGCTGGGACAGACTGGATGCGGAAGGCGGAGAACCGTGTGCAATGGCGCGTGTTAGGAGAGGCCTATGTCCAGCAGTGGACTACGATAGGCTGATTGATTGATTGAGACTCGTTGATGGGATCGGTTATATCGAGGAGAACTTCATTTGAACAAAATAATTACAAGACATTTATACAGCTTAAACTGGATAACAACAGGTACTATTTACTATACATAATATTGTAAGAGGGTACTGACATTTTGCTTGATACGTACAGCACAAAGCCGGTCGTTGTGGCCATCTTTGGGGCAGGCATTTTTGTTTTGCAGTGGACGTCTTTCGGCGGATGATGATGACCGACATTTATAGTATATTAAATATTTTTTTCTAAAATTTCGTCCGTGTACACAACAACTATTTTTTGAGGCAGGTAAGGACTTGCTTGGGCGGGCGAAAGGCTATTCCACCACACGCGTCCTTCGAGGCGCAGTGGCATAGCTTCTCGCCTATTTTGTTCGTCTGTCCCGGCAAGCAATTTGGCGTGGTCTTGGGAGTAGCGCACGGTCGCGACGATCCCCAAGGCAAGTGTGACTGTATTATGTCTAGTTCCATACCGGCTTGTATATGTAGAGTTTGAGAAAAAACATGCATTCTGTTGTCCCCAAAAATGTTCTCAACTTTATTAAAGTCCAGTGATGTAATGGTAGTCGTTATCGGCATGCGCGCGGTGCTGCACCGTCTGCACACAAGAGCGTCATTTTTAGGGTTCAGTTTGTCGTAAAATATAGAAGTTCCACTAAAGCTAACTTTTCTATGGTACAAAATATACATACATACACTCACGTAATATACATACATACTTTAATTTTAACACATCTCTTTCTTTTTAACTACATTCATACAATGCACTTGACCCTTTTACAGAAATCGTTGAATTTGTTCGGAAAATGCAATCAAACAAAGATTGCGGTAGAAACGTAATTCTTGCGTTTTTAATAGGTGAAACAACAAGCAATGACGGAAAAACGGATATGATTAAATAATTAATGTAGGTACTTACCGGTATGATGGTAAATTAAGTATAAATAAACCACTTTGTTGTTGCAGATCCTCATATAGTACATATATAGACACGGAGTTGAAAATACACTTACTTAAATACAGTTTAGGCGACGCAGAGTAAATTCCTATTTAAATGCTGTAGAAATGCCAGAGATATCACAAGAAATATTTAAAGTGTTCTGTAAAATGATTCTGCCTGTATTTACTTATATATCACTCTGTAACTTTGGGCTGGACAATATCTGCGATTAGTTGACTATTTTAAGAGTCAGTGCAAAAAGTCAGAGTCATTGTTATGTGCTATGAGGTATGTTTGATGCAGAGTTTAAGCATTGTGAAGAGATATCGGATGATTCGTATCACTTATGAATAACATTATAATACAATGTATATAATAATGTTATAAAACTTTATTTTTAAAATTGATACCTATTTTTATAACTTATAGTAACCGAAAAGTTTAATGCGTCCAAACCCAAACGAACATTAAAAAATAATAAGTGTGCACTTATGTACATAGGCGGACTTAATGCCTGAGACATTTTCTGCCATAGTTATTTATCAATCCAATTTGTCTACATTGAAATCAAATCAAATTAATTTATTTGCGAAAATGAGTTACAGTGGAAGTTAAAATAACATTGGTTGTTTTGGCCGTTTTTTCACGCTAAAACTTGCAAACGCGCCATCTATGGCATCATGTGCGAACCGTGATGTTGTATTAGCTCCACGGAGTGCGCTAGCATGCCTATTGACCTCTGCATATACACAAAGCAGTCGCAAAAGGGCTGTCGCAAGATCTACTACCGACCGTGCGCATCCTTTCGTTACACCGATCACCGCTTTTTAAATTTATCCAGGTGTCCTCATGAGACCTTCCTATACCGCTTTGACAGACCGGTAAGTGCATATGCTTTGATTGCCGTTTGTTGGTTTATGTGTGCGTACGACTCTCCTCTCTGGCATCTTTTATTGTAAGAACCCTTTTATTTCCTTTCGCATTGCATATTTTTAGCCACTTTCAGGCTACTTGCATCCCCGCACGCCGCATCCCATTACAGTTCACCCGCATCGCTTATATTCTCTCGCAGTCACCATAAGTTCTGGTCTTATTCGAGCCGCACTTACCAGCGACTTTCACCCTTCCATACCATTATAGTTTTGGTCCTATACCACCCGCAACACCATAGTTTAGTCCTTCATCACGCACCAACATTGGTCGTAGGCCATTCTAGGCAGAATGGCCTACGACCAATGTTGATAAATATCATTAGGAATAATCCAAGAACTTAAAGTACCTATCAATTAAGAAAACATTGTATCGGACATTTATAAATTATTTATATATCACCAGGTACTATGCCGAAAGGTTATCAAGAATCAAAGTCGCTAGTGTGTGTAGACGGTTAAAAACACAGCCCGACATAAGCTCTTATAAAATGAATTCAGCAATGTATCGTTATTTCAGCTGATGACATACCTACGATCATGCTTAAATGATTTAAGTCCATCGTCGGGTATCACGTCTTATTTTTATGATTTACTTTAAAAAATCACTGAAATTTACTCGCTAGCATTACGAAAATGTCAATATTTTCGTGCTAAGCCCTCGGTTAAAAGATGAGTTAGGACGTGAAATGCTCAAGTCTTTGACAGACCGACATACTGACGTTAGCGTAATGCTACCGATATAATACGCCATCCTTTTTACATTTACTTAATAAAGATGAACGTGACAGCACGCTTTTCTGATAACGTCAATCTCTTTGTGCCCTCAGGCTTCAACATTGCGTGGTTGCTATTTAAAATTATTTTACCTAAGTCTGAATTATTGCTCACTCTCAAAAATAGAATTTGAGAAGCACAATAGAGATGAGTATAATCTAAAGTATACTTTTGAGTTACAAACAAACAACACACGACATTTTCCTTTTAACGGACTGCTTGGTCCAGTGATTATGAGGTTATGTTTACCCATCAGCCAGTCGGGACTCTACATATGGACGCAGTGCATAACGCTTCCCATGATAGCTATTGATTATTTTCATTGAGAAATAAATAATTTATTTTTCATCATAATTAAAATAATTAGTTATATAGTATAAAATTAATAGTTGATTATATAATCTACCGGCAATGCAAGAATGCTACCAAAACTTTAGTGAAAGATAAGCGTGAAAAAGCTAGTGCGACTGAGGAGGAGAGGCTGACGAAGAACTTCGAGAACAATACCAAACCCTTTTGGAGCAAAGTGAGAAAGGCTCAGAGGAGAAAGAATTCAGAGGCGATTTTGCGGCACCAGAATCCACAGAGGATATCACTATGGAAGAAGTTGAATGGGCGATACGAAATATAAAAAATGGTATAGCTGCGGGAATAGACATAATATATGCCGCGATGATCAAATATGGTGGAACTTGCGTCCGGGACGCTTTTTGGGTCCTTGCAAATTTTTGCTGGAAGACCGGTAGAGTCCCTACATATTGGCGACGAGCAGTCATAGTACCCTTGTATAAAGGCAAGGGCTCACAATATTACAGGGTCATCAGTTTGATCAGTCTGGCAGCTAAGGTGTACAGTAAAATGATTGAACAGAGAATGCGCGACAAGTCCGATGGAATGTTGTGCGAGGCACAGGCCGGTTTCAGGCCTGGAAGAGGATGTTCGGATCAAGTTTTCTCCCTCCGCAACATCGTAGAGAAGCATCTGGCAGTAGGACGAAAGGTTTTCTGTAATTTTGTGGATCTGGAGAAGGCGTTAGATAGAGTCGTGCGAAAGAGACTTTGGGACATTTTGCCAGAGTATGGTATAGATGGCATTCTGTTGCGAGCCGTCCAGTCTACTTATGTGGACAGCAAGGCATGCGTACGGGTGGGTGGTAACATGTCACCCTGGTTTGACGTTAAAATCAGCGTCAAGCAGGGTTTCGTGTTGTCCGCTAGACTGTTTATAATATATCTGGATAAAAGTCTTCAAAGACTGAATGCGATGAATGAAGGGGTAAAAATGGGTGATCTAGTGGTAAACCACCTATTATATGCAGATGACGCGGTTTGAATAGAACTAACAGCTACTGATCTGCAAACACTAGTCACAGTTATGAAAGACGACTGCATAAACAATAGCTTACATTTGAATGTGAAGAAAACCAAAATGATGGTTTTTGAACGGGAAGAAACCAGAACGAATGCAAGGATTATGCCACCCCGCGCCGCTCCCTGCGTCGCCCTAGAAGTAATCTCGGTCAAGTGACCATGTTCGACCAACCCATTCCCTGGGTCAAAGAGGTCAAATATCTAGGGGTAACCCTTAACAGTACCATCGGCCATCCTTCGGCCCGCACATCAAGCGGGTATCCTTTGTGCTCGGTCGTCTCCATTCGTTAATCTGCAAGCGGAGTAAAATGTCCCTTAGAAATAAGGTGACGCTTTACAAAACTTGCGTTCGACCCATCATGACTTATGTGTGTGTTGTGTTCAGACATTCGGCCCCCTCTCACATCGATAAACTCCAAGTGGTTCAAAACTGCTTCCTCCCTAAAGCCGTAGGAGCCCCCTGGTTCGTACGGAGTGTCGATCTCCACTCCGATCTAGGTCTTAAACCTGTTCGCGCCTATATTAAAAAGGCGACAACACGACACTTCGCGAACGCATCTACCCATGCGAATCCGTTAATTGTAGCCGCCGCCGACTACGATTAACGGTTTTCCAAAACCCTTTCTTACACGGTCTAGTTTTGATTACCTTTTTAAATATATTTATAGTCATGTTTCGGATATCTATGGGTAATTTGTTGAAGAAGCGTATACATTGCCCCATGAAAGAATTACTAATTCTGTGGAGAATGTAAAATAAGATCATCTTTGTTCCGTGTATTTACATCATGAATGTCGCTATATTTTTCAAAGCTATTGATATCCTTTTTAACATATAGAAGATTTTAATATCTAAATGTTGTGGTAACATTAAGAATATTTATTTCTCTAAATTTTTAAAGAGAAGCTCTCGGGGCCAAATCGTAAATTGCTCGAACAGCCCTTTTCTGCAGAACGAAGATGGTGTTTAGTTCTGCAAAGCCTCCCTATAGCAGTATGCCATATGACGTAATACTACGAAAATAAGGGAAATAAACAAGTCTAGCGGTCTCAATATCAGTTAATAATCTAATTTTCTTTACGGCATATGCCGCTTATTTTAACCTACCAGACAATTGTTCAATATGGGGACCCCATTGTAATCTAGCATCAATAGTGATACCTAGAAAAACAGTTGACTCTTCAAGGTCTAAATCCACGCCATTTATTTTTACATTGGTTGTTACCTGTGTTACATTAGGCGTTGTGAATTTAATACATTTTGTTTTCTTCTCATTAAAGAGATTATCAAAGTTGAACCAATGAACAATCTTAGACAGTGCGTTGTTCACATCGTCATAATTAAGCAGCTGTCTCTTAATTTTGAATAATAGAGATGTATCATCTACGAACAGCACCTGATTGTCCCCTACATAATAGGGTAAGTCATTAAAATATATGAGGAATAGAAATGGACCGAAAATCAAACCCTGCGGCACGCCCATTGTCACATTAGAACCGGGAGATCGTTTTCCATTAACATCGACCTATTGAATTCTATCACACAGATAAGAAGTCAAGAGGTCGAGAGCCCTGTTCCTAATTCCGTAATGGTGTAATTTCCTTTGAAGAGCTTCATGATGCACACAGTCAAAAGCCTTAGACAAGTCGCAGAATATACTTAAAGCATCCTGCAAGTTCTCCCAGGCCTCAAAAAAAATCCTCATTAATTCAAGCCAAACTGGTTTTGGTGAAGTAGTTTACGACTATTAAAGTGGCTTAACATCTGATTAAAGAGCATTTTTTCAAATACTTTACTTAACGTGGGCAACACAGAAATAGGCCGCAAGTTATTTGGATCTGATGTGCTACCCGATTTGAACAAAGGAATCACCTACTTAGTTTCATAAGATCAAGAAATACACCACGAGCAACACAACCGTTGAACACAGATGCCAAGTGGGGGGCAATGATATGAATTACAGAATTAATAATTTTTACAGACATCCCCCATATGTCCGCTGTGTTTTTAATATTTAGATTATTAAAAGTATTTATAATATCTTTCCCACTGCCATCAGAAAATTCAAATTATGCGCCGCATTCAGAAATACTTTGTTTAAGAAGCAACTTAGCGAAAGTACAAGACGGTGTTAGAGTTTTAGTTGTCAACAAAGGAATATTAGTAAAAAAAGTTTCAAACTCAGTCGCCAGTTCCTGATCCACCCTCACATTTTTATCAACAATTTTTAAATTAAAGTCTCTATTTCTCACTGTTGTCCTACCGGTTTCACGGTATTAATAACATTCCAAGTCATTTTAATTACATTACCAGATTGTTTAATTTTATTTCTTAAGTAAATAGAATTAGAACAGGAACAGGCTCTTTTAAAAATTTTAGAATATTGTTTAACATATTCTATAAATTCTGGTTTATGATTATAAGATTTTTCATCATAAAGTTCATATGACCTCAATCTACTTTTATAAATACCACAGGTTACCCAGTCACTAAAGCCTGTACGATCACCAACTATGACATGTTTGGGTTTAAAAATGTTACTCTAGTAGGTTCAAAGAAAACATTGTACATATTATACGATGTCAAAAGGGTTGTGAACTTCCTAGTATGAATATTGTTTTCTGTAAGGAAAGAACCTGTTGGAACTCTGTACTCTCTGCCTACCCCGCAAGGGATCTGGCGTGATGATATAGATAGATAGATAGAATATTGTTTTTTAATAAATTGATATTGAAGTCTCCACAGATAGCTACTGTTTTATTTGAAGTGGAGGTTTTGTATAAAATGTCCTTTATTAATCGCTCGAAATCATCGTAAGGTGAAGAAGGAGGTCTGTATACACCCACAACAATGAACTGCTCAGACTCAATACATGCAACTTCTATAACTCTTTCATTAAATAGGCTCACTATGTCCTTACGTTCTTTAAATTTAATATTATTATTTATGATTATTAAAGAGCCGATGTTTCATATTAACTCTGCTGAAAGAGCTAACAACCTAGTGATTTGAGAAATTGAACATGATCTGGTTAATTTTGAGCCAATGTCTGTAATACAAAGAATATCTATTTTGCTACCATTCATGAATAGTTCAATTTCCAAATCTTTACCCATCATACACTGGATATTTTGATGGACCCGGTTAATTAAATTTTGTTTTTTGCTTAATACTTCATGATTATTAGAGCAAGAGGATGTCTCTATTGTCTTAAAGTGTAATTTAAATTATTAGAAATGTCAAAATTTTCATTATTAAAAATGTCTGAGTTTAAATTACATATATTACATTACTCAATAGAAGCAACTTTGTTATTAGCCAAGTTCTTGGCTGATATTTAAAAAAATATGAAAGCGAACTAGCTATCATATTAGTAGGATTAGTAACATGGGAAGATTGAAATGTTGGCTGGCAGCACTGATATTAAAATCATATAAATTACGTGTAACGGATATTTTGCCCATTTCTTGGCTGAAACAGCGAATTAAGAACAACTCAACTCAGCGTGTCTCCTTACGTCATCTCTGCACCCAACGCCCTGCTCCGCTAAACTCATGAGGAATAATGAACTCATCTCGCATTTTCTGCGTTATACTTAAGCCACTCTAATAGACTAATCTTTGAGTGACTCAGAAATGTTTGTTTTTCTCCTCCAAACTTATCATTTCTATCAAATTAATTCTATCTATAGACATTTAATTACTCAGTCTTAAGAAGTTACTTAGCTTAGTTATGTCATGTGTTTAAAATTCAATACTTGACTAAGAAGACTAGCTTTCGACGTTTTTTACTTTTGACAGTTTCTAAACTAAAGAATAAATATTATGTACTATGTAGATGATTTAGTAAAAGTAATCACTTAGACATGTTTATAGATAGGGATGTTAGAATACAAAAACTAAATGAATGTTCCAAGTTAAAACGGTCATTTATTAAACATGCACCATTGTGCGTAAACAATTCAATCTTGAGATCAATCCCGGGATTCCAAACTAAATATGTATGAGCCGACGATATTTGAACATTTGAATAATTAGAACCTCAACTGATCTCATCTTGATCCGCGACATATGAGGCTGTAAGGAAACGCACACGTTCCCGTCAAATTGTTGGGAGCAAGATTGAGTTAGTTTGTTAGGTCAATGATTTAGGTAATATTGGACTATCCTAGAACCAATTTCTTATATTAAATACTGTCTCGATTAAATGGAGATACTCGTAATTATTACAAAACATTCTTGTGCGTCTGTCTTATGGTGGCTCATGACACCTAAACTCTGAGCTAGAAATCAATAACATTATTATTATGTCTGTACTGAACAATTCTGTTTTTTTTTAATCCCTGCAAGTTGCAGAAATTTATAAGAATTGAAAATATCCGTATATATAATAACCTTTATAGGTTCGACAAATTTTTAAAAAGATTTGTTTTTTTTTACGATTATTTATTTCAATCTAAACAGAAAAATAACGATATTAACGATTAACGATATAGAATTTAAATTATGAAATTTGTATTAAAAATTCAGTAAGAAATCAGGGATGCTCTTAGTACCTCATCCTGGTCTTAAATTAAAACGTCATGATAAAAGAACTAAACAAAAAGTGGAACCATTTTCAAGAGACTAGTTAGGTATCTCCTTTTTCAAGATGGATTTTTTTAAATATTTTATAGGCGGGGTGCCTATAAAATAAAGTTTAAATTTAACTTTTAAATTATTTTAATAGTCTTGTTCATTTAGAAAAATAACAGTTTATTGTGTGTCCTAAAGAAACACCATTTTTGTACTAGTTTTTGAATTGACAGAGCCAATAATTACCTTTATAGACCATATAAATATGTCATTATTGCCCTTTGCTGGTATGAACACTAAAAAAATTTATTAAGTTAACGTATAACTTAGTCAACTTGCTTTTGACTAAGCTTTCAATTTCATGGTTGAATACAGCAGTGTATTTCATTTAATAATAACACTTTTTAATTATTTAAGGGTCAATAGCCCGTTATCGCAACTGACGATGATAACTATATGTACCGCCACAGCACATTATTTGGCTGAGCACGGATTTAATGCAAGGAATTAATTTAGTAGAACAAGGGAACATACGCTCTCTTTTACATAATTGGCTCCCAACGAAATAGATAACACAAATAGGGTTGGTTTAAAAACTACACAAGAAAAATTTCTTTTGCCTCTTGGCACGGAAAACTTAATGGTAATTATAGCTATGCACTTCTGGTTTAGATACGTGCAAAAATATTAGTGCATAAGTAATTCTCAGGGCTCCTGGGGTCAAATACTAGGAGGATGTGCCCAGATATCCACAGCTCATTGTTTGCGAAAAATATGTTTCCATTTAGTAGTTATCCCGAACTCCGCGACATTATATAATACTAGCTGTTATCCGCGGCTGCGCACGCGTTTATTTTGTGATGTGACATAGGTATGTAGGCCCTTCCAAGATAGCATTACTCCAAGACCTAAGACACCTCCATACTAAGTTTCATTAAAATCCATTCAGCCGTGTACATACGGAGAAATAAAAACTATCCTGCGAGAATATTGCATTTTCCGAGCTAAAAAGTAGCCTTAAACAATTTTTGAAATATCCTCAATTTTGCAGTGATTGTCCATTTAAAATTGGATATATGGACGTCAGATCGGAGGATGTTTTTGGAGGAGAATGATCGCGGCTTGTCTTGATGATATCAGAAAAGTAAAAAATAAATTGGACGTCAGTTCACTGCCAATCTTGCAATTCTGAATATTCCTATGTATGAACGATGTTCTGAATATGCTAGCCGTATGTGACGTCCAACGAGAGATCGAAATGCGACGTTGCGACACCGTGCACATAACACTTCTGAACTTGTAGAATCCTATTAATTGTTTATTATATTCGCGACTCGTGAGTATAGTATAGATACGCCCTCAGTTGATATGTGTCGTTGCGTCTGCCTTTTTAAGCGCTTAAATTATTTCCCGGACTTGAAGGTAAGGTTGCTGAATAATTTTTTTTCTTGTTTTAATCGACTGGTAGATACTATTCATGATATGAATTCAAGTATAGGTAAATAAGTAGGTACTTAACCGACTGCAAAAAGGAAGAGGTTCTATGTTCGGTTGTAAGTATGCTTTTTTTATGTATGTTCAGTGATATTTCCGTCAATTGTGGACAGATTTTGATATTTGTTTTTGCATTGGGTTCAGTATATCTCCAAGGTGGTCCCATATTAATTTTATTGACATTGGACCTTGGACTTAGAAGATACACCAGGGAACTCCTTAACGACAAACAATAGGCATGTGTAAATTGAGATATTATGGGTATTACGTCAATCCTATAGGTACCCTACTATAGAATAATTCACTGGTCACTTAAAATTGTAAAATAAAAATCTTTTATAAAAAAAAGGTAAACCGACTTCAAAAAGCAAAAAAATAAATATTTGAAGTCGGTGCCAAGTAACCGACTGCACCAACCAGCACCGACTTCAAATATTTATTTTTTTGGTTTTTGAAGTCGGTTTACCTTTTTTTATAAAAGATTTTATTACCTATACTTAAGTTATTATTTCAGTGTCAAATAACAATATATTTATGCCTCGACCTAGAAGAAAACAAAAAAATGATTGTTATGACAAAAAACGTGCATTGGTAAGTATTTTTTCAATTATATTTATGAGTAGGTAGTTTACCTATTGTTTGCTAAACTAAATAATAAGAATCTAAAGGAAAAAACTAAATCGTTTGCCTATAAACATCTGAACGCACCTCGGCACCCGCTAAAGCATAATCTTAACATTGCGCATTTTTGTGATATTTTGTGTTCTTGATAGTTATCACCCCCTTGTAAGAAAAAATAATACATGATCGACCCTCTGCCCTCCCCCCCCCCCTTTAATCGATTAACGTGATAGCTTGAAAGAAATATATATATATATATATATATATATATATATATATATACGAGTATATAGACGTTATAGTATCGTAAAAGTTTCAAACTATTATTTATTTACTGAGTTCTTAGATTTACGCAAATATTACACATGAAATAAAACTATTTTTTCGGATTTTATCGCGGCTTATTTTTGATTTTTAAGTTCCCGACGTTTCGAGTGCTTTGCAGTGGTCCCGGGAGGGACTGAGGTGTTAGACGTCCAAAAGGCATAGTTCTTCCGGGGTACCCACAAAAATAAAGCGCGATTAAATCCGAAAAATAGTTTTATTTCATCTTTTTTATTTGACATCCTGGACGTCAAATGATATATATTGTAAAACTTTTACGACATTGTAACGTTTATATGTCTAACTATATACGTGTTATATATGTTTAGTTAATAGTTTAAGGCAGGGGTCGGCAAGTGGTTTTAAGCGGGGAACGGATACTGATGATTTTTTTTTTACAATGGTCCAGAAAAATCTGATAATGATTAATCATAATTAGATTTTTTCTACTATTTTCTTGTACTAGTTTTTATTTTGCTTTCTTATTGTTATTATTTATTATATATTATTATATTATTTAGGAATATTTAATCATAGCTGGGAATTAACTCGTTAATCCGTTAATCGTTAACTAACGACATTTTGACTAAAGTATTCACTAAGTTAACTTTAAAAATGTTAACGGACTTCCGTTAACGGAACGTTAACTTCCTTTAAATTTCTTCAAGTCGCACCGCCAGAAACACGACCAATGCATAGTTAGTGTTTTTCTTTCAAATATGATTCCTTTACGTGTTGTCATAAGCAAGTCATTTGGTACATTGATAAAAACATTAAAATTGTTAAATTTTAGAATCCAAACCAACAATTTTTATCGGTAGATCTAGTGCTCTACTTATAAAAACGCAACAATATAAAAATGTAGATTTTATCACGTGTAAATGGATTAACGGTTAACGTTAACTTATGTTAAATCTTCTGAAATGATACAGAAGATAACTGTTTACCTAATAGAATAGCGGTGAACGAAGTTAATTATTCAATTAACGGTACCCAGCTTTGCATTTACCAATATTTGGCGGTCCGAGGTTGGACCTTCCGCGGTTCGCATACGGAATACTTAATAAAAGTATTAGACAGGGTTACTGAAAACGCCCTGCCTATAGGATACCTGAAAGGTATATGATCAACTTTTGTCTGGGATCGTTTTTTTTTCAACGTTGTATGGAGCAGCTGATCGATTATTCGAGGTCCCTATATTAAGAGTGGATAAGTCAGACTCACACTTGGTAAGTGTCTATTATTAATTTGTTGAGTTACTATGAGAGCATCTAGGATAACTAACACCAAATTTATGATGCCTGTAATAAGTTACCCGAATGATACTTTTATTTCACTGAAGCACAGACACAATCCGTCCTCAATATCAATATGTAATACCAGTACTGACTATGCATTTATGGACTACTGATAATGAGAAGAACAGAGATGAAACTTATATGCCAGTTACAGACGACGATACTGCAGACAGTTTATATCCATCCGACAACTTGTCAGTTTCTTTAAAGGATCTGTCTAATTGCACTAGAGATTTGACATCTGGAAGTATTTTATTGGAACTGAACACCGATGAAACACATTTGATAGACCAAGTTGTTAGTAATATCACCGTATTGTGGTGTTTAAAATAGTTCAGCTCAATAGAGAGCTAATAATATTGCTCGTAAGTTCGTTACTATTACTGATATCCTGTTTTAAAATATTGATTTTATTCCATAATGGAAGTTATTGATAATGACAAGTTTTTGATTATATTTAAATAAATGAAAACAAATAAAAATCGCAAAAAGAAGAAAACAAAAAAATTAAAATAAGTAAATAATTTTCTACACCCGGGGTGTGAATTCTCGGCACTGGGGACTTAACTTTCGGCTGTTCGATCCCGTGACGCGTGGGGGTCTTCGGTGATCAGCTTCCACCGGCTAGGTGGGGAACTTGGAGGTGCCCTATAGAAGGCCCTCAGCCGCCGAGGTCAGCGGGAGTCGACGGGCAGAAGTGTGGCCTGCTGTCTCCCAAACCGTACTTTTGCAACCCGTACGGTGGACCCCCAGTTTTCAAGGGGGTCAGAAAATGTTGCTAATGTAAAACTTTTTATTTTTTTTATTTTAATAAAGCACTGGTACTATCACTATTAGTTAAGAATAGTTGTCGTGCGAGCTCTGGTGTCGAAAAAAAAGCTTTGTTCGTGCGCGAATTCGTTTTAAAGTGAAACTTTTATTAGATCGTCTCAAACTTTTTGGTCTGTGTGTTGCATGTCACGTGATGGTCGGCCGCGGAGTAGGGATAAAGTGAAAGGCTCTCGCCAGAGCAGCCAAGGCCAATATGTTTCACTTTTACCGTGGTTTCATAAAACCTACTTCCTGCCTGAGGCAACAGTGCGCACTCCCCAGATCTCTTGATCCTTCTTCTGAGACGAGGACAGAGATATGGAAAGAACGGCTCAACCGAAGCAAGGCACGCCCTAAACTATTGTCTGTTTTTTATAAAATTCTTATGGGACTAAGATAACAATAATCAAACCGAGCGAGATAGGATCATTGTCCCGTTTTTCGCTATTGTATTATTTCTAGATCTTTCTATGTTGTGGGCGTTTCTTATTAGATGTTCTAGGAGGAATTTGATTTCCGGTGCCAACGAATACCTTATATGGTCATTATGATGCTATCACTAGTTAAGGCGCGCGGTTTCCATTCGATGTAACAACTAGTTATTTTGTTTGTTGGTGTGTAAAGATTTTTTTATTTTATTTTATATTTTTAAAACTTTTTTACGACGTAACAACATCCAGAATGTCAAATAAAAAATAGTTTAAAAATTTACGATATTGTATCGTCCGCATACTCGTATATGTCTAAATACGTATAAAATATGTTGTAAGTTAATACTTAATTAGGGTATTGCTTACCTAATGGGAGCCACCATTTTTATGCTCACCACTTGGAACTAAGCACGTAAAGTCTTGTCTTGGTATATTTCATTGTATTAGTTATGATTGTGTACTTTTAATGTTATACGGATGTCAGATAATTCATCATCATCATCATCTCAGCCTTTACTTGTCCGGTCCGATGCCACCTGCATCCAATGACTTCCTGCGATTTTCACAAGATCGTCGGTCCATCTGGCAGGTGGTCGTCCCACGCTGCGCTTGCCAATACGTGGTCTCCACTCTAGAATCTTTCTGCCCCAACGCTCGTCCGATCTTCGCGCTATGTGGCCCGCCCATTGCCACTTCAACTTGCTAATCTTAAGGGCTATGTCGGTGACCTTGGTTCTTCTACCGAATCTCCTCATTCCTGATTCGATCACGTAGAGAAACGCCGAGCATAGCTCTCTCCATAGCTCACTGAGCAACTCTGAGCTTTTTTATGAGACCTATAGTAAGAGACCACGTCTCTGATCCATATATCATCACTGGTAATACACATTGACTAAAAACTTTAGTCTTTAGGCACTGAGGTATTTTGGATGAGAAGATGTTGCGCAGTTTCCCAAACGCTGCCCAGCCGAGTTGGGTTCGTCGATTGACCTCTCTCTCAAAGTTGGACCTACCTAACCGGACTACCTGTCCCAGGTAAATGTATTCGTCGACAACTTCAAGAGTAGAGTTCCCAACGGTGAGTGCGGTGGGTACGACATGGACGTTACACATTATTTTCGTTTTGTCCATGTTCATTTTAAGACCCACTTGTTGAGATACTCTGTTCAGGTCGCCGAGCATTCGTCCTAAATCTTCCAGCGACTCCGCCATGACCACAATGTTGTCGGCAAATCGAAGGTGAGTGATGTATTCGCCATTGATGTTGATGCCAAGTCCTCGCCATTCCAAGAGCTTGAAGGCGTTCTCTAAGGTGGCCGTAAACAGTTTCGGAGAAATGACGTCTCCCTGTCTTACTCCTCTTTTTATGGAGATCGCCTTCGTGCACTGCCCTTGTACTCGGACTGACATGGTGGCGTTATTATACAAGCACTTCAACACTTCGATGTACCGATAGTCAATGCGGCATCGCTGGAGAGATCTAAGAACCGCCCAAGTCTCGATCGAATCGAAGGCTTTCTCATAGTCCACAAACGCCAAGCATAGTGGCCGATTATACTCCTCGGTCTTCTGTATAATCTGCCGCAGCGTATGTATGTGGTCTATGGTACTAAAGCCTTTCCGGAAACCGGCTTGTTCGGGAGGCTGGAAGTCATCAAGCCTGCGTTCGAGACGATTCGTGATGACTCTCGAAAACAACTTGTAAACATGGCTCAGCAGTGTGATGGGCCTATAGTTCTTTAATAAAGTGTTATCACCTTTCTTGAAAAACAGTACCACCACACCCCTGTTCCATGCTTTCGGCGTTTTTCCTTCGAGCAAGACGGAATTAAACAGCCTCTGAAGGACTTTAAGTACCGGCGATCCGCCCGCTTTCAGAAGCTCTGCGGTAATTCCGTCTTTACCCGGCGCTTTGTTGTTTTTAAGTTGTTTGAGAGCCATCCTAATCTCGTACAGGCTGATGTCCGGGATATCTTCAGTGTAGTGTCGGGTTAGCTTGGCTCTTGGGTCTTTTAGCAAGTCAACAACAGGTTCAGCTACTGAGGTATACAACTGCCCATAGAACCTCTCTATCTCGCTGAGCACCTCTGACCTATTCGACGTTACGTTTCCGTCCTCCGTCTTCAGCTTCGTCAACTGGCTTTGCCCAATAGACGCGTCTCTTGCGAACACTTTGGAGCCCTTGTTCTGCTCTATGGTCTCATCAATACGTCTTGTATTGAAGGACCGTAAATCGTGTCGCAAGGACTTCAATATCTGTCCATTGAGCTGCCTATATGACTTAGCATCATCGGAGGTTTGGAGTGTCATGGTACGTCGCTCAACCATAAGGTTTCGGGTGTAGTCAGATAGCTTTTGAGGCCTATTTTTACGGTGGGGCTTAAAATGCTTAGACCCGACCGCATGGACAGTCTCTACCAACCTATTGTTGATTTCGTCCACTGATGCGCTGCTGTCTAGCAATTCGAAGCGGTTTGACAATTCGAGTTGAAAGTTCTCGGGGTTTTGGTTATGTGTATTAGAAGGTCGGAGCGTAGACTTCATTAGACGCGATCTTTCCATTTTGACATTAATATTTAATGTGCTTCTGACCATTCGGTGATCACTGCCGGTTTTTACCCTGTGAATCACGGAGACATCATTAAATATTTGTCGCTTGGTGCTCATGATGAAGCCTATCTCATTTTTTGTGAAACCATCAGCGCTCATCCAGGTCCATTTCCTATGAGACGGCTTCTGGAAGAAAGAGTTCATCATAAAGAGTCCCTCCTTCTCCAGAAATTCGGCCAGCCTCTGACCCCTGGGGTTGCGCTGCCCATATCCAAATTGCCCCACTCTCAACTCATCATCGCCCCGATTGCCCAGTCGCGCATTGAAGTCACCCATATCTACTGTAAAGTGTGCTTTGGAAGTATGTATGGCTCTACTAATGTCCTCATACATAACTTCGACCTCATCATCTGAGTATGCCGAGGTCGGTGCGTAGACATGTATGACCTTCAGCGAATATCTTTTGGATATTCTGAGTATCAGGTACGCTACCCTGCTCGACACACTAGTGATGGACACAACGTTGTTTATGAGTGACTTGTGGACGATAAATCCGACACCACCTTGGGACTGCTGTTCGCCCTCCCGGTAGTAAAACAAGTTGCCGGATTTTAAGGTTATCGTGTCCTCGCCCTCTCTTCGGACCTCCGATAAACCAACAATACTCCACCGCAACTTGTTTAACTCTTCTTCCAGCTCAACTAGCTTCTCATCTGTCCTCAATATGCGTGCGTTGTATGTCACCAGGGCCAATTTTCGGTTTTGGTGGTAGCCGAATCTCTGCCGGAGATTCTTAGCACCCCTTGTCCTGTCGTTACCATGGCTGCTACCGTGGCCAGGACGAACAGGACCGCCGGGGACTAGGGGCCTGGTTTTCTTGCTTTCTTCCATATTGGTTGGGGGTGTTTGCCATACTCGCCACGCTTGGCAGGCGGGTTGGCGAGCGTAGTTTTTGGTTGTAGAAGTGTTAAGGGAACGCTGCTGCCCATTCCCTAGTTTTCCCTTAGTCGCCTTGTACGACTGGATGGGATGAGATGGGTTGGTCCTATTCTAAGCCGGGAACCACGGAGCGGCGGCGGTCAGATAATTGAAATATATTTAAATCGTGGAATATTCGACGACCGTTTAAAATTTTCGAATGTCAGATATGATTACTGACGTCCGTATAAAAGTTTTATAAACGTAGGTTGTTATAGCCGACTGTGTTCGACTTGAGTTTATTTGAGATAATTTGCTATTGCCAATCAAAAAATCAAGTAACCTACCTCATTAAATGTGTTCCTATCCAAACATACTTGTAAATTAGAAGTAGGTAGATCGGTACTTTTAATTTGAGTAACTATTTCTTGAGACATTATCGTAATAAATGACATTTCATCTCAATATTTGTTTTATATTTCATAACTTTAAACCTTACACTTCGCTAACATAGACTAGGCACTTAAGAGCGGCAACGTCGATAGATAAGAAGCCAGATGATTGATAGTGTTGGTTGGAGTCCTAATTGATTTCACTATGCTTGTTAATATACGAATATTTGTATATCAATATTTGTAAAAATTTTAGAAAAGTTATATGTAAATAATTCTTGACACTGCCTTAGCGACTGATATTCGCTGTAAAAGTTGATTTATTTTAAGTGGAACTGGTGGACCTCAGAATAATGCAAAATAAAAGGGCGGCCAATAGGTAGCGTGATGTAAATATATATACGAGTTTGGGACCCGCACGAATAAATCTATGATTTATTTCGGCCTGGTTATTTAGGCATATAATTTATGTTAGTAAAAGCATCCATGACATAGAAATAAGTCCTAGTACGGTGCAATATAAAAAAGACAATAATGGCAGAAGCACACTATTGTATCCCGACGCGACCCGACGTTAGGCAACGCGCGTTAAATCAAATCTGACTATTTTTGCATATCAAATTCTTCTATTTTCTATATCCAGAAACACGAGAAACACCCGATGCGACGCGATGTTGAACAGGTGGCACAAGGCGTCGGGTCGTTTCAATAATGTTTTTCTGCAATAAGTACACGTACTTGCCGTTTAAAAGTTCGACGCAGACTACCTAATTTGCATTTTTGCAATGCAAATATGATGACCGTAATAAAAATATTGAATTCAAGCTTTGTGAAAAATAATGATGTAGGTATATTACTTTTTCGGTCTACCCTTTATTCTTCGTAAACATGTTATGTGTCAGAAGAATGTCGTTCATTAATCCATTTTGTATGTACTCCACCGGATAATCGGTCTATCTGGTAGGGGCCTGCACACTCCACAATGGAAGGCATTTGTCCTGCAGTATTAGAGTATAGCTCGTTAGGTTATCTTTAGAATAAGCTACAGTTTTTTTTCAGTTACTTAAATTAAATTATAATAAAAAAAATAGAATTATATTATTATATAATTAGTTAGAATTATAACAAAAGGTTTTTTAAAGGGAAGAAACCAGAACAAATGTTAGGATTGTGGTTGGTAACGATGTGCTGGAACAAGTGAATGAGTTTGTATATCTTGGATGCGCCTTTAGTAAGGATGGGAAATATACCGCTGACATAGAGAGAAGTGTGAGTGCAGGGAACAGGGTGAATGGTGCGATGGGAAAGCTACTTGGGAGCCGGCACTTAAGCCATAAGGCGCAGCTGGCCATATATAACGGAGTTCTTGTCCCAACGCTGTTATATGGCAGGGAGAGCTGGGTATGTAAGAAGGAGAATGAAAGTAGGATAAATGCGGTGGAAATGCGAGCTCTGCGGAAGATGTACGGAGTAAAACTGACCGACCGCATTAGCAACAGCGTAGTAAGAAAGCGAGTAGGTATGAAAGATAGCATCGGTGTAAAGATGTGAAAGGGCATGCTCCGTTGGTTCGGGCATATAGAAAGAATGCCAGATGAACGAATAACAAAACAGATATACAACGTGAAAGTGGAAGTATGCAGGTACCGGGGAAGACCTAGACTATCTTATCACGATTAAATAAACCGAGTCTTATCTGAAGGAAAATTGAAGAGTCTCCGTAATCGGCGAGCGTGTATGAGACGAACTACGAGAGTGGAGGAAGGCAGAGAGGTATGTAAGGAAAGAACCTGTTGGAACTCTGTACTCTCTGCCTACCCCGCAAGGGATCTGGCGTGATGATATAGATAGATAGATAATAAAACATGTAACTGCATATCAATGTTATTGATTTGTTCCCTTTTATGTATAGAAGTCATAACATGTAGTATATTAGGTATGTAAAATAAAATTTTATACTTATTTTCTAAAATGTTTCGTTCCAACAACTGCGACTTCGGCATGCGAATTTTATTTAAATACAGTACCAGACGTGGGACTCCCCAGAATTTATTATGAAATATATTGGAGAGATATCTGTCTGCTTCACAGTATTTTTCAAGTGCAGGTGATAAATATTTTTGAGTACATGTTTACGATACTCCCACATCACGTACCGATGTCTGGGATTTTGACATCGAAAGTTTTATGACAATAAATAAAACAAATTGAATTGTCTTTTTATACAAACTATTGTATTTTATTCTCGCGGAATGTATGGTATACATTGTATATTCACAAATTAGTTTTGCTTGGCGTCCGTTTTTAGAAATGAAATGGCCATCGCGGTGCGCCCTACATTTTATAGAAAAATATTTATTAACCACATGTAATTAAGGAAATAACAACGGTATTTTTTACATATCAATGAGAAAAATGACATTGTGTTGCGGACTATCTATCTGAAGTTTGGAGTAAAATTGGTGCAAGCTGTTGACATTAAATCCTGGAGATGTTCATCAGTAAGTCGAGATCGAAATTTATTTTTAATGAAGTTCATCTTCGAAAATGCTCCTTCACAAATATATGTTGACCCAAACAAAGTAAGAAGTTTCAAAACTAATTTTTGTAGTTCTGGATATTTATTATCACACCCAAATTTTATCCACAACTCTTCAGTGGAAACTTCCGCTTGTTTGTGTTTTAAAACTGTGTTTTCTTGGAATTCGATCATTTCCATCTGTAGAGCTATAAAGCTATTATCACTCCCGAAAACAATTGCAGCTTCGTTACTCCATTCACCATCAGGATGCAGAGAGTAAATGCTGCTGAGGATTTCGACAACATTCTCGATTTTCTTAAAATCTGCGAACCTGTTTTTAAATTCCGATTTAAGATACGTAATGAACGTCTTGTATTGGCCGGCGTCAATCTCGTTGTCACTGCTGATTATTTTATTTTAATTGGAGAAGTGTAAGAATTCATTACCAAGATCATTAATAAAGAGATCGAGTATTCGCGAAAAACTTTTTACTTCTGACATGAGCTCCCATACAAGCTTTTCCTTGCCTTGAAGTTTAATGTTCAGGTCATTAATATGTTTAAAATTATCCGTCAAGAAATCAATGGCAGCTACATTTTCTTTTTCATTTAGAGAACTTAAGTAGGCGTTTGCTGAAGTCTGATCACTGTTGAAAAGATATGTCTTCAAGTGTTCTAAAATGCTGAAGAATCTAAAACGCAGCCGTAACCTTCTCACATTATTATGCAACAGTAGATCGTCATATTGTGTATCAACTTCTTCAAGAAATGATTTCTATTCACGATGTTGCAGTGATGATTTCGCTTGAAGAAAATTTACTATTTTCATCACTTATTGCATAATACGCTCAAAATTATGATTAAGTTTGCAGCAAAGCACAGTATGGTGAATAATACAGTGGTAGGAAATCAAATTTTCATCACATCTTGCATTGCTATTCAACAGGTTAACTAAAACATTGCTGGCGCACCGTCAGTAGTTACCGATAAAAGCTTTTTCAAGTCTAACTCATCTTTTGCTAAATAATCCATCACTGTTTTAATCATGTCTTCTCGGGTTTTTCCTAATAGCGGCAAAAGAGCCATAATCTCTTCAACAAAATTTTCTCTCGTTTGGTCCAGGTAGCGTACAAATATAATTAACTGGTCCGTATCAGTGACATCGCATGATTTATCTATAGCCAAGGCGTAATAGTTTGCATCATTCAACTGCCGCTTCACATCACAATGATTTTGTTCTGCCAAAACGTGTGTATTTCTGGTGCTAGTAGAAGCAGATAACGGAATCCGTCGTATCGTCTCAAAAACATCCTTTTTGTTCTCAAATAAAGCATTACCCGCCTCGAGACAGCATTCTTTAACTACGTCAGCATCAGTAAATGGTTTCATATACTTAGCAAGAGTCCAAGAAATACGTAAAGAAGCCTCACCACATTTTTCCTGCTCAGTCATTGACTAACTTATGATCTGGGTCGAAGATAAGTAACTTGATAGTAAACTTGCAATTTTAGACTTACGCAGATCACTACCAAGTGGAAAGTTTACGGCAAAGGATTTGTGTTTGGTATCATAATGTCGTTTTATATTCGAGAATTTAAGTAACTCCACTGTTTGGTTACAAATCAAGCACATTGGTACTGCTTCAGCACGATTTGGCAGCGTAAAACAATATAAATCGGTCCATTCTGGCAAAAACTCTCTATTTTCATCTTCAACTTTTCTTTTTTTCGGTTCCATTATAATAAAGCACGCTAATGTAAACAGTTAGGTATTTAAACTCGTAAAGTAAACAGGCAAACGTAATATTTTAAGCACCTGGGTCGTCGCAGCGTCCGTCACATAAAATTAAAACAAAACACTGACCCCCGGCGGCCGGCAGTGCGGTCGGTGGTTTCCCCCGCCCCCGCGACGCCCCGCGCGCTTCCCACCGCGACGATCAACGCTTTCGCAATCCGTGAACTCTTTCTCGCTTGTTAGGTCGTTCCTTCGCCCGGCCGTTTTCGAATTGTCGTCGACAAAGATAATGCGGGGATACATTTTTATTAAATTACGTACTCTGTAGTGCAAGTTGCTGTGTTCTCGCGGTCCGCATCCGGACTACGGTCCGCTATTTAGCAACCCCTTTGGCGACCCCTGTTGTATACTACACAAACATAGACGGAGTACTTAATGATTCTACACTACTTAAAACTGGCTATATTTGTTTTAAGTCCATATTTTTGTAAAACTCATTTAACAGTTGTTTTTTAAATAAACTTAGCCCCACACTAGGCTTTATTCCTGTGTCGTAGGTGCGTTAACAAACATGAAAATTCACATACACAAATACCCAGTTCATCATAATAAGCTTAGTTGAAGCGAAAAATACCCTACCACATGGTAGGTATGTAAATAGTATTGTATACTTTCCTCGGCCCGACCGATTTGGCTTGTAATTTTTTTATAAACTTATTTAATTTACAATGTTGGTCTGTCTGTCTTTTCGTTTGAAATCTTCTGATTCAGTTTTCAAGCAATTGCGGATATTCGATTGAGCTGAAATTTGGCATACTTATGTTAAATCGATGACAATGTAATTATATAGTACCATCGAGCTGGTCTGATAATGATCATGCTTAGTTGAGGAGTTCCTATGGTTTCTTTCCGGCTTCATCATCAGACCCTGGATACCATCCGGGTCTAAAGTTCCTATCAAAACAAATCCAAGAAACACAAAGATGGTGGGGCTTATTGAGTAGTGAAGTAGTTCCATTGGCCACGATTTAACTTCATCATCAGACCCTGAACACTATTTGGTTGTATAGTACTTGTCAATACCCATCTGACAAGCTTAAATACGAAGTTACGTTGTATATTTGAGATGTTCCTATGGTCACCTTCAGATCATCTCCATGCTACCATATTATTGTATCATCGTCAAATTTACAAACGTATGCGAAATTTCAGCTAAATCAAACACCTGCGATTGCTTGTAAAATGGATCACAAGATTTGAACCGGTAAGACTGACAGTCAAACAGACTTTAGAACAGTGCAAGTTAAATAAAAGCTTGTAAAAATACCTAGCGGATGTAAAAATGTTTGCTTAAAATCGATGGCTTTCAAATTACAATTGAATAACTTTCAAAGAAGCTATTTCTTAAGGATTTAGTGTTCGAGCTATATTTAGAAAAAAGAAAACATCTTTCGGCCCCGATACGGTTGGCTGATAAAGCGACCTGTACAGTGAACTGCACAGTTTGCTTACTCGGCGTTTACGCAATAAGTATGTATGTGCGTCACCGAGGCATCGGTAATCATTTTTAACATCAATAAATCAGTGCACTTACAGCATTCAATTCGGGCGGTTTTATTATCATTTTTGATCGACCCAAACCCTATCATTTATCACCCTATCAACCGTGTGTGAGATTATCATTACCAGCTCTCACATTCTTTTGGTCCTTCGAGCAACCGTTGCGGGACCATACGTTTCTTGGCTGGAATTGCGCCACGCGTTCGGACATTCCTAACCTCCAGTAAAACGTGGACTGCAACGTGGAACTTTCATATCAGTTTTAGTGTGTGTTAGTAGTATCATCAGTCCCTGCATCCAGGACTACCTTTCTTTATCATTACTGGAGTTGACAAAACTTCAGTATCATCAGTGCAGTAAGTCAACAGACTTAACAACGCAAGTGCTCCAACGTGTGAACCAACCGGGCAGAGCAGAATTGCTGAGCAGACAGTTTGCAGTCATTCGAGTAAGTCCGTTCCATTTACTATTATGGAGGCTTTAATTAATCGTCAGATCGAAATTATCAACAGCATCAAACACATCAAGGTCAATTTTAGTAAGGACTCCTCTTCAAGGAAGACGCCGGAGTACCTTCATAGTAGGCTTGAATCTTTAGATAAGCTTTGGGGAGAGTTCAACAATAATCATGACATTCTCACTGAGTCACATAAAGAAGCTAATCAATATTTTTCTGAGCGTATTTTTGAACAGGGTAAAGAAGCGTATATAAGCGTGCGTAACCTCTATTCTTGCTTTGGGCAGGAAGAAAAGGCAGTACAGCCTAGTGGGGAAGTGGACGAGTTGTTAACTTTGCAGAGAACTCATTTTAGAGCATTTAGTCGGTTACTGAGAGGCATAGAATTAGATAAAATAACTAAAAGGTGAGAGATAGAGGACGAGTTGCGTAGCATGCAGCATAAGTGGAATATTATTGATGACTTGCATATCAAAATTGATAACCTCTTAAGAGGTGGTGATTTGCCTTATGAGGAGCAATTTATGCGCTATGAAAGGTCATACAAAAACATGAAAAAGGGCCTAAATCAGAAATTGTCATCCAATCTTTATATTCAGCAAAATATTCCTCAGTTAGAAATACCTTTGTTTACTGGAAAATATACTCAATGGCCTACGTTTTACGATCTATTTTCGGAAGCGATACACAATAATAACGCTATCACCAAGGCACAGAAGTTACAACATTTGAAGGGTAAACTTAGAGGTGAAGCTGAGCGTCTCATTCAGCATTTGCACATTAGCGCAGAAAACTTTGACACAGCATGGGATCTCTTGGTTCATAGATACAATAATCCGCAAGTTCTCTTTTCTAAACACATGGAAATATTTTTAAATCAGCATAATGTCAATAAGCAGACTTCATACGAACTTAAGAAGTTATATGACACATTCACTGAATGTCTTCACGCCATACACAACCTGGGTGTAGACACGACGACTTGGGATCCGCTTTTAGTCCATCTTTTGTGTAAGAAATTAGATGCGCAGACATACACTGATTACAAAGAGTATCGTAAATCGCCAAGAGCCGCAAGGCTCTTTGGATGAATTTATGACCTTTCTAAAGGGGAAGGTTATGGCTCTTGAACCTATATATAAGAAGGACAAGGGGACTTTATCAACTGCAACTCCCTTATATCCTAAGCGGGAACTAATGGTTAAAAATCATCAGGTGTTTGCGACACGTTTAACCCATTGTCCAGTGTGTAATTTACAACATGATTTATATAAATGTAAGAAATTTCATAACATGTCTTCAGAAAATCAATTAAAGCCCATTTCGAAACATCAAATTTGCAAAAACTGTTTGTATAAGCATTATGACAAGCCGTGCACGTCGACTAAGCGATGTAAAGAGTGCGACAGCGAACATAACACCATTATTCATGAAGCATGTGTTTGGTCATCGCCCTCGAGGTCAAATATCATATCATCAATCCCCGTATCACATCAGGCTAAGCAGTTTAGTTCAAATCAAGCATCAACGTCGACATTAACGACACAACAGAGCAATCAGATACAATATATATCATATCGGATCAGGAAATACTGAAACTCTATTACCTACGGCCGTCGTGAGGATTCGTGCAGCGGACGGTACCTATATCACAGCACAAGCTCTTTTAGATCAGGCAGCGCAATTATCACTTATCTCCGAAAATCTTGTTTAAAGATTAGGGTTGAAACGTCATCGCCCCTTGTTATCAGTAGCTGTTTCTGGCATAGACCTCTGTCTGAAGGAGAGCAAAGGAGAGGTTTCCGTTCAGTTTCTGTCTATTTACAGCGATCATCAATTTGAAACCGATGCTTACATTGTATCAAAGTTTGCTTTCGACTTGCCTAGCGTATTATTTAGGTATCAGAAGTTATCACACCTTGAAGATTTAGAATTGGCAGATCCTAATTTTAACTTATCTCAGAGAATCGATCTGCTTTTACATAGTGATATTTATTCCCAAGTTATCATGGAGGGACTTATCAAGGGTCCAGACAGGACACCAATAGCACAGCAAACTAAATTAGGCTGGATTATATCTGGCAATGTAAAGCCACTCAATTGTTATGCTACAACAATAAATAATCTTTCAAACATGAATGAACTATCTAAATTCTGGGAAATAGAGGATATAAATAACTCTATCTCTAACCTGACAGAAGATGAACAGGCATGTGAAGATTTCTATTAAGCAACTACACACCGTCTTCCTGATGGAAGATATGTGATTGCATTACCTATGAAGCAGAATTATAAGCAGCTACTAGGATTATCAGCCAATAAAGCTAAAGCTCAGTTTAGGCAACTAGAAAACAGGTTAGCTAAGAATCAAGGATTATCTGATACTTACAAACAATTTATGAGAGTATAAGGAACTCAATCATATGCGCTGCGTCAGTACTCCTAACTATCAAGCAAATTATTTACCACATCAATGTGTGTTGAAGTTGGATTCGGATACCACTAAGCTTCGTGTTGTCTTTAACGCTTCAGCGAAGACATCAACAGGTTATAGCCTCAATGATCTGATGCACAGTGGTCCAAACCTTCAACGCGATCTACAAGGTCTTATTTTGAATTGGCGGAGGTATAAATATGTGATCATAGCTGATATTGAGAAGATGTTTCGCCAAATTCTTATCAGAGAAGCTGACTAGCATCTTCAAACGGTCATTTGGAGGGAATCGCCCGATGAACCGCTCAAAAATTATCAACTAATCACCGTTACATAAAGTACAAAGGCAGCACCATTCTTAGCCATGCGCACGTTGAAACAACTGGCTAAGGATGAAGCAGATAAATACCCTATAGCCGCAGCGGCTATAGAAACATCATTCTATATGGATGACCTTTTAACTGGTGAGGATTGTCTAGAAAAGACCAATTATTTACAACAACAGCTAGTTGACATTTTTAAAACATCAAAAATGAATCTAAGAAAATGGACTAGCAATCATCCTGGTTTGTTAAAAGACCTAGAGCATCAAAATAGTCACTATGAGTTTAAAGGTCTCGAATCGAGAAAGGCGCTTGGCCTTAAATGGAATCCTATCACAGATTGTTTCACATATCAAGACCAAGTTATGAGTTACAACAAACAGTTAACTAAGCGTAAGCTGTTATCAGATATTTCAAAAATCTTTGATCCATTAGGCTGGTTATCATCCTTATCAATCCGAGCAAAATTATTGTTTCAAAAGACCTGGGACAGTAAGTTGGAATGGGATAGCCAAGTATCCGCCAATATACAAAAGGAATGGAACCAGCTTAGTAAAGATCTCAGCAACGTGTCAGATTTTAAGATACCTCGTCATTTAGGCAATAGCCAACAATTATGTCACTTGCATGCATTCTGTGACGCATCGGAATGGTCGTATGCATGTGTTGTTTACTTAGTAACAACAGACGGTAAGGGCGACTACACATCGCAACTTGTCGCAGCAAAGATAAAGTTAGCACCGTTGGCGAAAAAGGTCACCTTGCCTCACCTTGAACTATGTGGAGCACTCCTACTATCCCAGCTCTTATCAAAGACTTTAGAAGCATTTTCTGGGATAGATATTAGATTGCATGCTTGGTCCGACTCCATGATAGTGTTAGGCTGGCTCCATGGAGACATATCACGGTGGAAGCAGTTCGTCGCTAATAGGGTGCAGCAAATTATCAAAATTATTCCCGCATCGTGCTGGCGTCATGTGAGGTCAGAGGAAAATCCTGCCGATTGTGCCGCACGTGGATTATCAAAGGAACAACTATTATCTATCTATCTATCTATCTATCTATAACCTCACGCCAGATCCCTTGCGGGGTAGGCAGAGAGTACAGAGTTCCAACAGGTTCTTTCCTTACATACCTCTCTGGCTTCCTCGACTCTCATAGTTCGTCTCATAGCGTGTATGCCACTTTTTATAGCAAGCTCATTTTTCCATAGTAAATGAATTGCTTAATCAGCACAGTTCATTGACCCGAATTGCTAAGGTGCTTGGGTGGATATTACGTTACATTAAATGTGTACACGACAAGCAAATTACATTTAAATCCAAATCATTATCACCAGCCGAACTGGACAACTCGTACAACATGATTATCAAGGAAATTCAAGGACAAGAATTTCAAGAGGATTTAAGGCGTATCAAGATATCAGGACAAGTCAGTCACAACAGCAAAATTCTTTCCTTAAATCCGTTTCTCGATGATCAAGGATAGCTGACGTTGATGCTTAGAGTCGGAGGAAGGTTAAGAAATGCAGACATCTGTTATCGAGTCTGAATACAACATCCTTCGAAGAAACGAAAATATCATGAATAAACAATTCACACTCATCCAGCAACGCCTACAAAACTTATCATTTCAAGTTAACCGTGTGCATTTTATTGAAGACAGCGAGATTTATATCACATCGTCTGCATTAGCAGCTAGCATAATATTATCAAATCTGCGACGTATGCAACAAACTGTTATCGATACCATCACAGATATTTCGCATGGACGCATTGATGCACACTTGTTGATGCCTGAACAATTACAAAACGAAGTTAACATCATCGCAGGGAAATTGAATAGAGATTTGAAATTGCCCGTAGAGATTAATAATATTAAAGATCTTTACAAACTCCTGAAGGTATCCGCTCGTGTACATACGAAATATCTTATTATAGAAATCAAGATCCCACTTTTGAGCAGTGACAGATTCGAATTGGATAAAATTGTAACCGTTCCTCAAAAAATCAAAGAGAATCAAACGAAAAAAGTTACGTAGTGCCTCGAATGCCGTACATATCGTATGACCTAAATAAGTACACACTGCTTTTCTACTATCTGAGAATGACTTGCAAGCTTGTGTCCACACTTCCCAACAAGTTATCATTTGCACCATAGATAAGCCCATGTATAATCTGAATAATAAGCCATCATTCTGTGATATTAAGTTACCGAACGCCGACACAGGTGCAATGGCGTGTACTTCAAGTATTATATCATGTCAGGATCAGTGGATCAAATTACATAATAAACACGACTGGTAATTTAATGCTGTGCAGAATGCCACGTCCGCATTTATTGTTCATCTGGTATGACTATTAAGGTTATTAAAGGTACCGGAATTATTACCCTTAGTGAAGGATATACGCTGAAAGGAAACTTGTTTAGTCTATACTCTCATAATCAATTTTTTAATCAAATTACTATTCAACGAGAAATTGAAGCCCCAAAAATGCCTACTCTTAACGACATTTTCAATACCTCTGTGGACGAAACTCTGCCTCCACTAGGATATCATAGGGAAGATGTATGGAACCAATTGAAAACTGAGATAGAAGATTTGAAGAAAGACTCTGAAAACCAACTGACCATACACGATATTCGCCACTATACACTCTTGTACATCATCATAGTGGTGGCCCTTTTGGTAGCTGCTGTCGTCATTAGCATATGGATCAAGAGGAGGAGCCAAGGCCGGGTTGCTGAGCCTGAGGCAGAAGCACCTCGGTCGAGGCCGAGGAACACCGGTGTCAGTGGTAGTGCTAGTAGTGAAACAATAAGTGAAATCAAATCTGTACAAAATGTGCCAATGAAAATTAAAAGATCAGTGCTTAGTGTAAATGTGGGAACCTCACCCATACTTGTTATATCGCGTTTAAACAGTAAATAGCGATAATAATTAATCAGTTTCTATTCTCTAACTATAGGAAATTTACTAAGGTTTCAAATTGTTTATCACCTTTGTATCACCTAACAATTTTTTATATCATTTAGATTAAGACATCATTATATTTTTATTTAATTTAAAAACATCATAAATTCATCTCATTTGAGTGGGCAGGATGTACAGTGAACTGCACAGTTTGCTTACTCGGCGTTTACGCAATAAGTATGTATGTGCGTCACCGAGGCATCGGTAATCATTTTTAACATCAATAAATCAGTGCACTTACAGCATTCAATTTGGGCGGTTTTATTATCATTTTTGATCGACCCAAACCCTATCATTTATCACCCTATCAACCGTGTGTGAGATTATCATCACCAGCTCTCACACGACCCTTGCATTGGGGCAAGTCAATGTAACATGATAAATTATCCAGATCCCTCTTTTAACTGCTGAAAAGCTTCACACAATGAAATATCATATACAATTACATATCTATTAGAAGATTATTGCATAAAATGTGGGTGTTTTACAAGCTTTTATTTTACTTGCAATGTCCGTATGACCATCTGTCTGTCTTTATGGTTCAAAGTCAACGTCAAAGTCAAAGTCAAAAATCATTTATTTGTATAGGCCAATACATAAGCACTTATAAACGTCAAATATATTACATTTTTTACATCTACCACCGGATCGGAACGCGGCCTCCACTGAGAAGATCCGGCGAGAAACTCAGCGGGCTTGTTTTTTAATTTAATTGATTTGGCCTTTCCGATAAACCATCCTCTTGTTTTTTAAAAATTGTATTATACATCATTTATAAATGTTGCTGATTGCGGAGCTGCCCAATCTATTTTATCGTCAAGATAATCCGAAATTTTATAATACCCTTTCTTACAGAGTCTAGTATTAATTGCCTTTTTAAACTTATTGATAGGCATGTTTCGGATATCTATGGGTAATTTGTTGTAGAAGCGTATACATTGCACCATGAAAGAATTACTAATTCTGTGGAGACGAGTGGAATGTACAATAAGATCATCTTTGTTCTGTGTATTTATATGATGAATGTCGCTATATTTTTCAAAATTACTGATATTTTTTTTAACATATAGAAGATTTTCATATATAAATTGTGATGCAACCGTTAGAATATTTATCTCTCTAAACTTTTTCTTAAGAGAAGCTCTCGGGGCCAATTGTAAATTGCTCAAACAGCCCTTTCTGGAGAACAAAGACGGTATTAAGTTCTGCAGAGCATCCCCAAAGTAGTATGCTATATGACATAATACTATGAAAATAAGCGAAATAAACAAGTCTAGCTGTTTCAATATCAGTTAGTAATCTAATTTTCTTCACCGCATATGCCGCTGAGCTTAATTTACCAGATAATTGATCAATATGGGGACCCCATTGTAATCTGGCATCAATAATGATACCCAGAAATACAGTCGATTCTACAAGGTCTAAATCCACGCCATTTATTTGTACATTAGTTGCAACCTGTCTTACATTTGGCGTTGTGAATTTAATACATTTTGTTTTCTTCTCATTAAGGAGAAGATTATTCGTGTTGAATCAATGAACAACCATTGACAGTACACTGTTCACATCGTCATAATGAAGCAGCTGTCTTTTAATTTTGAATAATAGAGATGTATCATCCGCGAACAGCACAATGTCCTGATTATCCCCTACATAGTAGGGTAAATCATTTATATATATGAGGAATAGAAATGGACCGAGAATCGAACCCTGGGGCACGCCCATTGTCACGTTAGAACCGGGAGATCGCTTCCCATTAACATCAATCTTTTGAATTCTATCACAGAGATAAGAGGTGAAGAGGTCGAGAGCCCTGTTCCTAATTCCGTAATGGTGTAATTTCCTGAAGAGAGTTTCATGATGCACACAGTCAAACGCCTTAGACAAGTCGCAGAATACACCCATACACCATAAAGCATCTTGCGAGTTCAACACCTGCATCAGTAGTTGAGCGATTCTTAGTGAATCCAAACTGGTTTTTGTAAAGTAGTTTATGACTACTACAGTGGCTTTTCAACTGATTTAGGATAATTTTTTCAAATATTTTACGTAACGTGGGCAGCACAGAAATAGGGCGAAAGTTATTTGGATCCGATTTACTACCCGATTTAAACAAAGGAATTACTCTATTAAGTTTCATAAGATCAGGAAATACGCCACTAGCAACACAACCGTTAAACACAGATGCCAAGTGGGGGGCAATAATATGGATTACAGAACTAACTGTCTTTACAGATAGCCCCCATACATCCGCCGTGTTTTTAATATTAAGATTATTAAAATTATTTATTATATCTTTCCCACTGATAACCGAAAATTCAAAAGATGTGCTGCATTCTGATACACTTTGTTTAAGAAGCGACTCAGCCGAAGAACAAGACAACGTCAGAGTTTTAGTAGTTAACAAAGGAATATTAGTAAAAAAAGTCTCAAACTCCGACGCTACTTCCTGATGCGCTCTCACATTTTAATCACCAATTTTCAAATTAAAGTCTCTATTTCGCACTGTTGTCCTACCGGTTTAATTTATATCGGTCGGTTATTAATAACGTTCCAGGTCGTTTTAATGACATTACCGGATTGTTTAATTTTATTTCTTAAGTAGATAGACTTAGCACATGAACAAGCTCTTTTAAAAATTTTAGAATAATTCTTAACATATTCAATAAATTCAAATCTTGTGATCCATTTTTTATGCACTTACGGGTTGAGCTGAAATTTGGTGTACGTACGTAAGTTTAGTGATAATGCAATAATATGGAGCCATAGAGCTGGTCTGATGGTGGAGTTGGAAGGTAGCCATAGAAACATGTGAAATATAAAACGTAATGCCTTCTTGCTTAGGCTTGTTAGATTGGTATTGACAAATACTATACCATAAACCAGATAGTTATCAGTGTGTACTGATGAAGCCGAAAGCTGGTCAATGGAACCCAACTACTCAATATTGTCCCACCGTGTTTGGGCTCGTCGGATGTGTCTTGACGAGCACTTTAGCCCAGGATGATGTTCAAGGTCAGATGATGGAACCGGAGCAAAGCCACAGGAACTCCATAACTAAACAAGATATCTTCGTTGTGTTTTTGGTATAAAAGCTTCTTTTGAAAAAGGCTTTTTAAATAAAATTATTATAGTATAAGTAATTACATATTTTTTTAAATGTAGCTCCATACCAGAAAAAGTTCCCATGTCGTGGGTGTGTTAACATACATCAAATTCACTTATACAAACATTATGATTAAAACAAAATATGTTTGTAAGTCACACATTTGTCCCGTGCAGGGATCGAACCCGAGACTACATGGTTTAGAGCGGCTTTCGTTGAAATCCAAGGACTGCTTAGTTCGTTGCAATACTGTTCTGTTCACATTTTCCTACCCCATTTGGGAAATATCGTCGTGAAAGGTGCGTTTATAAATTCATATACACAAATACCCAGATCGAACCAAATATTCGTGGGATACTCAAAGATGGATCGAATCCGCAACTACTCGATCCAATGGGCGGAGCAGCTTTAGCTTTGAATCACTGGGCCAAATCGGTCGTCACATCAACCATTCGATTTTTTTTTTATAAAGACATTGGAATTAGGTATAAAATTAATAGTTCCCAAATTTGCATTCGCAATAACGAATAGTCGCGTTATCCCTAGTTAATTAGAGTGGAATCCCTCAGGGTTAAACGATGCCAACAGACGTTGCATTATTGATGAGATGTACCACCAATATGCGGAATGCTAGGAATTATTATTATTCTGTTAAAAGAAGGCTCCTACTTATGTTCAATTGCTTAATTTACTTTCATCATTATTATTAAGTAGAGATACTTCAGGTGTTTACGCCGAAATATGTCCGCTTTTATAGCTTTAACTTTTTTTCAAATTGATGTTATCCTAGCTGTAAACCTAAGCTAAGGTTTTTAAGGCATTTTTTTTCCTTAAAAGACGCAGCCCCTACGCAGCAGGAATTATTCCTGTTTCGTAGATGCATTTAAAAACATTAAAATTAGAGGCACTAACGGCTAGACCGAAAATAATATTTGTGGGTCACACAAAATTTAGTCTCGCGCCGGGATCGAACCCATGACAACTTGATCCAAAAGACCATCCGTTTCCAAATGAAGGAAGCAGGATGCATCTTAAGCACCCTGCTGGTTAGCCTTGAAGTATTTTAGGGATCCCGCCTTCTTAGGCATTTTGCTTTACAAATAAATCGCTCATAACCAGAAGTAAGAATTGTGGTTAAAAACGAAATAAAAAAAATCTAAAAGATGTCATTATGTTCCTCCCAGCGCAATATTAGGCCTAACGAACTGCAATTAAATCATGTTCTGGTTCTACACGGCAAAAAACCATAGATTTACTTCCTGACACTCATGAGCGTGTTAATGACACCATCATTAGTTTCGGGTCATTCGGGCCCATTCCCGACCTTATCTCCTAAACTTGTGTAACGAACTACCGACCATGCTGATGCCGTTTTCTACTGACTCGTAATACATTTTTATTACTTACACCAGTATTTGCAAAAAAATGCCACTTTTCTGGTGCCTTAGTTATTAGAGTCTGATAGAAAGCATGCAATTAGTGGAGAAAATTTAATAAAATCACATTATTATCTCCTCCGATTTGTGCCACTCGTTAAAGTTCCGTAATAGACTATTTTATATTCTTCTTCCAATTTTAGTAATCAAACATTATCCATCCATCGGATCATCTTTGGACTACCCACTCGACTTTGCCAGTTCTAGGCCACGAACAGAATCAGTGTTATCATAGGGTTTAAATACGTCAGGAGTTATGAAAAGCAACAATGGAATGATCGATTAAAAAAAACCTTCATAAATTATATTTAGTAGCTATTATCTTAATAGACCTCCCAAACTATCAACGAACAGGTTTTCTGAAATCGAATAAATCACGAAAAGGGTGAATTCGACTAACCAAATTTACTCGTATATAAGAACTATTGAAGGGTAAACAAATATTTCACTACGGTAATAGTTTTATAGGGACGGTACCGGCTTACAATGTTTTTCTGGTTATGGTTACTATAAAGTATCGGACACGATACTTTATAGGTTTACGAGTAAATAGCTTACCTTAGGGTTCTAGCGACATTATATAATAGGATTCTAGGAACCTCTAATGATTTGATGAACATAATTCACGATTGCGTTATTCCTGGATGTCACGACCCTCAACATTTAGGAGTTCGATGCAACGAGCAAGAGGAGGGACTTGTAGTAACTGCCTCGTCGATCAAGTTGGCAGCGTGAGGTGCAGTTAGTGATCGTCTTCAGCAGCTGAAAGACGTTTAGTAAAGGACATAGGCCTTCCCTAAATATCGCCATGACGACCGGCTTTGTAGAATGGGTAGGACCCCACAAGGTGAAACAATGACCTGGTGAAGGTTACAAGTAAAAGCTGGGTGCGTATAGTTGGTGAACACGAGGTCTAAAATGTTATTGGTAAAATTGTATTGGAAGACGCTCGGTGAAATGGTAACAAGGTCGTACTAAACTTAACGTAACTTATACTTTGGGACATACCATCGTTGCTGAAACTTGGATGTCCTTACCGCGCTTAAAAAGTATAAGCGTAAAAGTGAAACTTCTTTTTTTGCACATTATTGGTGGTGAGATATTTTTGAAAGTAGCCTGCAAAGGAATGAACACAATAACTTTCACGTTAGCGTGACGCTAGTGAGTAATCGTGCTGTCAAATTAATATTTATTTAGTCAATTTATTGCTTGATAAGGATTGCATATTAACTCACTATCGTCAATCTTTTCATGCAAAGCCCTCAGAATCTTTTTTGATGACGAAAATCTAAACCGGATAAAATGACTATGTAATCTCTCGACGTCGTATCACGGGTATAAGGTAATCCTCACGTACACATCGACGGTCCCATAGAACAAAGTTACATATGCCAAACAGAATAAATGGCATTTGCAACCTTCGTTCCCGACGATAAGGGTATTTATACTAAATATAAATAATGGATTATTGAACTTTATTCGTTGGACGCTACATAAAGATCCTGCTGTTGTACCTGTAGCACGTTTTTGTGCAATTTCAAAGACGTGATCGCGAAGTAAAAAATGGTTTACTTTCAATTAATTTAGAAACATGAGTATGCATCTCACTGGACTTTGACCAAAAGGTGTACAGCTGAACTGGATTTATAATCCCTCTATGTTCTAGTACCTCTATGAGTTGCATAGTCTAGTCATCGTTTAGAAAAGGTTAAACTCTGGTACCCGTGATAAGATTTAACGCGGGCTAGTGAATGATAACTTCATGTGATTATTTCAACATTAGCCTGCTTTATTGGTGAAGTGAAGAATGTTGGGGCTGGTGATGTCCTGGACTTGAATCCATAATCGAACAATTGGTGATTTTTCTATTGAATAATTTCATATCAGTATAATGACTGGGTCGGTCTCTACCTACCCCGCGTGATGATAAATATAGATAGATAATGATTGGGCTCCTATTATATTTGAAAACTGACATCATCGGCTATTGCCGATATATTGCCTCATATTTGAGGGTGTACATAATCCATCTTTGCAACCCCCTCGGCAAATGTAGGCTTGATGGCGTCATCCCTATATCCCCCCGCGTGAGGAATATAGGGATGACGGTGTTTATTGTTTTATATCAGCACAGCCACGTAGTCGTGATGACATGATAAAATACTTCTCCTGGTGTAGTTCCATTACTACTTGACCATTAAATTGTAACTTCCAAAGATGAAAGCAACGATACAAATATTTATAACAAATAATACTCCGGTAAAATATTTAGCAAAATGATTTTAAAGAAAAAAATATGAATGAAAGAAAGAGATCACAGGGCGCTAAAAGAATATTTCAGTCTTAGAAGTCCTTTGCATGAAAGAAAACCCGCGGACGCGTAAAGCGTCGAGATTAAAAAATCTTGAACATAATTTGATGCGAGACACGAACAGATTTTACAAATTTTTATAAAAAAGCTTGTGACATATGAATAAAAATAACAATTGGGGGTGGCAGAACTGTACCTAGTACTATGTACTCCCTTATTTTTATAAAGGGGCTACCACGGAGGCTTTCTAATTTACAAGATCAATATTTAAAAACACAGATTTTCGACATATTATAAACTTTATGCTTTCATTAACTGTCATTTGCGTACAACAAAGTATATAGAATACTTGAAATCGACTATTTGCCAGCTTTTATATGATATACATATTGTAATAATAAAAAAAAATTTTTTGATTCGCAGACGCCAAGTTCGTTACTGCAATTTTTTTTTTTTGTCATTGATATCATAATTGTTACTTTTGACAGTTTTCGATCTACTAATTCAACGCTTTCCAATTCTTATGATACTCGTATGTATCAATAATGGTTTTCCACAGTCGTAGGTACCAGTTCAAACAATTGCCGACTTTTGGCACACTTGTTATCGAACGATTTTTGTAGCATGTCATAATTACAAAACACGTAAAAAATAGCAGACTTGGGGCATAAGTTAAAATGTTATCCTTTGTCACTTACACAAGGAAAATCCAACGATACCTTACATGTTAAAATCCATCAAGCCTTTTAGGCTGCAGGGCGTACCAGAGAAACAAACATATGGAAAACCTACACATACACATAGAAAAACATTACCCTCTTCCACACTTACACTCGAGTAAAAAGCCTCACATACCTAGATACCCAGATTTTTCCCTAATTAGTTTGAAGTTATTTATGTGAAATAAATTCTAACGAATATAAATATGTACACACGGCGACACATCAACCTAGACTGTTTGGACTTTGAACCATTTAAAGTTGAACGCTGCGAATTGTGCGAGAGGGTGCGATATGTTGTTGTCATTTCGTTCTGCGGTGCTCTGTCCATATCTACCTATAGGGTGCTACAGGTATATTGTGCAGGCATATTTGAAGCAAGTTGAGCTCATCGCGTAAATAAGTAGTTTCGAATTGCGCGGCCCGCCCTTTCTAATCCCTTATTGTCTATTTTATTCGTCTGTAACTACAAAGTTGCATTTTTACATATTTAATTTTTATTATGACGGTATTTTATCGATCTTAGTAACAATAATTGAGAAACTGACTCAATAAGAGTGTAAAAGTAATACCTAAGGTTTTAGACTATACCTACTTAACTATAAAATTGAACCAAAAAGTTAAATATTATACTGATTTATGTGTAAAAAAAAATATAGGCACACTAAGAATTATTATTACCTTCCGTATTGTGTGTGCGTTTGCAATTTTAGTTTCATATAGACTATAGAGTTAGTTACCTAGACCCGAGACAAAAATTACGAATCACACAAAGAATTTTTTTTTGCGAAGCTTAAACGCGGACAACTATATAAAAACTCTGATTGATTGAGTCAAATATTTAATGATAAAACGATAAACGTTACCTGGCCACAATCTGGTTGTCCACTGCAAAAATTCATATATTAAGTAGATAGGTATTGTTTCAGATAAAATAGTTTTTATGTTAGAGGTCTATAAAGAAAGAAACTGCTGGAATTGTCTACTTTCTGCCTACCCCGCGAGGGCACTGTCTGGATAATATAGATAGAGAGATAGAGTTGCCTCGTTGGTCTGGTGGCAAAGCGCATCGCTTTGTGATCACGAGGTCCTGGGTTCAAATCCTAGGTCGGACAAGTGTAGTTTTTCTAACGAAAAACTTCCCAGTATGAGTCCGGAGTCTGGAATTGTGCCCGGGTATATGGCAATAGGCTCGCCCCCTATTACATGGGACCTAACATCGTCGGTGAAACGTGGGTGTACCCAGTACACCTCTGCCACCTCCTCTGGGGTATATAGGCGTCCCGGTGTGTGAGAGATGGAGTTATAATATTAAAAATATGCCCAAAGAGCATTTTCAATCTCACAATTTAGTCCAGCAAACTGATTGGTGCCAAAATTTTAATAGTAAGCTCTATTATAATATGTCTATAGATTCGCTTAATTATTAGAAATCTACACTTGCAATCATACAAATTCGAGTGATGACATCTTGTTGAACGTGATCTTATATCTGTTTGGGATTCACACACCTAGATCTATTTGGGGTAGCTCAACCACATTGAATAGTTTATAGTATAAAATGGGAAACCATTGTTTGCCTACTTTCTTTATTTTGTAAATACTAATAATTTTTTAAATAAAAACAACGTAAGTGTAAATAAAAAAACGTTTTAATTAAATATTATGATATAATTATCATTTCAAACCAATAAACAACAATTATATTAACAGCAATAAAAATCAGTCACAAGTAAAAACAAAAAATATATACCCAGTGTTAGCGACGGACAATTTAACGCAGTTGTTAAGAGCTTAAGCCACTCTGCTCACTGAGTCTAATAGTCGCGGGTTCGAGTCCCGCACGGGACAAATCTTTGTGTGATCCACAATTATTTGTTCCGGTCTGGGTATTTGTGTATGTGAATTTTCATGTTTGTAAACGCACCCACGACACAGGAATAAATCCTAGTGAGGGGCTCGTTTTTAAAAAAAAAAAACATACAAATAATAGTCATTTCAATTGGTAGAACATAGTTTAACATGATTGAAATAAAATCTAATTATAAAACAATATCTTTTAAAATTAAAATAATCAATGTTATATTACAAATAAATCTGTAAAACAAAAAAGTAAAAATGTATAACAAATAAATAAACTCGTAAAAACAAAACAAACAATATAATGATGTTAAAATAATTTACAGTGTCTACAATATGTTACCTAATAAGTTAATCATACATAGCCTACAAAGGAACCTTATCTATATCAGAAGTGCGCAAGATGTTAAATGGCATTCATGTTAAAAACGGTTTATTCCAAAAATACGCGGACAGACGGAAACTGGCATGTCAGTCAGGGAGATCCAATGCTAGATCTTTAATATCTGGTGGGCCCGCCATTAGCATCTAGCACTGCATCCAACCTGGCTTTCATGCCAGTTACCATGTTCCAGCACATATCATAAGGATCCCCCCTCATCATTTCCCACGTCTCGATGGCCGTTTTCCTCAAGTTTTCTATGTTGCGCACTTCTGACACAAACTAATTAAGAACCATCTGTCCCCAGAGGTTTTCAATTGGGTTTAGATCAGGGCTCTTCGCAGGCCATGGTATAACTTTAATGTCCGGCTGTGCTTGGAGCCATGCCTAAAAACTCCAGCACTATGTATGGAACTGTTGTCCTGGCAAAGATATATGGTGCCTGTCGGATGGTGCAATCGCACAGTCGGCACCATCACGTCTCTTAAAATGTCGACATATTGCTCTGCATTTAGGCGACCAGATATCTCTACCAGTTCACCAGGACCAACAGAACTCATCCAGCCACAAAACCCTAAACTCAGCCGACCACTTGACCTGTTAGGTAACGTATTTTGGACTAAATATCTTTCATTATCTTTGCGTTTCAGTATTTTACGCCCATCTTTATTCGATTTAAATGTTTTTCATCAACAAATACAACTACATTGTTTTGCCAGTCAAAGTTATAATACTCGAGGCAAAAACTAACTCTGGCTTGTGCGTGGGCTCTTGAAAAAACAACGTTTTTTGCTGGGATTCTGGTTTTTCATCCAGCAGCAAGCAACCTGCGGCGTATTGTTTGGGTTGATACCTGAAACAATGGTAAATTACTTAATCACTTTAATTATATTTTTGAAAGAATGCACACCCATACTTTGGTATTGTTCCTGTGTCGTGGAAGCGTTTACTATAACACACAACAACAAGTGCTACCCATACTCATGTGTTTTTTTTTTTTAGTCGAATGGCCTACGCCCAAGCACTAGACTAAGCGGGCGTTCATCTAAGCTCGGCCAAACTAAGCTACCTATTTAATGCTAGTCAATTAACTCATACGATATAATTACAATGTTATTAGACATTAGCTGCCTAGGGTATTATTCAATCTAATATCTGGGTAGAAATGCATATAATTATTATAACGTATCAATGATTTTGTTCGAACTAAAAGACGGACTAGAGCTATATTAAGAATAGAATGTAAAGTAGTCATAACAGATAAAAATATTTGGCTTAAAATCGTTAATATGAAAAAATGCGTATTTTATTTTACACGCTAACAAACATTATGATTTTAATTAAACGCAAATATTCATTTTCAGATCTTTTGACATTCTACCTAAATGCCTTTTTAACTTTTAATAAGTAAAGACTATGTTTGGTTCCGTTAAAATTGTAACAACTTACAAGTTTTCAAGCACAAATAATCAATTTAGCTGTTAATTATTGGAAGGCTGTTATGGGCGTTGGCTCAATATTTTTAGTTACAGATTACTATTTCAGTATTAATTGTAGTCAACTTACGCTATATTGTGTGGCAGTGACCTGCGTATTTAAAAATGGCTGATTACTATGCGCCGATACAATGGCGGCATCTTGCTCTGCGGTGGTGGCGCGCTCGTAAAGCTGCCGGTGATGAGCCGATAGGTCACCCCCAGTCTCCTCATTTCGGCGCAGCCAAAAGTTGATTGTTGTCCTCTAAAACAATTAAATTTAAATACATATCACTAGCCGTAAAATTATAGTAATAGGCACTGGCCAATTGCTGAGCTACTATGTTCTTACTTCTCAAAAATATTTAATTTTTAATCTTTTACAATCTCTTTAGGGAACAATTTTTGACATGAATCTTATAAAAAACAATAATAAAAGCCCACCGTTCAAATATAAAAAAAAAAATTATTACCATGTATTTTATTTAAACTTTTTAAATAAATTGACACACTTGCATCAACGAAATAAAACCCCTACGTTTACATTTGCATGACAATTTGAACTTTATTTAAATAGGACAAACTCGGTCGTTTTAAGTTACTAACTATACTTCTGTATTTTCGATTAATTGATTTATTTACTACAGTAAATTTGTAGTTAATTGTTGCGGATCATTTTATCAATCAATTAATCAAAATATACCAATAAAAAAAAATCAATTAATTTATTTTCAATAAATTTAAATATAAATGTTTATCACTCACCGTTATCCCCATCCGCCTTTCAATTTCTTTTATAGTGTAACCACTCTCTCGCAACGTCACTATTAACTGCCTCTGTTGTGGAGATAATTGTGGAGCCATTATAATTTACGCACACGCACTAAATAAAAAAAATCTTAAAACGGTAATGTGTGACGCAACAATCCCTTAAGCGCGATATTATGGCACTGATTGAAAATGACAACAGACGAGACGTTGCGTGCGAGCAACCCACACGCACACACCCGCACGGGCACGGGGTGCAAAGTTTTACAATACAGTGTGTTTGTGTGGGTAAGCTCGGGAGTCCTTTTCCCACGATTCTCTGGATTGTATGTAGCGTAGCTATGGATATGTTGGGTGTCTAACTTGATGTGTCGCCGTGTGTACGTAATATACTCGTAAAGGCTTTTTTTCTGCAGCGAGCTTTGTCAAAGCAGTGGTGTTGTTCTACCCCAATAATTACATTTCAAACCGGTAACAACACGAAAAACTCAAAAGCTATTAGCCCTTAAAGTATATCCGATAAAAAAATAACAAGCAAATCCACGAGCAGAATCTAGTACACACGGCTACACATCAAGTTAGACACCCAACATACCCATAGCTACGCTACATACAATCCAGAGAATCGTGGGAAAAGGACTCCCGAGCTTACCCACACAAACACACTGTATTGTAAAACTTTGCACCCCGTGCCCGTGCGGGTGTGTGCGTGTGGGTTGCTCGCACGCAACGTCTCGACTGTTGTCATTTTCAATCAGTGCCATAATATCGCGCTTAAGAGATTGTTGTGTCACACATTTCCGTTTTAAGATTTTTTTTATTTAGTGCGTATGCGTAAATTATAATGGCTCCACAACAGAGACAGTTAATAGTGACGTTGCGAGAAAGTGGTTACACTATAAAACAAATTGAAAGGCGGATGGTAACGGTGAGTGATAAACATTTATATTTAAATTTATTGAAAATAAAAAAATGTTTTTTTTTTATTTTTATTGGTATATTTTGATTAACTGATTGATAGAATGATCCGCAACAATTAAATACAAATTTACTGTAGTAAATAAATCAATTAATCGAAAATACTGAAGTATAGTTAGTAACTTAAAACGACCGAGTTTGTCCTATTTAAATAAAGTTCAAATTGTCATGCAAATGTAAACGTCGGGGTTTTATTTTGTTGATGCAAGTGAGTCAATTAATTTAAAAAGTTTAAATAAAATACATGGTAATAACTTTTTTTTATATTTGAACGGTTATTATTGTTTTTTATGAGATTCATATCAAAAATTGTTCCCTAAAGAGATTGTAAAAGATTAAAAATTAAATATTTTTGAGAAGTAAGAACATAGTAGCTCAGCAATTGGCCAGTGCCTATTACTATAATTTTACGGCTAGTGATATGTATTTAAATTTAATTGTTTTAGAGGACAACAATCAACTTCTGGCTGCGCCGAAATGAGGAAACTGGGGGTGACCTATCGGCTCATCACCGGCAGCTTTACGAGCGCGCCGCCACCGCAGAGCAAGATGCCGCCATTGTATCGACGCATAGTAATCAGCCATTTTTAAATACGCAGGTCACTGCCAAACAATATAGCGTAAGTTGACTACTATTAATACTGAAAAACTAATCTGTAACTAAAAATATTGAGCCAACGCCCATAACAGCCTTCCAATAATTAAAAGCTAAATTGATTATTTGTGCTTGAAGACTTGTAAGTTGTTACAATTTTAACGCAACCAAACATAGTCTTTACTCATTAAAAGTTAAAAAGGCATTTAAGTAGAATGTCAAAAAATCTGAAAATGAATATTTGCGTTTAATTAAAATCATAATGTTTGTTAGCGTGTAAAATAAAATACGCATTGTTTCATATTAACGATTTTAAGCCAAATATTTTTATCTGTTATGACTACTTTACATTCTATTCCTAATATAGCTCTAGTCCGTCTTTTAGTTCGAACAAAATCATTGATACGTCATAATAAATATATGCATTTCTACCCAGATATTAGATTGAATAATGCCCTAGGCAGCTAATGTCTAATAACATTGTAATTATATCGTATGAGTTAATTGACTAGCATTAAATAGGTAGCTTAGTTTGACCGACCTTAGATGACCGCCCGCTTGGTCTAGTGCTTGGGCGTAGGCCATTCGACTATAAAAAAAACCCCATGAGTATGGGTAGCACTCGTTGTTGTGTGTTATAGTAAACGCTTCCACGACACAGGAACAATACCAAAGTATGGATGTGCATTGTTTCAAAAATATAATTATAGTGATTAAGTAATTTACCATTGTTTCAGGTATCAAAAAAAGATCTAAACTGAGCTCAGTTCTGGGTGCACTGAGGAAGGTGGCAAATTGTATACCACGGCAAGTGCGCACCCTGATATATAATTCATTAATAAACACACACCTAGAATATTTGATCGAAATATGGGGAGCAGCGTCTAAGACAAACCTTATCCGGCTACAAACATTACAAAACAAAATTATTAAAATACTTTTCCATTATAACTATTTTACACCCACAAAAGAGCTATATATTAAAACAAAATTATTTAATCTAACCCAGCTGTATAAATTTAAAACATGCATTTTAGTTAAAAAAATTATCACAGGCAACATACATTCGAACATAACATTTACCACAAGAAAACAAAAGCACTACTTAAGGAATAGGAACAAAATACAACTCACTCAACCACGTACAATAACTTACGGGAAAAGAACCATACGGTTTGAGGGAGCGCAACTATACAATAATTTACCAAATGAATTAAAGGAGTGCAGCAGGATTAATGTATTTAAAACTAAACTTAAGAAATATATATACGAGAAATATTAATAAAACAGGAAATAATGACATACAAGGACTTGGATATGACTGGATAAATACGAAATTTGTGTAGTGTCTGAGACTCGATAACGACGTCAAAGTGATAATTATAGTCTTAAGTTTTCACATTATAATCTCATTTAAGTGAACTCTGTATGTTCTTATGAGAAATAAAGTTCTTTAAACCTAACCCAAACAATACGCCGCAGGTTGCTTGCCGCTGGATTAAAAACCAGAATCCCAGCCAAAGAAATTGTGTTTTCAAGAGCCCACGCACAAGCCAGAGTTAGTTTTTGCCTCGAATATTATAACTTCGACTGGCAAAACAATGTAGTTATATTTGTTGATGAAAAAACATTTAAATCAAATAAAGATGGGCGTAAAATACTGAAACGCAAAGATAATGAAAGATATTTAGTCCAAAATACGTTACCTAACAGGTCAAGTGGTCGGCTGAGCTTAGGGTTTTGGGGCTGGATGAGTTCTGTTGGTCCTGGTGAACTGGTAGAGATATCTGGTCGCCTAAATGCAGAGCAATATGTCGACATTTTAAGAGACGTGATGGTGCCGACTGTGCGATTGCACCATCCGACAGGCACCATATATCTTTGCCAGGATAACAGTTCCATACATAGTGCTGGAGTTGTTCAGGCATGGCTCCAAGCACAGCCGGACATTAAAGTTATACCATGGCCTGCGAAGAGCCCTGATCTAAACCCAATTGAAAACCTCTGGGGACAGATGGTTCTTAATTAGTTTGTGTCAGAAGTGCGCAACATAGAAAACTTGAGGAAAACGGCCATCGAGACGTGGGAAATGATGAGGGGGGATCCTTATGATATGTGCTGGAACATGGTAACTGGCATGAAAGCCAGGTTGGATGCAGTGCTAGATGCTAATGGCGGGCCCACCAGATATTAAAGATCTAGCATTGGATCTCCCTGACTGACATGCCAGTTTCCGTCTGTCCGCGTATTTTTGGAATAAACCGTTTTTAACATGAATGCCATTTAACATCTTGCGCACTTCTGATATAGATAAGGTTCCTTTGTAGGCTATGTATGATTAACTTATTAGGTAACATATTGTAGACACTGTAAATTATTTTAACATCATTATATTGTTTGTTTTGTTTTTACGAGTTTATTTATTTGTTATACATTTTTACTTTTTTGTTTTACAGATTTATTTGAAATATAACATTGATTATTTTAATTTTAAAAGATATTGTTTTATAATTAGATTTTATTTCAATCATGTTAAACTATGTTCTACCAATTGAAATGACTATTATTTGTATGTTTTTTTTTTTAAAAAACGAGCCCCTCACTAGGATTTATTCCTGTGTCGTGGGTGCGTTTACAAACATGAAAATTCACATACACAAATACCCAGACCGGAACAAATAATTGTGGATCACACAAAGATTTGTCCCGTGCGGGACTCGAACCCGCGACTATTAGACGCAGTGGGCAGAGCGGCTTAAGCTCTTAACAACTGCGCTAGATCGTCCGTCGCTAACACTGGGTTTATATTTTTTGTTTTTAGTTATGACTGTTTTTATACTGTTAATATGATTGTTGTTTATTGGTTTGAAGTGATAATTATATCATAATATTTAATTAAAACGTTTTTTTATTTACACTTACGTTGTTTTTATTCATAAAATTATTAGTATTTACAAAATAAAGAAAGTAGGCAAACAATGGTTTCCCATTTTATACTATAAACTATTCAATGTGGTTGAGCTACCCCAAATAGATCTAGGTGTGTGAATCCAAAACAGATATACGACCACGTTCAACAAGATGTCATCACTCGATTTTGTATGATTGCAAGTGTAGATTGCTAATAATTAAGCGAATCTATAGACAAATTATAATAGAGCTTACTATTAAAAGTTTGGCACCAATCAGTTTGCTGGACTAAATTGTGAGATTAAAAATGCTCTTTGGGCGTATTTTTAATATTATAACTCTATCTCTCTATCTATATTATCCAGCCAGCGCCCTCGCGGGGTAGGCAGAGAGTAGACAATTCCAGCAGGTTTTTTCTTTATAGACCTCTAACATAAAAAGTATTTTATCTTAAACAATACCTATCTACTTAATATATGAAATTTTGCAGTTGACAACCAGATTGTGGCCAGGTAACGTTTATCGTTTTATCATTAAATATTTGACTCAATCAATCAGAGTTTTTATATAGTTGCCCGCGTTTAATCTTCGCAAAAAAAATTTTTGTGTGATTCGTAATTTTTGTCTCGGGTCTAGGTAACTAACTCTATAGTCTATATGAAACTAAAATTGCAAACGCACACACAATACGGAAGGTAATAATAATTCTTAGTGTGCCTATATTTGTTTTTACACATAAATCAGTATAATATTTAACTTTTTGGTTCAATTTTATAGTTAAGTAGGTATAGTCTAAAACCTTAAGTATTACTTTTACACTCTAATTGAGTCAGTTTCTCAATTATTGTTACTAAGATCGATAAAATACCGTCATAATAAATATTAAATATGTAAAAATGCAACTTTGTAGTTACAGACGAATAAAATAGACAATAAGGGATTAGAAAGGGCGGGCCGCGCAATTCGAAAATACTTATTTACGCGACGATCTCAACTTGCTTCAAATATGCCTGCACAATATACCTGTAGCACCCTATATGTAGATATGGACAGAGCGCCGCAGAACGAAATGACAACAACATATCGCACCCTCTCGCACAATTCGCAGCGTTCATCTTTAAATGGTTCAAAGTCCAAACAGTCTAGGTTGATGTGTCGCCGTGTGTACGACGCTAATGACAAAACATACTTTTTTTTGTTCTACCCGACCCCACTTTGAAACGAGCTAAAATCAAGAGAGTTTAGTTTATTTCGCAGTTCAAATGAATGCGAAAGAGCGTTTAGGTAAATTCAAATTTGTTTTAATCGGTTGGAGAATTTTATGCGAGTTTAGGTAAATTAAAAAAAATATATGTGCCCACCATACAAATCGTAATAACAGGACACTAGAAATGGTATAGACGAGTGAACTTACCACGACACATGTGAGAAAATTATTATATCACGTTGCAGGACTGCATGAATCAATGTATGTGATACAGATGTGATTATAACTGTACTTACAAGGTAACTTGTGTAACAAGTCATAGAAAAATATTTTTTACTAGTTTCTGCCCGCGACTTCGTCCGCGTAGACTTTTAGGAACCTTATATTTTGCCGGGACAAAAAAGGCCTATGTGCTAATCCAGGGAATAAACTATCTATATACCAAATTTCATTTAAATCCATTCAGCCGTTTTTGCGTAATTGAGTAACAAACATCCAAGCATCTAAACACACGACAGACGGCTTGGTGCAGTGGTTAAGAGCTTGAGTTGCTCCGCCCACTGGATCAAGGAGTCGTCGGTTCGATTCCCGCACGGGACTAATCATTGTGTGACCCATAAACATTTGTTTCGGTGTGGGTGTTTGTGCATGTGAATTTCATGTTTATAAACGCACCGATACAGGGATAATTTCCAGTGTGGGGCTACGGTTTATGTTAAAATTCATCCCAACATATAAACATTAAATTTTTCACATTTATAGTATTAGTAGGATAAATATAATGTGAGTGTATGTGAATCTTTGTCTATTTCTGTTGTGAACTGAGCATGTATGGCAAAGTGGCGACAAAGGTTGTGAATATCGTGTGCTATGTCACTTCTAGCGTTTTATTATTAAGATTTCTGTGGTACCCATTTACATTGGTGCCAACTTAATGAAGGTTTATTTTGTAAACGAAAAATAATGGATTTTAAATGTTTTGTTTTGCATTAAGTTCGGAATAACGGAACATTAATTACTTAGTTAACGGTTGGAAAAGTCGTAATACAATAATTTATAATGAGTGCCTAAATAAATTTATACTTTTTTAGTAGGTACGTTCTGAAGCTTTGCGCTGTATAATTAGTAGTGGAAGTAGACTTATATTTTAGTAATACTCATTATAAAGTTATTAAGAATATCCCTTATCTGAAGTGGTAAGCATATGTGGGTTGCTTAGCCCGATTGCGCGTCTCCACATACGCCGAGCATTACACGCGATAGGATATTTTTAAATAATAAAATAACTTATTTCAGTTCCTTGTTACTATTTATGGATTTGTGTTCAGTATCAGTAGTATGGCTATTTCTGTAAATTCTATGAGAATACAAATCAACAGTGGACCAACCAACCGGTAAGCAGGTGGGTCGTCAGCATCGGCTATTTAGAGCTTTCTACATTAATTTGAATTAACTGACTTGTTCATCCACTCCCATTCCTATTCGTCAATTCGCAACTGGAATGGATGGGAAAACATAAAGGAAATTGTAGCATTAAACCTAAATCAAAATAATTTACCCTGTGTAATGACTACAGGAGTACTTACAAATTGTCAATATACATAATTTTTTCAATTTTATTCTAGTTTGTGTATTTTCTCATACTTTAAGGGAACACATATAAGCATGGAGAAAATAGCATAGACAACATTTCATGCCAAAGCTGAACTCAACCCCTACTGTTATTATTATTTTGTTTTACTATTACTTTGACGATGTTTTTTTCTAGTGGTGCTCCACTCACTGAAACGAGTAGTTGCGGGTTTGATCCCGAAACGGAACAACCTTTTGAATCACAAACATTTTAGTTCTGGTCTAAGTATTCTTTTACGTAAAATGATGTTCGTAAACGCATGCACAGCACAGAGTGAATTCCTAGTATGGGACTGCGTTTTTCAATTAATTAAAGACACACTCAGATAAAGACCATCATTCAAATATACAGGGTTACTTAATAAACGCTTACAACCTCGCACGACTATGTTACTGGTATCATAAATAAAAACTTCGATTCTGAGATCAAAGTGAAAAAATATGATTTATGTGTATTTTATTGACACAATAAAATGTATGGAACAGCTGATTATTTTTTCGTTAAAATTAAAAAAATGCACAGACTCGCACGACCACAGTACAGTAGTGTTTTGCAAGTAACCCTGTATATTGATATTTTTTTTATTTAGCGCACCTAGGACTCCCCAACATTAGAATTTATTCGTATATCGTGGGTGCGTTTACAAACATGAAAATTCATATACACAAATACCCAGACCGAAACAAATAATTGTGGGTCACACAAAGATTTGTCCCGTGCAGGAATCGAACCCGCGACTATTCGACCCAGTGGGCGAAGCGGCCTAAGCTCTTAGCCACTGCGTCAAATCGTCCGTCCCTGTATATTAAAACATTCCAGTATAGTAAACGAAATAAAACCGTTTGACCCTTTTGAGTCTTATCGCTATGAGAGAAATGCTCTTTATAAAAGTCCAAACTGATTTGAAGCCATTAAACAATACCTTATTTACATCGCGAGCTCTCGCAAATTAAGTTCTTTTAAATGCCATTACGCTACAGGCGCTTAGAGCTGAGCAATTTCTTTTCACCGAACATTTTATTACGCTTCCTTTTGTCTACTTTTAGAATCCGGCATTGTTAAAATATCTTTTTTATGACGGAGGTTCATACACAAGTCGACTTTTAAAAATTTGTTTCATGATTTGTAGGTAACCCTTTTCTTCTCTTTTGTGATTAATGAATTGGTCTTCCCTTGTAAACGCATTTCGCAAATGCTGTATAATATAATACTATTAATAGTTTAGGTACCTATACGATCACGCCAGATCCCTTACGGGGTAGCTAGGGAGTACCAAGTTCTAACAGGTTCTTTCCTTACAAATCTCTGGCATTCTCTAGTCTCAAAGTTTGTCTCATACACGCTCGCTCCCTTCAGATAAGTCACTCACGACTCACGGTCTATTTGGTCGTGGTAAGTCATAACAGTTTATTATTAAAATATAAAAGTATTTAATTACGTACGCCGTCTATAACGTATTCTATAAATTCCAAAAGAGTACAAAATAGCGGGCTGTATAATACCTAGATATATTTAGTTTACGCATGAAATAAATATAATTTTGAATTACTAAATACTGGCACATATTCTAGGCATTTTAACTCTAGGATAAAATATTTTTCTAAAGCCAGTATTTGTCGCATCCTCGCTTCACACATCATCAGAGACGGCAATGAACTGTGAAATGTTTAGCGTACGTACATTTCACAGGACAATGTTGATGTAAAAATATAAAGCCGAGTGGCGAACCTTGGAGAAGCTTTTTTGTCCAACAGAAGACGTTTTTCGCCTAATGTTGTACGATGCAAAAGATTTTAACTTATAGTTCGATGATGAGTGTGATTAGTTTAACATAAAACATAGATTTGAATCATGAGCTATCTAAATATTTTTATATTTATAACATGCAAACTATAGCGGATAAGCGTATTTTCAAATTGTGAATAAAAAACAGGGCCTTCATTCGCTATGACCAAACAAGGCACGATACGCTATCTTCGTGAAATGTTCCTATAATGTATTTTATATGCCACTGAAGTACCATTTAGCGATAATTTCACGGAGTAATCGTGACGTGCCGTGTTACGTGTTTCATTCGTCATGCCTAATAAGAGCTCTGTTTGTGTTTGGGTGACGTGTAGATCGATCTGGCAGGCGGCCGTCCCACACTGCGCTTGCCAATACGTGGTCGACGACTCCGACAATCTTGTGAAAATCGCAGGAAGTCGTTGGATGCGGACCGGATGCGCTAGAAAACGATTGGGAAGGCCTATTTTCAGCATTGGACAGGTAAAGAATGAGATGATATTGATGATGATGCTATCTAGTTCTATGCCTAAGTGCTTTGCTTAACTTCTACACAATTAAATTTATTATCCATTTTATCCATAAGACATCCACTGCAGAACAAAACCCTCTCCCAAACATTGCTATGATAATCGGCTCGTTGATCGGTCTTATTAGAAATTCAATTAACCATAACTCCATTTTATAAACGCTTTATTAAAATAAATTGAGATCATAACCTCTTGTGTGTATCACGTACTTAAACACAGAGCGACGACTCAAACATATTGCATTTGCGTCTTTTGCATTGCAAATGCAATGACTACTATACAATATTTAAGTGAAACGTATTTAAATTGCGTACTTTTATTTGTATAAGCTTTTGAAGTGAGGAAGCTTAATTGTGTTTTGTTTATATTGTGTTAAAGATACTTTTGTCTATAATTTGGTATACTGAGATTATTACAAGCTTTTATTTAACTTGCGATTGATTGTATTATTTAACTTGTAAATGTTAGTTTGTTTAGGTAAAATGTTGCAAGCTGAATTAGAACTTGTTGGTTCAATTCCGATGACAATGAGTTTTTGTAGTAAGCATGACGTGATCCAACAACCAGGATCTCTTGAACGGCCAACAGCATAGAATGTTCTATACACATGTAATTTAGATTACGTGGTTGCATGAAAAGTGGTTCTTAAAAATGTTTTACTAACAATTAATTTTGAGATTAGTGCTTTTTCATTCGTTTTTTGTTATATATTTAACTCAAAAATGAAAGGAGTCACATGCGGATATGGTTTAAACAAATAGGTCCATATATACATTTTGTCAATTTCCTCGTTGGTCTACAGAATACTGCCGGTGGTCCTCAGGTCCAAATCCTACGTCGGACAAAGTGGAAATTTATAATAAATAACCTCCCAGAAACAGTCTGGAGTCTGGAATTGTGTCCGCAATATTAGCAATAGGCTCGCTCCCTATTACATTTCCCTTACCATCGTTGGCTAAATGTAGGTAGGATAACAGTAAACGTCTACCCGCTTAAGAAATACAGGCGTAACGTTGTATTTTATAAGAGTTTTTTTTTCTTATACAAAACGTTGAGAGTTATGTATACCCAACTCATTTCAGTGCAAGTACATTAGAAGATGATGCAATAAAAACAAAGTATTGCTCATACAAATCAATTCCAAGAACCATTTTGATGATTCGGCTTAACTTGCCTCAACTGCGTATTTATTTAACATATCATGTAAAAAATGGCTTACATTTGCATGTATAGAAAACCAAGATTATGGTTTTTGAACGGGAAGAAACCAGAACGAATGCAAGGATTGTGGTTGGTAACGACGTGCTGGAGCAAGTAAATGAGTTTGTATATCTTCGATGCGCATTCAGTAAGGATGGGAAATACACCGCTGACATAGAAAGAAGAGTGAGTGCAGGGAACAGAGTGAATGGTGCGATGGGAAAGCTACTTGGGAGCAGGGAATTAAGCCAAAAGGCATCAGGCGCAGCTTGCCATACATAACAGAGTGCTTGTCCCAACGCTGTTATATGGCAGCGAGAGCTGGGTATGTAAGAAGGAGAATAAAAGTAGGATAAATGCGGTGGAAACGCGAGCTCTGCGGAAGATGTGCGGAGTGAAGCTGACCGACCGTATTCGCAATAGCGTAGTAAGAAAGAGAGTAGGTATGAAATATAGTATCGGTGTGAAGATGAGAAAGGGTATGCTCCGTTGGCTCGGGCATACAGAAAGAATGTCCGAATAAAGAATGACAAAACTGATATACAATGCGAATGTGGAAGGACGTAAGTACCGGGGAAGACCTAGACTATCTTACCATGACAAAATAGACCGGATCTTATCTGAAGGACAAGTCAGGAGTCTCCGTAACCGGCGAGCGTGTATGAGACGAACTATGAGAGTGGAGAAAACCAAAGAGGTATGTAAGGAAATAACCTGTTGGAACTCTTTACTCTCTGCCTACCCCGCAAGGGATCCGGCGTGATGATATAAATAGATAGATAGAGATCATGTAAACAAATATCAGATTACATGTTGAGTTTCTGTTCAGTTCCGCTAACTACTTTGATTAGTTAGCAAATGTAAATTATAATGGCGCACTCTGCGTAGGCGATGCCATCGTAAACATTGTATTTGGCGATGCTTATAAATAGCGATCACCAGACAAAGTACCTTCAATATCGTCTTAGCTCTCTTACCTTGTGCATGAACTTAAGAAGTATTGTAAACGACTAAAATATATTTTTTATAAGGTCACGCCGGCCTTTGAATTTGACTAGGTGCACACTTAAATTTATTTCTGTGTCGTGAATTCGTTTACAAACATGAAAATTCACATATACAAATACCCAGAATGAAAGAAATAATTTTGGGTCACACAAATATTTGCACCGTGCGGGAATCGAAGCTGCGTCTATTCGACTCAGCGCGCGGAGCGGCTTGAGCTCTTAATCACTGCGCTAAATCGTCCGTCAATGTTTTTAGTACCTAATAAAATTTTATAATATAGTCCAAAAGGAAAATGCTGATGGTATTAAAACGGATGTATGTAACGGGTGTAATAAAACGGATGTATGTGCCTAAAATTATGCATTACATTTAAAAATACACAGTACCTTAAGCTCCATTTAGTAGAGGTACTAAAAAAATATAACTGTATTCACAACGGGCATGACAGTTTTTATTTTTAATATTTTTCAGTACATTTTATATTTTATAAAACATTTTATTAAAAGTTGCCTCACAACTTTGGGGTTACATCCATATGAAACCAATTTCGGACGCCTGCATCTACGAATTTGAAATTGAATATATTAAAGAGCACCACATCATATTTCCCCAGTGGAAGATGATAAATATTTTTGAATATATGTTCTCAATATCTTGGGGATACACTCGCTAAGCTCTGAAAACGTTTGCATCATATAGAAATGGAAAACTGTTTACGACAAATAGGTTTAAAGGTAGAGTCTGTCCACGGGTAGCTTAGGCATTTTGTTACTTATCGTTGTCATCAAATTCGATTTGGATATGAAAATGGAGTTTTAGAATACACCTATTCACTGTAGATTGTATTTTATCATAGGGGTTAACACGAAAATATTGACGTTAACGTGCCGCTACCGAGTAAGCGTGCCATCACTTTTATGTTTATTTAGTAAATTTATTGTGTGACAAGAATGACAAATCTAGCCATCTGAAGGCCGTGTTTTATCTAAACGACAATTCAAGAGTGTCCGTAACCAGCGAGCGTGTATGAGACGAACTAAGAGAGTTGAGGAGCCAGATCTATAATGAAAGAACCTGGTAGAATTCTGTACTCCCCGCCAACCCCGCAAGAAATTTATTGTTATGATATAGATGGAGAGACCTATTCACTCCCTCGTGAGTCTAATGGCAGATATATGACTGACTTCCACTAGACGCTGGGTTAAGTCCTTGGGCGGATCGTACTATTAAAGATTTTTTAAATAGAAAAATTCTCGGTATCAGTTTGGAGCATGGAATTGTGCTTGATAAATTGTTATCAAGGCATCATCATCTTAGCCTATACTTGTCCACTGTTGAACATAAGCCTCCCTACTCGCTCTTTAACGCATCCGGTGCCACCTGTATCCAACGACTTCTTCCGATCTTCCCAAGATCGTCGGTCCATCTGGCAGGCTATTAAGGTATATCTATAGAAAAATTCGGAGTCCTAAAGTCAGGAGTCTGGATTATAGGCCCATCCCCTATTAAATCGAGATTTAACATTGTCTATGAAATGTGGGCTTACATAATATATCACTGCTTCACTCGCTTGGAACCAAAGAGTGACGAAGTTCCGTTTTTGCATATTATTTAACATTTTTATATGAATGTCCCGGGATATCAAACGTCTCGCAGTAATCAAGTTCATTGCTCCCTCGAGATATGTCGCGTTAAAATATGTTTTAAGCTGCTATACATACTTTAATGTTAAAATTACGGTGTCGTTTTTATGATACCACAATTGAGGTGTAAGTTTATAAAAAATACTTATTTCCTACCGTTTACCCGTGACTTCATCGGCATAATTTATTTCTGAGAAAAGGTAACCTATATCCTTCACCAGGATGTAATATTTCTTCTTCTAATTTTGATTAAGATCCCTTCAGCAGTTATGACGTAAAAAGAATCAGATAAACATAGTTACTTTCGCATTTAAAGTATAGGTTTGGATTTTAAAAATAAGAATGTTCAAATGCCAATCAGTTTTAACATTGTTAATTCAACCTAATTCAATCTCGCAACTGTACAATTTTCATTGTAGATAAATCGATATCATAATGTGCCTTCATATACAAAATACTTATTTTCCTAGGTTGTACTTTACTGTATTATCTGAAAAAAGTAGCTTCGCGATCACGAGGTCCTGGATTCAAACGCCTGCTTTCCTGTAATTACCAGAACTAATAATTATTAGTAAAACAAGTTACCACAGATGTTTAAGGATGAAATTGTGTTTCAAGTTTCATACCAATCCTTAAAGTTGTCTCAATGTAACCTCTTAAAATAAATATTAAACATAAGAAGCGAGTACAAATACTTGAATAATAAACCAACAGAATGATCAAATTATAATTTATTGGATTAAAAACTTTTAAGTCAAGAATCAACCAACTTTAATTCTAAGAAAATAGATAAATAATGTAAACCTTTAAATAAAGGTTAACGAGATACAATTTTGAATTCAACAGAATACTTTGAAATCCTTCAGGCTTCGCTTATTAAATTGTTGGTGGGATTGAGAGAAAAGAATTGTATTATCTTCGGTCTAAGGCAAGGGCAGATAAAAGCGACCCGCGCCCCAGGGCAAGTCGGTGGAAAATGATAAATTGAGACCTAACGTTAACCATTGAGTTCAGATAAAATATAAATTGGTGATGTGGAAAATATGCTTTCAAAAAAGAGTAGGTTATACAAGGTGTAACATAATAAACATAAGACCTAAAAGTAGTTTGCTCTAAGTCGGTAACTGAATTGATTCCAACTATTACTTACATTTTGTTTTAAATTTGCAAAAAATGCTTTTACTCCTTCAGTGCGCTATAAAAAACTATATATATTTTTGATTCATAGCAATAAGAAGATTTCCAATGCATTCCTAAAACGTATTTCTCAAAACGCACACATATACGTACAAGTTTCATTGTTAATTGGGGTATAAAAGTGCTTAAAAAAGTGGTAAATAATGGTAAATTTGGACAACTGGTTTTTGTATTGAATTTGTGAAGCAATTATCTAATCGGGGTGTCTGAGGTCTACGTTATTTACGTTACACCTTGTCTATTATTAGAAACTTGTGATAAGAAATCGGAATACGAATTTAATTCGACGATTAGCCCAGTGGTTTGATCATAGACCGTTCTATCCATTAATTGTATCAAGTAGTTACGGGTCGCATCCCTGCGCGGCACAATTCTGTATTATCCACAAATGTTTTGTGTATGTAAATTACATTAAATGCTTCCACTAAATAATAATCATTATAAGTGTATTTTTATAATTAAACAATGTATACCTATATAATTAAACCTATATTCGATCCTTTTTTATAACGGTTTTATTAACTTGCTTTCTTGTCTGTATGTTTGTTTGTTAAGTACATATTTTGCAAACGATTTTAAACCTACTTCTCAACAAGCTAAAGACTCGAAACTTTAAAGATAAGCAGGGATGACAATGCAATAATATGGCACCATGGACCTGGTCTGATAATGTAGCCGGAAGATGCCTATAGGTACCTCAACATCATCACGTTTGGGCTCGTTGGATTTATTTTGGTAAGTACTATATCCCTAGGTGATGCCCTGGGTCTGACAATAAAGTCAAAAGAAAGCCATAGGAACTTCGAAATTAAATAATTACTTGTTTTGGTCTGGGTATTTGTGTATATGAATTTTCATGTTTGTAAACGTGTTATGTGTCAAGCCCATATGAAACCATCCGACACCAACATCCTGGCAGTTGGTCATTACATATTTTTACACGGCAAAACCCTGACAGCGCGGCACGTGTAGAATCGCTGACGGCGCAGCAACTGGACGTCTTCGGTGGCCTAGGCGACGGCGTGCGTCGTGCACTTGGAATCTAGCATCGATCCGGGCAACACCTAGTTAAATATTGTGAATTAAGTAAAGGTAATTAAAAATCGGGGTGCTCGTAGCGCTGTGCGACCGCGGTGTTCTTACCGATCACCAAGGTAAAGCAGCGTTCGACTCGGTCGGCCTGAGATGGGTGACCGTTTGTGGCATTTTCATATTCGAGCGTCTCCGTGCTTCGGAAGGCACGTTAAGCCGTTGGTCCCGGTTACCACTTAATGTGGTAGTCGTTAAGCCGAGTTGAAAGCCTTAAGGGCGGCTTGATAAGTTCCAACAGCGGGTAGCCACAAACCTGCCTCCACCAATCCGCACTGGGTCCGCGTGGTGGAGTATGACCTAATCTCTCTCACCTCGATTTGTGAGAGAAGGCCTTTGCCCAGCAGTGGGCAGTATAGGCTGATATTATTATTATTATTATTTAATTAAAAATCAACTTTCGGTTTTTCTTTGAGTCCTCCGATAGCGTCAGACATAATTAACGCACCCACGACGCATAAATAAATCGTACTGTAGGGCTATGTTTTAAAAAAATAACAAAGCCCGGTCGTGTCGGGGCTCTTTGGATTTAACTTGGCAAACACGACTAGCAGGTAAAATAATTAAGAACGAAAAATGTTGTGCATGCTATTCTTAAAAAGTAAGGAGTGTAAGTGGCTGTAAGTAGCTATTGATATCAGTTGGAAGTAATGGTAGCATTGCCTGCGCCCTATGTTTTTCGCTTCAAATTATTTTACCTGCTTACTCTGCAAGCGATCTAGCGTGATGATATAGAGGGATTATTTTGTACTTTTTTGATAAAAACGTGCTATATCAAAAAGTTTTTTATTCAAAAAAATATTGATGCTCTGAATCTTTGAATATAATAGCAAGGAGTACAATATTAAATATCCATATAGAAATATGAAAGGAAAGTTATTCTACAGACCATCCTTTAGTCAAAGGCTGTTTATCATGTTATTTATTATCCAAACTTTGTAAGCACAAAAACATTTTGTATTAAATAACCAGATTTTAATTCTATTGTTAAATTAGCCGTATAAAGCGCATAAAACATTTCTAAAACCCCTTGTGGGATATCGCAGTAAACATTATATATGTAAATTTTGATCTCAAGTCGGTCGGTCACATCTCATAGCGACAATTGTTGCAAACATTGCCAACAGTTTTGCATTCGTAATAGCGAGTGGTGGCATGGACCCGAGTTAATTAGAGTAAAATCTCTAGGGATAAATGTTCCAAGCAATCGGTGCATTAGTAATGGCACCTACTGGAGAGCTCGGCCGACTATCAGTAGAGTTTTTGAGCGTACTGCTAATAAAAAAAATTAACAGTCTTACATTTTGGATTCCTTCATGCCTACCTGCATACACATCGTCAAATCAGTTGCCGTCATGAAGTAGGCAGAGAAGACAAAGTTTTAATAGGTATCTATCTATCATATAAATCACAAATGCTTCCTCTACACTTTCGATAGTTAGTTCGATTCATACAAATTGAAAGAGAACCATTAAACTTTTTAAAAGATGAAACCAGATATCTTTGTAAGTATGAAATAGATACAGTAGATGATTCAAAATTTTCCTTTCTTTTTTATCTCACAGAAACGTAAAAAAAACTCTTAGTCTTTATGACGATTGATCATTTAGTTAGAGGATAATTTTTGGCATATTAAAGCCATTTAATTAGTGTTAAAAAATGAAGAGAACCTCCTAAAAATACGTCTCGTTTGGATATAACGTAAAAAAAACACGGACAAAATATAATTTTCAAACAATAAAGCCGATTCACCAGACACATTTCAAGGCACGCGATTGTACATTTCCATTCATATTTCCTCTTATTCAAAACAAAATGTCTGTATCTTTAACTGAGGTGAGATTCAAAGAGCTTCGCCATTGTGAGGTACGAAATATTCTCTGGTATTTGAACAATAATGTTCTAGCAATGACATAGAAAATATGTGCACACAAGTAAAAGGAAAAATACCTATTTAATTCCGGCGTCGTGTAATAAAGACAAAAAAGATTCCTTTGTGAGTATTAATAAAAGGCGATTCCATTTTATACCATGAAGTTTATAAATACACAGAGGACTTAGCACGTCAAAGTTGACGTTAGCGTCACGGTAGCGAGCTGATATGCCATCCTTGTCACACTACAAACTTACTCACATCTTACTCATAACTGTCTATAGTTACAGATCGATCCTCCAAAAGAAAGTTAAATGTTATGCATACAAATTTTTAGCGATCTTTGTTTATTGTAACAGTTTATTGAGCAGATACTACAGGTAGATATATTAACTGGTAGTAAGCGATAGACGTTTTGGACGACGGAAGCAATCATGGCTGCGCAACATTAGGGAGTGGACCGGGAGTGGACCGACGGACGATTTAGCGCAGTGGTTAAGAGCTTAAGCCGCTCCACCCGCTGTGTCTAACAGTCGCGGGTTCGATTCCCGCACGGGACAAATCTTTGTGTGATTCACAATTATTTGTTCCGGTCTGGGTATTTGTGTATGTGAATTTTCATGTTTGTAAACGCACCCACGATACAGGAATAAATCCTAGTGTGGGGCTACGTTTTTAAAGATAAAAAAAAAAAAAGAAAAAGAAAAAAAAAAAAAAAAAAAAAAAAAATGCCAGCGTTGAGCAGTTGTTCCGTATGGATCAAGAAAGAAGCACATACGCAAAGCTGACGATCGACCTACTATAATGGAGAGGCACTTGAAGAAGAAGAACGAATCTTTGTATGATCCACAAATGTTTGTTTCGGTCTGAATTTTTGTGTACGTGAATTTCATGTTTGTAAACGCACTGCACAGGAATAATTTTGTTAATGTGGGGATTATAGCCATAAACTCAGGAAATGAGCAGAACCGTAATTACAAGAATATTGTATAACTTGTAACTGGAAATTGTGAAACATCATTAATCTCAGAACTAGACGATGACGTGGTAAGATTAACTTGAACTCTGAGGACTTAACACCAAAAAATTGAAGTTAGCTTGACGTTAGTGAGTAAATGTGCTGTCACGTTCATGTTTATTTGGTAGTAGTTGTAGTGTGACAAGGATGGCAAATCAAGTCGATGGCGTCACGCTAACGAAAATCCTTCCACGTTAAGCTCACAATGTATCTTCGTTATGAATGCATAATGTGTATGGTAGGTTCCAAGGAGACGGTTAAGGCGCTAGTTCCACGTCATATCAGTATAATTCAGGTGCTAAATTATTATTGGAGTTGTATGCTTAGATGAAGGCGTTACTGCGAACGCAATAATGTACGCAACTTGGAATTATAATGAGTTGGAAGAATAAAATTCCGAGACAACGATGACGGCTCACGACTAGAATTACACGACGATTCGGACGACTTAGGAGACACGAGTTCAATCCCTGCATAGGACAAATTTGTGTAACCCACAAATTTTTGTTTTAGTCTGGATGTTTATGCATGGTAATTTCATGTTTGTATCACCCACATTCAGAAAGAGTTCGTAGCGCAAGGTGGTTGTTTTTTGATCAAAAAGGAATGTTTGCATTTCTTTGTAAAAATATAAAAAGAGAAACAATTCCTAGATCAAGCTCTACTCAGCATATACACGGTGTTATTCCGTATCCAATGCCTACTGCCTAAGTAATATCTCTTTACTGACCTATCCAAGTATAACCGGTCAGCTGACGCACCGCGCCGCCCTTCAATGTCATTTTGCGCTTGGTATAAGTGTTTCTAATGAACTAAATCAGTATTATTATAGAGATGTTGCTTATTGTATTGTAATTTTTTTTTCATTTTTAGTAGGCATTGAATACATCACCGGGACTTTCGCTCCAGGACACAGTCAATGTCAAAATTCATTTATTTGTTTAGGCCAATACAATAGCATTCACAAACGTAAAAAATATTACATTGTTTACATCTACCACCGGATTCCGATCCACTTCGAAGCGGCCTCCACTCAGAAGATCCGGCGAGAAATTCAGCGGGCTAGTGTTTTAATTTAATTTGTTTGGCCTGTAAACCATTTTTTTTCTTTTTCAAAATTGTATTATACATCATTGATTAATGCTGCTGATTGAGGAGCTCTTTGAACCCAATCTGTTTTATCGTCAAGATAATTCCGAAATAAAATAACAACGACGACTCGAATATCACCGTAAATAACATGTGGCGTATAACACATTTAACAAAATATCTATCTATCTATCTATATCATCACGCCATCTCCCTCGCGGGGTAGGCAGAGAGTACAGAGTTCCAACAGGTTCATTCCTTACATACCTCTCTGGCTTCCTCTACTCTCATAGTTAGTCTCATACACACTCGCCGGTTACGGAGACTCTTGACTTGCCCTTCAGATAAGACACGGTTTATTTGGTCATGGTGAGATAGTCAAGGTCTTCCCCGGTGCCTACATCCTTCCACTTTCGCATTGGATATTTGTATTGTTATTCTTTCTTCTGACATTCTTAACAAAATATGTATACAGTTAAGCATCTTAGCTAGCGGTTCGTATAAATATTATACACACAGACGTGCGGTCTACGCGGCTTCTGGAAAGTGTTGAGCGAGTAGTATCCTCTAAGGCCTGTCGAGCAACCGCGTAGAGCGCGCGTCTGGAAGCGTGATTCTTCAGACTGCTTCTAATAAGGACTTAACTGTTTACATATGTTAACTGTGCCCTAAAGCTATTTATTCGAAATGTGCAACTGAATCGATTCCAGTTTTAAAACAAGTTATATTACCTAACTAGTTTCTGCTCGCGACTTTGCCCGCGTTGACTTTAGACAGGTAAAGTATTTTATGTGTTAAGGTAGTAAACTAAGTGTGTGCCAAATATCATCCAAATCCGTTGAGCCTTTTTGCGTGATTGAGTAACAAATATCCAAACATCCAACTTTCACATTTATAATGTTATAGTAGAATCGTATTACTGCTCTTAATAGTATTCGATTCATTTTATCAACTTTGAAATGATCTTCGCTTAGAAATAAGCGTTTGCATTCCTAATAAGTAAACGCAATCAAGAAGTAGGTCAAACGCTTCAATATCGAAACGTGTACTTCATACGCGAGGGCTAATGTTTTCATTCTACTGTAATACCTATTCCATGTATTCTGAACCTTAACAGCGTTACATAAGATTAAAATTTATCTAGCAACTTTGTGTAATCTCATGCTCTGATTTGAGGATTTTCGATCACAGTAGATCTGTTTGTGTTTATCCAGTTGATTGCGTGTCGACTGAACATAGCTGATGATTATCGTGTGAACAATAATTTTAATTATTTCATGATTAAAATAATAAGGCGCTCGTAGCGCTGTGCGACCTTGTTGTTCCCACCGATCACCAAGGTTAAGCAGCGTTCGACTCGGTTGGCCTGAGATGGGTGACCGTTGTGGCATTTTCATATTTAAGCGGCACGTTAAGCCGTTGGTCCCGGTCCCCACTCAAAAAAATCAAAATCAAAAGTTTTTTATTCATGTAGACCAAAAGGCACTTATGAATAGTCAAAAAGAGAAAATTATTAATAACTTAAGACTCTACCACCCGTTCGGAAAGTCATTCCTGTGGAGAAGAAGGGCAAGAAACTCCACGGTTACTCTTTTTTAAAAATGAGGTTTACAATTATTTTTGTATACATTGCATTTATGGAGTATGGGAGAACAATGCAGAACGAGCTAAATAGATGTGCTTAAGTATAGATTAATCATAAGTGTACTTAGATTCATGATATTGGTCAGTGTCTACATAGTCCTCTCATTTACAAAATAGAGATTTTGTAGAGGTATATAATAAAAAGCATAATAATAATAGTAAGAGAAAGTGTTACTATAAAATATGTAAAGAGCGCGTACAAAACAACTGGTCATAGCTCCAGTGTGATGCCGAACGAGAAAAAATTCAACAGCATTATGGTACACGTTCAGTCAGACAAAGGGCAGGGGACGGACCAGTCCCCGCCAGCAGCACCCGTTCACGAGTATGACCTGAGAAGCAGCCATCACTCTCCTCAACCATTTTAGAGGGAAAAGAATGACCCGCTCTACAGAGCCGCCACTAGCAAAGACATTTTAGTGAGCATGACCAATCCACGACCCTGTCGACATCGTTCGAGAATAATATTTAAAATCAATGAACGCTCGCTAGGCAGGACACGCTGCACTTAACATTATATTCACTTAATGTGGTAGTCGTTAAGCCGAGTTAAAAGCCTTAAAGGCGGCTTGATAATTTCCAACAGCAGGTGGCCACAAACCTGCCTCCGCCAAACCGCACTGGGTCCGCGCGGTGGAGTATGACCTGCTCTCTCTCACGTCGGTCTGTGAGAGAAGACCTTTTCCCAGCAGTGGGCAGTATAGGCTGATATTGTTGTGAATAATGTTTAGTTTGAGGATTATATTATTACAACAATAGTAAATAGTAGAGTTTATCATTTTCTAAGTGATGTCTAGACTAAGTAACTACTTTTACGTTTATCAATGTATACTTTTGTGAAAAATAGCATTATAATACAATAGATATAATAAGAACCTTGTCTATGTTGGTAACAATGCATTGTACTCTTTATAAAGATATTTTCTCAGCTATTATTTTTCCTGTTTTAAAAGAGTGTCGTGGGTGTATCTACAAGCACAAAATTCACATATACAAACACCCAGATCGAAATAAATATTAGTGGTCACACAAGGATTTGTCCTGTGCGGGGACCAATCCCGCGACTATTAGATCCAGTGGGCAGAGCGGCTTAAGCTCTGCCCACTGGATAGCCACTGGACTAAGCCGTCCATCAAAAGTCGATTATGTTTTTACCTACTTACTGCCTGCACTGTTACTGGTGCCAAACAATTGTTACAAAAAAAATATAAAGAACAAAACCTATGAGAAATTTATATCTATCCATTCATTCGAATCCTTCTATTTTCAGCCAGAAGACGTCAACTGCTGGACAATTTCCGTCACAACGACCGGCCAACATTGAATAACCTTGTTCAAAATGAATTAAAATTACATCAATTTATATAGGCACTTAGAAACAAAATCGCATATCACATGTTCTCGTCTACAGCGCTAGTACAATTACCCATTACACGCTCAATACGCTTTTGTACGCTTGTATTACTTGTTTCGCAGTCGTGTTGCCTTGCCAACAATGTCAGCTTTTCCTTTGAATAGAATTGGTTTTACTGTGTAAAAAATAATTGTGTTTTCTCACTGACTAGATTTTCCTTAATATAAAAAACACCGTCACGCCGATATTCCCTGAGTGGGGGTAGCAGTGGTGTACTATGTACACTCACTTCTCGCTGACGATGTTAGGTCCTATGTAATCGAGGACATATACCGAGCTCAATCAGACTCAGACGGGCCCGATACTGGGATTTTTTCGAAAGAATCACTACATTTGTCCAACCTAGGATTTGAACCCAGGACCTCGTGATCGTGAAATTATTTACGACTTAACCGACGAGTCAGTCGGAATGGGTTTTATTCTGTAGATAATAATTATGTTTTCTCACAGAATCGATCCTTGAGCTGTAGTTAAGAAATAAATTGAGCCAACTTTTTATACTGGCCCCGAGACAAATTATGTTTTTTTTTCGGGTAGGCTTTGGTAAGCTAAATTAAAAAACATGATGTTCAGCACAAAAAATAATTATCGGAAACTTAATATGCTTCAGACTTCTTTAAACGTCTCCTTGAGCTTTAGAATTACGTGGCGTTACTTGGACTATGACATGTTTTCGGATGGGATCGCATGCTTTGAGAACCTGGGCATTGCTTCGTCCCCTGCTGGGACGGATGAAATTGCCCTAGAGTGCAGCGACCTGGAGAGCTGCAAGTAGGGGGAGTCCTTTAATCTGGACTTCCAGATCAGTGCACAAAATCTACGGCAACGGAGCTTGGTCTAAGGTGTGTGCAAATAAACCTACATCATTCTAAGGCGCCTACGGCGATACCAGATCGCCAGCTGCGCAGGGCCTCCTTTGACATAGCACTAATACAAGAACACTACATATATAGGGGACAGATACGGGGCTTAGATGGGGCGGAGGGTAACCTGTTCCATAACTGCTTAACCAATGACATGAGGACCTGCATTTTTGTCAGAAATGGCATAAGTGATATGCCTCTGTCCACTTTCTGTTACAGGGACCTCACTACGGAGAAATTAAAATTGGAAAGTAAAAGGGGCAGTCGGGAAGTTATCTTCTCGGCTGCTTATCTGCCCTACGAGTATGCAGATCCAGTTACAACACGACTACGTGAGTTGGTCGACTACTCCGGCACAAACAAGTTTGAGCTTATAATTGGCTGTGATGCCAACGCGCATCACATTGTCTGGAGCAGCTCAGACACTAATCAGAGAGGGGAAAAACTCTTAGAATTTCTGGTAAGTTCTCCTCTACAAATTCTTAATAAAGGTAATAAATAAACGTGTGTGAATAAACATAGGGCGGAAGTTATTGACATAACAGTTGCCAACAGCAAAGCGAGCAAGAAAATAGGCAATTGGCATGTCTCCAATGAGATCTCATCCTCAGATCACAATTACATATATTTCCGGTACGAAGCGGAAACGAATTACATAAACCTAAAAAGTCGCAACCCCAGGAACACTGATTGAACTGCGTACAAAAAAGACCTAAAGATAGAGCTTGGAAAGGTCAGAGGTAGGCTCAACTCCATATTAGATATAGAGTTTGAAGCAGATAACCTAGTTAGGGCAGTATATAGCGCCTAGACTATCAACTATCCGGAGAGCAAAGTCCTTGCAAAGCGCGTATCGTGGTGGAAACCAGAACTAGCAAGGTTGAGAGCAGAAACTCGCCGGACATTCAATTTGGCGAAGGTAACTAAGAACTACGTTGCAAACTCTCACGAGGTTCAATACAGAAGTGCGGAAAGCAAAAAGAAGAGCTTGGAAAAGACACTGCCAAAGCATATGCAGCCTCCTAGAAGGTATGAGGCTAGCCAAGGAAATATACATGGCCAAAATAAATCCACTTACTACGGTAAATAATGAGAAAGGAGAAAAGAAACATTAAGAACTATGTTCAACGTGCATTTCCTGGGTTCGGTAGAAATACACAAAGAGAACAGCGTGTATGATGTCAATATAGATGAGCTCAGCTTAAAAACAATCAGAGCTGACAGGGAAACGGCTGGGAAAGTCGTGGACCGGAATAAACTCAAATGGGTCTTAAAAAGCTTTCAACCATTTAGGGCCTACCCCTAGGGATCTGGCGGCAGGTAACAATGGCTTTGCAGCAAAAGGAAATCGGTGCTGCAGCTTTTCTGGATATGAAGGTGCCTTCGATCGCACAACATTCTCATCCATTGAAATAGCTACTACAGGGCTTGGGATAGAACCAAATCTAATCAGATAGATCAAAAACATGCTAAAGAACAGGATAATCCAGTCTACTATATTAAGAGAAAGTCTCTCCGTCAAAACGACTAAAGGATGCCCACAAGGAGGAGTCTTATGGCTGACTTTGTGGAGCCTGGTAGTGGATTCTCTTTTGAAGATAATCACCAAAGGTCCGTTCTACGGAGTTGGATGTGGACGATATAGTGATAGCAATCAATAGGAAGTTTCCAACCACAGTATTGTCACAGATGCAGGAAGGTCTAGAAAAAGTAACGAACTGGTGCACGAACAATAGTCTCTCGGTTATATTAGAAGAACCCCAAAGAAGACTAACGTTTCACTATTATTATCCACACATTATCCTATTCATACGGATTAAGGTACTAACAGGTCTACAAGATCTACATATGTACGATAACAAAATTAAAGGGCGACTGAAGTTAAATATCTGAGAGTAATACTAAACAAGCAACTTCGGTGGCATGCACATGTTGACGATACCATTGCTAAAGCATTGAGAGTACTGAATATGTGTAGGTCAGCATATGGAAAGACATGGGGCCTACAGCCCAAAATAATGCATTCATCATCATCATCATCATCTCAGCCTATGCTTGTCCACTGCTGAACATAGGCCTCCCCAATCATGATTGGGGGGATTTGCCATACTCGCCACGCTTGGCAGGCGGGTTGGCGAGCGCAGTTTTTGATCGCAGAAGTGTTAAGAGAACGCTGCTGCCCATTCCCTAGTTTTCCCTTAGTCGCCTTGTACGACACCCGATGGGATGAGATGGGTTGGTCCTATTCTAAGCCGGGAACCACGCGGCAAATAAAAATAATGCATTGGGTATACAAAATTACGGTAAAACCGATATTAACGTATGGATGCATCGTGTGATGACCTGGAACTAAAACACAAACCTGCAGGGACGCTCTAATTAAACTACAAAGGACAGCCTGCCTGGCCATCACAGGTGCATTCAAAACAACACCGACGGCAGCTATGTATTGGTTACTCAATCTCACTCCATTACATATCGTCATTGAATCTGAGGCGCGGAAGGCACTCTATAGGCTAGAGAAAACTGGACTATGGAGCATAACAGCGCCAAGTCTTGAACACACCAAGCTAGCGCCACACAACGAACAAGATGACATTAGGAACATGAGATGTGACAAGATCTTGACCACGCACATGTTCAACAAAAGATTTAGCACCCACATCCCTACCAAGGAACAATGGAAAAGGCGTCCTAAACAAACAAGGTATGGAACAAATGATATGGTATACGGATTGTTTCAAAACTAAATCTGGAACAGGAGCCGGTCTATATATAGAAGGACACAATCTAAGTCAAAGTATGGGCAGATTTGCGTCAATATTCCAAGCAGAGACCAATGCAATAAATGTTTGTGCAAAAGAGATATTGGACAGGCGAATTACAGGCAAGAGAATCTGCATTTGTAGTGACAGTCAGGCTGCCTTCAAAGCCATCAGCTCCTATGAGCTAAACTCGGCACTAGCCGTGGAGTGCGCATACCTTCTTGACAGATGTGGAGCGCGCAACACGATTAGATTAGTCTGGGTCCCTGGGCACACGGGGGTTGATGGCAATGAGCGTGCGGATGACTTAGCCAGAGAGAGAGCAATGGAGAAACTTGTTGGTCCAGAACCGTTCATAGGCATACCAGATGGTGCCTACAGAGGCGCGCTCTTCAAATATGCCCAAGAACAATACGAGAAAGAATGGGAAACTAACACAGGGCTGATACACTCCAAGGAATTTCTTTCCACATGGTGTGACAGCGACAGCAAGAGACTACTAAAACACAGTAGACTGCAATTAAGGCAACAAATCGAAGCATATACTGGCCACTATGGCACATAAGAACATCTACACAAGATGAACCTCTGCAGCGACGTGGCATGCAGGAACTGTGGTACAGAGACTGACACCATGAAACACGTCCTATGTCATTGCGAGGCTTTGGCGGCAAGGTAAAAAAAACTACAGGAAGTGGCCTATCGAAACCCAGAGAAATTTTGGCTCTTCCCCCCTGCTGGAACCTACAGTCTGGTACAGGGAGTATTTGGTTCTTCAGGTACGTAAGAGCATTAGGGCAAGGACAGAACAAAAGATCCCATCGGGTCCAAGTGTGATTGAGTTCTCCTCGGTCCGATAAGCCAATGACAAGATAAGATAAGATCACTTGTTTCAGTCTTACATTAAATTTTTAAACTTTACTAGTGCTTGCATGCGGCTAAGAGCGCTTGATATTCTTTTAGGCTAAATTAATACAAATTTACATAATATTCCAACTATCTAATGTACCTCTCTTAAAAATTTCATCGACATCCAATCTACCTACCATTTAAAGCCGGTTTCAATATTTATCTCAAGGATAGATTTGCCTAGTATCGATAGAATTTTGACATATTTTGTATGAAAAATCTGTCAATTCTACTGATAGTAAGTAAATCTATCCTTGAGTTGAATATTGAAACTGGCCGTTAGAGGTGATTGAGTAACTACAATCCAAACGCCTAAATATAGCTAAACTTTCGCCTTGATTAATTGGTCAAAATTTATTTGCAGTTTTCTGTTATATTTATATTCTTACTAGCGGGTGGCCTTAGGCCGCTTCTTCCCTTTATGTGTTTTTATAAATTTTAGCCTTTATGTTATTCTGATGCATAAGCTAGATTGTTATAATGATTTATGATATCCGTTCTGTAGTTTTTGCGTAAAAGCGTAACAGATGCATCTTCACAAACTTTCGCGTTTATAAAATTAGTTTGGTTATATAAAGAAAAAATAAAAGTTAAATAAATAAAAACTTATAACAATGCACGGTCAGCAACATAAGGCTTAACATTCTCAGTTTCTAAAATCAAATCCTTTATTTTTGTTGATCTAAATATATTTCAATATGTTGCTAATAATTTGGTTTTGACAATTTTCACCCCCGTTTTTTTTATAAAATCGTAGCCCCACTCTAAGATCAATTCCTGTGTCGTAGGTACGTTTGTAAACATGAAAATTCACATACACAAATACCCAGACCGAAACAAATAATTGTGGGTCACACAAAGATTTGTTCCGTACGGGAATCGGAGCCAATCGTGCAACTATTCGACCTAGTGGACGGAGCGCCTTAAGCTCATAACCACTGCGCCAAATCGTCCGTCATTTTAAAAATAAAGAGTATTTACTATCTGTTTAAAAAACAGATAGTAAATACTCTGACTTACGTTGCAGACTGTACGTGCTAAAGCAAAAGAGTAAGAATATACCTACACTTTTATTATATTAGTAGGATGATCAAGTCCTTGGAATTTATGGTCACAGTAACAATGTTATGACGTTACTATATTATTGTATTGCCTATAAATTCACCTTGAAGGGTTTTAAAGAGACTAATATGCAGCGAACAGTGAAGGGAAATCTCGCCAAGATCTGGAGTAATTTGCGATAATTTATATCGGGGCCCCATATTCACTATGGCTAAACGCTGCTCGTTATGATAACTTCGTGAAATGATCGTTTAATTATACTTCAGTGGCACATAAAACAACATTGTCATTACGGACGCGATTCTAACCTGATCATACCAATTTGGAATTTGGTGTAAGTTCCATCTCAACCTATTTTATTTGGTATCCCGGGATAAGTTGTATTTAATGCTGATATCGCTGTAGAATGTTTTCGTTCTCTTAACGAAATGAACTTTCCATCAGGTGAGATAGGAGTCAATCAAAAAACAAGCCTTATTCGTCTAGTGGAAAGGCCTCGTTGGACTAGTGGCGGTGTATTATAGTAATGGACTTGCCCCCTATTGCAATGAGAACTAACGTCATCAGGGGTGAACACGCCTCCGAATATCGCGGAATACATGCGTGCTGGTGTTATTTCATTTGTATTAAAAAAAAAAAAAAAAACATGGTCATTTTGAAGTTAAGGTAACACGCCACGTTTGGTCATAACGAATTGGGTTCCAGAAGTGTTGGAACTCAGTAACTGCGCACCTAGTTCTGTAATTTGTAATGGACTATTTCACACAATCCATCATCGGAGTAATTTAGCGAAGGTAGCATGACCTAACTAATGGAGAAATAAAATTTTGGCGACAATTCTTATAATTAATGTTTCCTGATGTTCATGCATGATGAAAATATGAAAACGGAATACACAACAGCACAAAACATGGTATAATAACCAGAATTATATAGACCATGTATTCCTTTTGCTCATTGATTAAAGACCCTTGAGGGCTTTCGAAGATTCCTGTGGCTGTATTGAATTATTTTTAAGGTGAAGGTGTAATTTTTGGTGAAGAAGTAAAAAGATCAACATACACCGCGATTAAATCTGAATCAATTTTTTAACGGGCACACTTCCAGACTCCGGACTGATACAGGGAGTTTTTCGATAAATAACCTACGTTTTTCCGACCCCAAGACCTCGTGATCTCAACGCGCTTTATTCGCCACTAGACCAACGGGGCAAAAGTAGTTTTATTTTATGTTATAAAGATATTTACATTAATATGACCTTCTAACATATAACAAATAATAGACCAGTGTTGAGGTGACAGGGATCTGGCGCTATGCCTGATTCCGATTATTTCGTTTAGCCAAGTTGAAATCCTTATGGGCAATATGGTGATTTCTGACAGCAGGTGGCCATGCGCCTTGAGACTATAAGATGTATGACCTTTTCTCTCTTACCTCGTTTTCTGACCAAACTATAAGTAGATTTATTAATTTAATTTAATATTTTTAGTCGAATAATGTGATGTGATTTTATTTTCTTTTAGTTTCATGCTCTTTGTTAATTATTTTGGACACAAATTGTAATGAATGTGTAATGAAATCTCTGATCGTTAATAATATTTTAAGTACTCGTGACCTAAATAAACCAAAAAGTAAAAGAGATATTATTATTGAATCGAAATGCAAGATAGCTCTCTTTTTAATTCAGTGTATAAATTATGAAGATCCTCTATTCTTATAAATTATTACCTGACATAATATGTCTCGCGATCTTTACAAGACACAAATGAAAAAAGCAAGAAGAGGAATTAAGCTTTTAGTTGTTAAAATCAGATCACTTATCCAAAAAATCATTCGTATGAGTTCTGTTGTCATTGCCTTCTGCCAGATTTGTGCACGCAGATTTTATGTTCCTCTAGCCGTATCGTGAAAAATTGTATTACCTACCTATGTTAAGACACTTAAGAACCTTTATCTTTTTACTTTCGCATTGTGGGTCTGTTTATCGTTATTTCCAGCCTATTAGTTATATCAATATTTATGTCCCAAACACCTACTCCTTAAGTATCTTACTTGTATCAGCTTATCAGATAACATTTGGAAAAATATTATTTATAAAAATTCCTAGTTCGAGATCAAGGCAAAACACCTTCAAAAGTCTACTTTACGAAACCAATATTCCTAAAATACACAAGTTACTTGGCAAACAGAACTCTAAATAACGGTATTCATAGAATCCAACACTCGCGTTTACTTGTATTATATTATATAACGACCAAGGTCCCCTTCTATGATTTCGTAAATAATGTGGAGCCTTGAGCGATTCACATGTAAGTACTTATTAGTCGTGACGTTATGCAACGATATAGGAATGGCAACTTTAACTTGGGTTCGTCTTAGGGATATAATAGGAGGGCTAAAAAAATCGATTTTTTGATAATAAATTTTCATTTGTCTAAAAATTGATTTTCAAAAATTCGTTAGTTTAAAAAAAATAAACGATTTTATTAAAAATTGTTTTTTTTTGTTTCTTGAAGAAATATATTAAGATGTAGATAGGATGTCCCATTCCTCTTAATTTAAATAATCTCAATTAATCTAAAAAATAATTGATTTTGTTCTAAATCGATTTCTTAGGTACTTTATTGAATCACCAAATCTACTATGAATTTCCTAGCGATGAACATTGAGTTATTTTAAAATACGTACTAAAGAAGACACATCAAGTAAAATTTTGAAGCAAAAGTTAGAGTGCATACACATAGGTCCCTTTGTTTCAGGTCGTTCCCATAATATGACACCTTCGATTCATCATCATTATTAAGCCTACACTTGTCCACTGGTGAACATAGGCCTCCCCAATTGCTTTTCAGCGTAACCGGTCCAATGCCAAAAAAGTGGTAATCGAAAATATGACTTAAAAGTTGTTTAAATCAGGGATATAAATAATAGCAAAACACATTTACTGTAAAGACTACGTACCAAACATGAGTTTATTTTAAGTCAGTTGTTTTTTTTTAATAATCTCTTAATAGAACGCATTATTATAAAAAAGTATGAGATTCAAAACATAAATAATTAATTCAATCGCCAAATTAATAAGAATCAACTTCGAATCGATTAGTCCAGAATCGGTCTTTTAATGCTTAATTTATTCGAGTATCAATTCTTGCGTGGTCGTTACGATTTTTCTTAGAATGAATACCTGCTACAGCAGGTGATATGATATGAATCGATCAATTAAAAAAAAAAAATTATTAAGCAGTTAAAAAATAATTAAAAACGTATCTATATCATCACGCCAATTCCCTTACGGGGTAGACAGAGAGTACAATTCGAGTAGAATTCCAACAGGCTCTAAATTAAAAATCGACGATTATTAATCGATTTAATCAAAAAAATAAACAATTTTTTTCACAATCGATTATTTTTCACTAGCCCAGTTCGTCTGTGAGACACCACACCTTACACGTACGACTATATACGACTTACACGTCACATACTAGCAAAGCGTGCATAGACCGTGAGCAAAAAAAAGCCACTCCGAATCGTTACAAATAATAAGAGTTAATTTTTATGTTCAGTTACTTACAGTCGGAACTCGCACAATAAAGGAATTAAAAACCGCATTGTGTTGCGAATTCAGGTTCTCGCTACGGGCAGCTTCTCGCAGATCTGTGCTACGGGCGACGGGGCGTGGGGTACATTGTGCGATGAACGTTCACATTACAGGCCTCGGGCGACCTAACTTCCGGGCTGGCGCCACGCAATGACGCCACCTCTTCTCGTAGTTCGCGGATGGTAGTTGCCGAAGCCTCTAACCTGAATTGCACCTCGGCCAGGCTAGACTTCAGGGTGGTTATGTCCTTCAACAACCTAGTGACATCGGCGTGGTCGAATGTGACGGGGGGCAGCCTATGCAGCTGCTTTGCCACAAAAGCCGGCACGTCGTCGGTTCAGTCTCCATCAGCAATCTGATTATGTCTCGGAGACTTCTCTCGCCCTTTTCGTCCCTCCTGCGAGACGGCATCTGATCGCTTTTACCGAGCGATTCGTACAGCAGTACCTTAGAATTGAAGATCTCTTCCTGTTTGAAGTTAGACTTGCATATTTGCTCGATGCTAACTGGGCGTGCTGTAAAAACGCAAACACTTCGTTGGCTATGAGTTTTTCGGAACTCATAGCGGAAATGACATGCAGCGGCTATAGCCGCGCAAATCGCGAATTGCAATAATTCGTATATGCAGTGAGGCACGTCCGAATCCGATTCTCTCTCCCAAAGAGAGAGAAAGAGAAGCTGTTACCATTAAACCGGTAACAAATACATACTCCGGACTGCGACGAAAAATTGTTCGATACAAAAACTACTTTGTCCGACATAAGATTTTTACCTAAGACCTCGTGTTCACTAATAGTTTTAAACGCCACTAGACTAACGAGACAATACATGCAAACTTACTTTTTCATATTTCCTGATTGATACAAACGATGGAAAATATAGATGTTTGGTGTTGTCTATAATATCAGCTTATACTCTCCCACTGCTGGGCAAAGGTCTTCTCTTCCAAATCGAGGTGTGAGAGATTAAGTCATACTCCACAACGCGGACCTAGTGTGGATTCGTGGAGGCAGGTTTGTGGCCACCCGTAGGTGGCCTCAATAGCAATTGGAACTTATCAAGCCGCTTATGACGCTTCCAACTTGGCTTAACGACTACTAAATTAAGTCGTATCTGGGACCAACGGCTTAACGTACATTCCAAAGCACAGAGACATTCGCATATGAAAATTCTACAAACATTCACCCATCTCAAATCAATCGAGTCGAACGCTGCTTAACCTTGGGCATTGCTAAGAACACCTTTGTCGCACAACGCTAAAAGCACTTCCTGTGATATAATCTAATTACATCTAATCCAATATAAGCAATTAAGGATACCATGCCAAATTAGGGGACAGTGGAAGGGAATAATTTCAAAGTTTTGGAACCCTTTGTATCCCGTCCGTCAAATATTAGTCCGGTAAAATTGGATCCGAATTCCGTTTTGTCCTATCGTAATAAATTTTAAGCCTTAGACAGGAAAATTTCTGTAGATTAGCATCCCTTGTTTATGATACGTGTCCATTGAATACTCGGCAAAAAAGCAATATAAAGGGTGATAACTGAAACTTAGCACGAAAAGATGGAGGTTAACGAGTAAACGTGCGTTCATGTAAATTTAGTAAATTTGTAGTAAAGTATAGCAAATCAGCTCCCTATCTATCTATATAATAGGCCTATATAATTACACTAGCGTCAAGTTTTTCATGCAAAGCCTTCTGATATTATAGATTCAAAGATCTTTTTTGTGTGTTGTGAAACGGGTGTTTGCATCTATTGGATATAATTAAAAGAAGAAACGTTGATTTTAAGGAACTCAAAAGTTGCAAATTTTCAATGGAAACTTGAATGAAATTTTTTATCACAGTAGTCTAAGTTAAAATATCCACGCGAATATCACTGTCGGTACTTTCATAATTATTTATAAAATAGTTTTTAACCACTCACAAAATAACGAAACAAAATTCTTCTTTCGACAAACTTCTACAAACATCGACCAATTCCATTACCCACTATGGCTACCCAAAATATTTTAAAACTCCGCGTGGAATCTCTTGAAACGTCGTATCCACGTGGCGTGCCCACAACATTCTGAAACGAGTTCCAACTCTGACGAAACACGAACGTATTAAAGGACGCTCTTGTTGCGTTAAAAACATGGCAAGTGGACTCGACGGGAAAAACCATTGTTTATTGAATAGTGATATGAGGCCGCACATCCTAAAACAAAGTCCCTTTTGTACACAAAACCACCGTCTGTACGGTAGTTTTACCGACGATTTTAGGCCCTGTTATAGGAGAATTGTCTATAGCCATTTTACCGGGCTCATTTTCAGACTCGACACTGATACTGGGTATGTTTCGCTAGAAAAACTACACTTCGTCCGACTTCGGTCGTTATCGCTTCGCACATTATACGCAACCAGATCAACAATGCAGTCAGTCAGTGGAGGTGTATTGTGAAAACTCACATTTCACCGAAGATCTTAGGTTCCCAATAAAAACAAAACATTTATTTCGGACGTTTGTCCATATTTTGTTAGTATTACAAAAACTTAGGGTTATGTTAGTACCACATAAAATAATAATAATTTAAAATGTTAACTTAGGAATTTGCCAGGACTGCCCGACGCACCGGCTACATGCACATGTGTGTGCACCCAGTGTCCCAGTATGGGCAGTCCCGCGAACCACTAATGATCTTAAGAATGGTGTTCGTGCACCCGCACACTGTGCATTAGCGACGCGATCCGTTTGCGCATAACCGTGTGGAATCCATCGGTGTGCGCGTGCGCAAACATATCTGATGCACTACAATACCGCGGGAGCCCCAAGAGCACTCTAAAGGCATTATTATATTGTACTCGGAGAGCGTTGAAAGTCCTCTGCGTGTAGCTGACCCATAGACTGCACGTGTAAAGATTCTGGCAGAACGCTTTAAATAGTGTTATTTTAACATCTGTACTACAGCGTGCAAATCTACGAGCCAATATATTACAGCGGACTGGCATCGCCCTCTTTTCCCTTTCAATGTCAGGGTCATCTTTCAAATTCTAGGTAACCATATGACCTAGGAACTTAAAAGAAGACACACTGACAAGAAATACACTATTAAGCCTTACTGGTGGTACGCAAAATAGCTTTCAACCTTTAGCTTGGAAAACGATCAGTACACTTTTTACTAACATTATACAGGAGGTCATGTGACTTTGCATACTTTTCAAAAATGGCAATCATCTTCCTTAATGCAGCAATAGATGGACTCAGCAGCACCATGTCATCAGCGTAGCTGATGCTGTTCACACAGTGTCCATCAATTGAGCATCCAACACGTGTGTTGCCAAGCTCCTCAATCAGCTGGTTTACGTACAAGTCGAAGAGTGTGGGTTCCCCCTGCCCACCCTGTCTTACCCCACACTCCAACCTGTACTCATTAGAAAACTGACTAAGCCATCTGACCCGATTAGTCTGGTGACCATACGAGAACTTAAAGATGAGAACTTAAGCTGAGCAGGAACACCAGAATCTCGTAACTTAGACCAAAGTATGTCATACCTAACCCGGTCAAATGCCTTTGAAAGGTCTAGAAAAGTGGAATATACAGGGGTATCTCTACTTGTGTAGTACTTGACAATATGTTAAAAGAGGCGAGGCCAGTACTCCGGGCACATTTCCATACTTCTGAATGCTGCCAAGATTTTTTTGACAGAAAAACCTCAGAAGATCTCGTATCCGATAGAAATACCAGTTTCACCATGCGACACTTGACCCATGAGGCAACCAGTTATACACTAGCGCAATAATAATTGTGTAAACATTTATGATAAAGCAGTCTGTATTTGTGGATATCTTTCAGCTGAAGAACTAAAGAAATACCTTGTATCGCAATTTGAGGTAAGAGAGCATATGTTATGCTACACCACGTAGACTGAGTGCGGATTGGTGAAGGAAATTAATACAATTAGTAGTCTGCAGATTAATAGCAGTAATAATCCACTAAAACCGCACGAAAAGATTCAGCGTCAGATCCTCCTCACACACACCACGCACCTCACAGTATTTAGAACATTTTAATTTGTAACATTTCTGGTTAAGAATTCTTAATTGAATGTTTTATTCTTTACAACTGATTCTATCAAACACATAGAATTAGGTACTAACTTGGAGCTGGCTCAATTGGTTACCATTGAACGTAATATCCCGGCATTAGTCGTAAAATTCCAAATTGTTTGCCAAAATTAACGTTTCTAGGCCCGGCGGATGATATTGGATGAGCGATGAGCTTATTTTTAATTAATGTAGTAATCACAAGTCCGGAAAATTTAATCTCTTTAAAAAGATTTCCATCAAAAGAAAGAATTAGGTGCTTGTCACGGTATAACTGTGTTATTCTCTCTGTAACGTAGTAATTTTAACTGTTTCTTACTGTTCATTTGGAAGAGATTGCTTTTATCAAAAAAACCCCCAATTGTACCTTTGTCTTAAGTTATGTGCGTTTTTTACTGGTGTACAATAAAGAACACACTTTACATTAACCTGTCTACAAGAATATAATTTTGTTAGGAATACTGTCCTAAGCTTCTTGGAATTATATCAATATTGCGTTAACAAATCTTTCAGGCGAGAAAACATATCCTACCTAAAACCTGTAAATATAATAAGGGTATGTTAAATCAGCCTATACTTGGTACTTTTAGTGTAAGTATTCTGCATGCATACTTTTTGTATATTTTAACGGGAATCTGTTTTGTGTGGAAACGGGAATTATAGATTCCCTGCAGTAAAGACAATGTTTAATATGCTACAAAAAATGAAAAAATCAAAACTTGTATTCGCTTCTGCTTTTTTTTTAAGATGAACCTTAAAAAGTCCAAGCCGTCGTCAATCACAAATCATATTCCGTTAAATCTATAAAATCTTAGATAGCACTGTACAACTTGCCTACAAGTCAAATTACTCTTTGATGCCACTCTCATTATTTTAAGCCTTGCAAAATAACCAGATGAATTCCGCATTCAGTTAATGAACTCTATTTGAGCGTTTCACCGAAAATATTCTGAGCTACTTCGTAACCCCAGCAGATTACAATTCTAATACCGCCATTCATAAAAGCTTTCGCACATGCCGACGTAAACCGACACTGGCGCGAGGGTGGTGAGCCACAGGCGGAAGATAGCACAGTGCGTACGTCATACTTCATACGACGCCAACGTCGGTGTTTACAATATTTACAGTGTGTGCAATACAATAATACTAGCGTCCCGCTCGCACACCATTGGCTTCTCATTCCCGCCGCTCGTTTGTAATCAAATCAGTAGGTAATCAGGAACATTCCAAGTTAGTCGCGTAAAATTGTGAAATGTCAATCTGTCATAATAATAATAATATAATAAACAATAAGCCCGCAGGGCAGCTTGTGGCGAGCTGTTGGTGAGTAACGACACCACAGACCCGAGTGCTTCAGAGAGTCGGTCAGAGCCCCCAACTCGGCCTGTCTTCGTCGGTCGAGTGGAAACTGAAGGGTGCCCGCAGGACTCTTTGCTCTGGCTAGCCTTAATTGGCCGTCCAGGGAGGAGCCGTTAGAGCTATATCGACGTAGAAAGATAATCCGTTCCTACGTCAATGTACTGTTAAAGGGCATAACGCCGCGAGTAACTTCAGAGAAAGCGCAGCACACCTCTCTACACCCCTGAGCCTCACACCGGTGTTGCCCTCAGTTGTCCTTGGGGTGCTAGGTCAGACAACCTCCTCGTGGTGCACCCTGGGCGTCGCCAGCAGCCCCCTCGTTTCCCGGAGGGACTGCTGACGGCGGCGAATAGTCTGGCGCGTGCATGGCAGGACACACGTAGCTGCCTCTCACTCTCTCCAACTTTCGGAGAGAGAGGGGAGCAGCAAGCGTGACCGGAGAAGCGCTGCTCAGGGACTCAAGGTACCTCTCTGAGTATCAGAGAGGACCAGCGAGAACTTGGAGTAGCGAATAGGCAGGAGAAGGTGTGAAGCCTGAAAATTCTACCCTACCCACCCCCCTTCCTCACACTCCTTCCCAATCCTTTCCTTTCCCCTTTCCCGTCGTCGAGTCTGGTGTGCGCTTACGCCGCCTCCAGACACGGTCCAGTCAAGGACCGCCGACGGCAAACCCGTAACCGCCAACGATGAGCTTTGGCTCTACGGTGGGATGGAGGCTTTGCCTTCATGGGCTGGGCCGCGTGGAAGAAAACCACTTTAAAAAATTACCAGCCGCTAGTGCGGCAATCCGAGGTACCGGCCGATCCCTCGGTGTATATAGGCTTGCCCGGGTGCAGGGGGCTCCGCCCGGGTCGACGGTTTATTTCCCTCATACTCGTGGGACCAAAAATGGAACGCATTAATGAACATAAAACCGACGAAGAAGTAGATAAGGAAGAAGAGAAGAGTGGCGCTGGAGACTCTTGCTGTTCAAGCACAGAGCCAAAAACTATTGACTGCAGCAGCTTGGAGCACTGCTCCAAGCCTTCAACAACCAGCGGTCATAAGCGCAGATGTGAGAGGAGTGGCTCAAGACCGACTTCGGTGTCCAGCCACGACGATATGCCGGCACCAAAGAAGGTGCCTAGAGCACTAAGGGGGCGAGGTGGCATTGGAATAAACGTTGCCGAAACCAAACGGGACAGAAGAGGCCGTTTTTTAAGAAGAGCCGACACACCGGTTGCAAGTGAAGAGATCGAGTCTGACTCGACCGAATCCTCGCAGGCGACTCATCGCCCGGTCTCGGCAAGAAAGAAGAAGCCGAAAAATAGGGCGGAGAGCGAAACGCAACTGTCTGAGGAGGCCCTTGCGAAAAGAAATGCGCTGGGCATTGACGTTACGCAGGAGGGCCCTACTGCGGCGGCCCTCGGAGAACGTGTCCAGGAGGATGTGGCCATCATCTTAAGGGTCGCATCCAAATCTGGAAATCTGATGGGCACGTTCCAACGTGACTTAAAAGACGCCGCGACCTCCATAAAGGCAGCTACCCAAATGCTCCAAGCGAGGTCGGTCACAGCGAAACCGCCAAATTGCAAGCGGATAATTCCCGCCTGCAATCCGAACTGGCGGAAGTAAAACGAGAACTGGTGGCGCTGCGGGAGGAACTCGCCAGGACACGCCCACGAGAAACTCCTCCTCCTCAAACATCGGAGGAGGAGTGGGAAAGGAGAGCGCGAGCCATTATACTAGAGGTTGGTAATATGGTTAACGCGCGGCTGGAAGTCATCGAGGCGAGGCTCTCTCGCGAGAGGAACCTTCGTCCGCCACTGGCTGCAAATGTGAGTGGTGCCTCGGCGAGGACCGGATGTACTTTGCCGCCGCTGCTGCCGCCATCGCAGGCGGGGCCATCGTCTGCGCCGCAGGCCGCGCCACTGGCTCAACCTGGGAGGAAATCCCGGAAGGCGCGGAAACCAGCGGCTTCGGTGCACCCGCCGGTAATTGAGTTACCGCCTGTGGATGCTCCAGTACCAGCGACCGCTGCGCCACAGGTCGGGGAGACCTGGGCGACGGTCTGGAAAAAACCGCAAAATTCGAGACCGGCGCAGCATCGGGCGACCGCGACGCGTAACAACACCTCACGGAAAACGCACAAGAGGAAGCCGCGTAAGGCTCCCACGACGGCGGCGATAACGGTCACTGTTCTCAACGAGAAGACTACGTATGCCGTCTTGCCGACCTCGGCATCGAGAAGGTAGGTCAGAGGAGGGCTTTGACCGGGGCTCTGCTATTACAGCTGGAAGGCCCAGACTACCACCGCCAAGCTGATGATCTTGCGGCACGGATGCGCGAGGTTTTAACCGATCTCAGCATCCGCATCACGCGTCTACTCAAAAGAGGCGAAGTCCGGCTGGTGTGCAGCAGATCATCGGCTGCACACCAAAAAGTGTATCCCCCCGAAGGCGGAGGAGAAGGCGCTCCACCCTGCTCCTTGATAGAACAGAGGCAGGGGTACGTGGCTGTGTAGTGGGGAGCGATGGCCGTAGTGGGCTGCTACGTCTCTCCCAATAGGTCCCTCGCCGACTACGAGGTGTACCCCGTCCGCTGATTGTCCTGGGGGATTTTAACGCCCACGCTAGGACGTGGGGCAACCCCAGAGACAGTCCAAAGGGGGAGACGCTGCAAGAGTGGGCGGCTGGGCTGGACCTCCGACTCGTGAATCGGGGGTCCGCGAGCACGTTCGTGCGGTGGCAGGGGGAGTCGATCGTCGACCTAACGTGGGCGACTCCCGCTGTCATTAGCATGCTGTCGGGGTGGCGCGTAGCGGAGGAGGTGGTCACACTATCCGACCACCGCCACATCTTTTTCGATGTGGCCCTCCGACCCTCCGACCGCCCCAGCCGCAGAGCAGGCAGCCTTCTGCGACGCTGGTCCCTCAAGCGGCTAGATCGAGATCTTCTCGAGGCCGCAGCCAGCGTCGCGGCGTGGCCGGAAAACGCCGATGAGGTTTGGTCCGATCCGGAAAGGGAGGCGACCTGGTTCCGGGACACGATGACGGTGCTATGTGACGCCGCTATGCCCCGGGCCAGCTGTCCCAAGCGAAAGGCGGTGTACTGGTGGTCGCAGCAGATAGCGCAGTTGCGCGAGGTCTGCTTGCGTGCACGACGCCGGTACACCCGAGCCCGTCGAAGAAGGCGAGCCTCTGAGGAGGAGAAGGCCAGAGCCTATGAGCCCTATCGAGCGGCTACTAAGGCACTCCAAATCGCTATTGCGAACGCCAGGTCTCGGTCCTGGAGCGAGCTCCTAGAGGGACTCAACGGGAATCTATGGGGGCGCGCCTACAGAGTGAGGCTGGGTAAGCTTCGCCCCTGGGTGCCCCCCCTGACGGGGACCCTAGACCCTGGACTGCTGCGTCGGGTAATCGACGCACTTTTCCCGACGGTTCAGGGTAGTTCCTCAATCCCCCGACGGTGTCGTCGGCCCTTTACACCGACGAGTTGGGGGTGACCGAACTGGAGCTGGACCGAGCCGTTAGCCGCTTGCGGGTTCGCAATACCGCGCCCAGCTCCGACGGTATACCGGGGCGGGCGTGGGTGATCGCTCTGGCCGCCCTGGGGGACAGGCTGAGGCGGCTGTTTAATAGCTGCCTCCGTTACGCCAATTTCTCCACGGCCTGGAAGGAGGCTCGCCTGGTCCTCTTGAAGAAGGAAGGCAGGGCTGCAGACACACCCTCTGCGTACCGTCCCATATGCCTGCTAGACGAGGCCGGCAAGTTGTTCGAAAGAATTCTTCCCGCTCGTCTCGGTGGGCATCTGTCGCGTGTCGGTCCCGACCTGGCTGAAAGCCAATACGGCTTTCGACAGGGGCGTTACACGCACGGGTCCCTGTCGACGCAGGCCGTGTCCCGGGGCGGAATGGCGTTGGCGATAAGTCTGAACATCGTCAATGCCTTTAATTCCCTGCCTTGGGGCGCGATCCTGGGGGCGATGGAACATCATCACGTCCCCCCATACCTGCAGGCCGTGGTCAGGGACTACTTGCGCGACAGAAACATCCAGTACATCGGACAGGGCGGTACATTGCACCGGAGGGAAGTGTCTTGCGGGGTTCCGCAGGGGTCCGTGTTGGGCCCCCTCTTATGGAACCTCGCCTACGATGCAGTCCTGCGTGTCGATCTCCCCCCCGGCGTCAGCGTCGTATGTTACGCTGACGACACACTGGTGTTGGTCGAGGGGGATACCTTCGAGAGGACCATAGGGCTCGCCGAGCTTGGGGCAGAGGTCGTCGTCGCTAAGATCCGCGAGTTGGGCCTGGAGATAGCGCCTCCTAAGACCGAGGCGCTATGGTTCCACAAACTGCCAAGGAGCAGGGAACCGCCCGACTCGTGGGTTCGCGTTGGAGACCCGCCCGTTCGGGTGGCGAGTCACCGCCGGCCACGGGTAATTAGGTATCACTAATTATGGCCGGTGTCCGTCCCCTTTGAAATAGTCCAGTTTTTGTCCATCAAACCTCATTTACATAGCCCTAGTTTTCTTTCCATATTTTACAATAGTCCTTGCACCTGCTGGGGTCAGTTCGCTGGTTATGTTTCTTCATTTTCAGCAAGTGATCTCAGCAGGTGGCTTACATAACATTAACTTCTCGCAAAGGACCTCTACGTGTTGGACCCATTACCCATGCAAGCCTTTCAAAGGTCCGGGTAAAGCCTGTGAATCTCAGCGAGATATATATAAATAATAAATAAAATCTTTTATTTCAGACTAGGAAGTCCATAATGTTAGTTGATACAATAATATCTTAATAAACTAATGTTAGTAAAAAGAACAAAATAGGAAAAATAAGTAAATGGGAAGTGCCTGTCACACTAGAGCACTGCACACTTAGCAACAGGCGCGTGCAGCTGTATCCAGTGCTCCAGCATTTGGCAGTCCCACCTATCGCATAATGGTTTCAGGATGCTGTTTGAGCTAGCACGCCATCTATGTGGGAGGGATGCACAGCTTTTTCGGATGATGGCATGGAAACCATCAAGTCCAGCCTCTGTGAACATCCCAGAGGCACTACAAAACCGTGTCAGCCCTAACAACACCCTAAAAGCATCATTGTACTGAACCCGCAGGTCACTGTATGCCCTCTGCGTATAGCTAATCCACAGACTACACGTGTACTGTGACTATCAGTAAGCTCTAAAGAGTGTAATTTTCACTTCTGTAGAACATCGTGCGAATCTGCGGGCCAGCACATTACATCGGACAGCCAACGCGTATATCCTTGTTATCTCTTAGGTCTTCAGTGACCCAATGATCTAGGTACTTAAACTGAGTTACTTGTGTTAGGGGGTTGTTATATAAAAATATTGGTGGCACTTTCAAGTACTTTTTATTGCCAGCCTTGAACACAAGTAACTCACTCATTTTAGTGTTGTACCTGAGACCGTGGGCCAATCCATATTCTTCACACATGCGAATAAGTTTTCTCAGAGCGGCGATCGATGGACTCAACAGCACCATATCATCAGCATAACTGATATTGTTGATACAAATTCCTTCAATATGACATCCGATGTAGAAGCTACTGAGTTTAACGATCAGACCGTTGATATACAGGTTAAAAAGGCGGGGCGAGGTGATACCCCCCTGTCTTACACCGCATTCCAACCAGCCACTTCGATCATGTACACATGATCGAAGTGGCTGTAGCCCATTTTACATAATTCTATCTATCTATCTATATCATCACGCCAGCTCACTCGCGGGGTAGGCAGAGAGTACAGATACATAATTGATTTGGTTATTATACCAATATTTGAGCAGGGAGGTAACTTCACTATCCACATTGGTTTCCTTACAAATCTTAACCCACAGAATGTCATATGACACCATATCGAAGGCACGGGACAGGTCTAGAAAGCAGGCGTTTACAGGAGTTTTTCTTCTCGTATAGTATTGAACAGTTCGCTTGACACACAGAATGGCACTTTCAGTAGAAAGCCCGGGCTTAAAACCAAATTGTGCGTCGTGCAAACAAACACGCCATGTGTGCGTCAAGCAGACTATCCAACACTTTTGCTGTAATGGTAGCGAGACAGATGGGTATGTAGTTTCCAGGATCAGCCAGATCACCCGTTCATGAATTCGCAAGGTAAAGAGGAATGTCCTAAACACATAGTGTAAAACATAGCCAAAACCTTCGACAGGTGTGTACCAGCAAATTTGAAGTGCTCAATGCTGAGATGATCATGCCCCGGAGACTTTCCTTTTGCCATATTTTTTATGGTATTTGCAACTTCTCTGCCAGAAAAACGCACGTTCCTCTTCGCGGTTCAGTACCCAGCAATTGACGCCTCTGACATTAACGGGTTAGCCGGCGGGAGTAATGGTTCAAGCTTTAAATGGTTAATGAACATATTAGCTATAGCCGTGTGAGCGTGTTCACCTGCCACGCTACCAGGAAGGTTCACCTTGGGATTCAGTGTGTTTGTACTTTCAAATTTTTTCCAAAATTATTTAACTCTAATGTCTATTTTAATTTGTGTTTAATTGCCGCGACACCACTTCAGTTTAGATTTAAAAGCTTTCCGTGTACTGCGCATATCTTCATAAATACGCCCTGTGGATGGGTGGCCACAGAGGTTCCACATCCGAAATGCAAGTCGGGCCTCCCAATGGGCAGTCTTAACGTGTTTATTTCACCCCAAAAGCGGTTTATATTTTCTTGCCATTGCAACTCTAGCTGTCATTACAGCACTTTCAGTAAGGATATAAATTATTTTCTTATACATACGTTCTAATATTGCCTTTGAGGTTCCTATCACTATACATCCTGTCTGCACACATAACCATTTCTGGTGGAAAATCAATTTCTCTTAACCTAACCTGACATAATTCAGTGTATTTTCTTTACTGGTCTGCATCCCTGTCACCCCAAATAACATTATTGTTATTTATATTGGCTGACACAATCTTAGGCTCAACTAACTTCAGATTGCATTCGAACTGTATGGGCATGTGGTCAAACCAGTATGTGTCATATAAAACTTTTGCAGTTACTAGTGTACGCCGTGCTGCCGCAGTCACTACGCAATGGTCAAGCCATTGCTTACTGCCGTGCGCATTACTTATATAGGTATACAAGTCACTCGGCAATAGTTCGAGATCCGCACAACACCACGCTTGTTCATTACTGAAGTCTATCAATTCTCGGTAAAAAAGCTCATTTGTATGCGCATTAAAATCGCCTAATATAAAAACTGATTGAATGTTACAATTTTCTACAACAGCTTTATATCGCTTAAGCAGTTAGTGAATTCGAAAAGATTTTCGTTACAATTTGTTGGCATATATACAGAAAATATAAGAATATCACGTTCTATTAATTGAACCTTAATAAACGCAAGCCGCACATTATCGCACTGTATAATATAATAATGACATAAAGGCGCGAACTATGAATATAATATTTCAAAATTTCGCAAGCATTCATTAAACTGAAATAGCACATTTAATATTAATAAACTGACAAAAGAAATCGATATGAGTTCGAACATACAAATATTGTTATTACCTTTTGGGTTTTTACAATTTTTATAGTTTGTTATTTTTCGTGTGGGAACGGCAACAAAGGCTGGCTTTAATGCCAATAAGGCTATGATTATTTACGAAAAGCCACTCGACAAGATTTATTATGAGAAACGAGCCAACGCAACCTAGTCGGATGCCTTTCTGCTTTCGATTTTTGAAAGGATTCTTACAAAATTCGTGCCATTTCGTATGCTTGTACTCTATATTAGAGATAGCAATAATATTATAAAAACACCATATAATACCAGTTTGAACGCATTTATTGCTTATAGATATCAACAAAATCACCACTAAACCACTCGTGTTTAAATTAAAGTACCCAAAATTATAAAATTTACACTTACGAAAGTAAAAAGTTACCTCTTTAGTTTTCGTATAATTGAGGTTAAAATCGCGGAAGAAGTGCTGTCAAAATGCCGAAACTTCGTTTAATCAGATCACTTCATAGTAGCATTTTACGACAGACAAAACGTCTTCGGGACCGATTTCGGAACGAAATTACTTCGTGGTAGGAATCGCCCGAAATTTCGATCGGAAACTTCGGAATTACGTTTCATGGTAGACCTACAGGCGCTGCGGTGGTGGGTCTCAAAGTTTGTTGTCACACCAATCGTGGCGTAGCTGTGTAGCGTCTCCCGTACATTCCAGTAATTGACAATCCCACATGTCTGTGAGGAAAGAACCTATTCGAATACTGTACTCTCTGCCTACCCTGCAAGAAATCTGGCGAAATGATATAGACAGATAGATCAACAAAATAAAAGCTAAGTGTATCTAGTTAAATCGTCTATATAGTTTTTGTAAAGGTTAAAAAAACATCTGTCTTCATAAAAGTCATAAAACTGACCACGAAAATGTTAAAAGAAACAAACTCGCAAGCACTCAATGTCCAATCTAATTACAAAATAAGTTTTATGAAAAAATCATTTGCTTACTCAACGTTAAACTCTCCACGACACGCCGGCATCGCGTCACGCTCACAATGCGCCCGCAATATGATAAGTCCATAAATAAAGCAAATATTTTATTTGCAACTCCACTTGACACGCTCATTGTGCATTTAACCCTTCATAGGGCGGAGATGAAAACTATTGAAAAACCAGGTTTTATAATATTATTTATACGTTTATTAGGAGCCTTTTTAACGTCATTTATGAAAATCCAAAAATTAATAACCACAAGCACGCGAAAATTCGGTGGTAATCATTTTACCATCGCCCGTTAACGTTTAGGTGTTGATGGTTATTATTTGACCTTAGCCCATTATAGTACTAGAAGTAGAGCTGCTACAGTCCATGACCTCCCCTTCTTCTGGAGCAACATGAAAGTTTTTGAAGCATGGTGTGGCACATAAAGCTACTTTGATCTGGTGAATTTCCCTTGGTCTTCTGGGTAGTGTGGCACAGAAGAGCGTCTGATTTCAGCGGGTACCCTGAAATTTTGACCTTGTTTGTTCCGGAATATAGAATAGAATAGAATACACTTTATTGTACACCAACATAAGCAAGAACAACAAACAAAGAAAATAAAATATACACATACAAATGGTAGCACAATTGGCGGCCTTATTACTAACAGCAATCTCTTCCAGGCAACCAACATTCCAAAGAGCTGAAGAGAGAAATAAGGCAGTTGGTGGCGTACTAATTGTTAAAACACAATAGAAGAATTATGAAAGACAAGAAGAGAGCAAATAATACTAGTGGTTCTTTTTTGCCTGTGAATCCATCATCTGCGAGCCAAACGAAGTCTGAAATCTCGATGTGTGTAAACCGTTTGCTTGTGAATTTGTATGTAGGCTATGTATGCGTTGATGATAGCTGCATCAAATATGAAATAAAACAGGCGCGACCAGTTGCGTTTTGATTTTCGGCCGATCGGATACGAGGCACGGAAGTGATCAAAATGATCCACACCTCCTATGTTTACAGTATATTCGGCAATAGCAGTGGGGATAGTAATATCTTTCTTGGAATCATCCTTCTCGTTTCTTCATCTTTTTTTTTAAATGTTGGTATTTCGCAAACCTTTACAGTTAGCGTAGTTGCCAGTACTAATAAAAGTTTTAAGAGTCTTAACGCATTATAAATATTGAACAAAAGAAAGTGTACATCTGACTCGTACAGACTGCCTCGTTGCTCTAGTGGCAAAGCGCATCGTTTTGTGATCACGAGGCCCTGGGTTCAAATCCTAGGTCAGTTAGGTCAGTGTAGTTTTTCTAACGAAAACTTCCCAGTACGAGTCCGGAGTCTAGAATTGCGCCCGGTATATGGAAATAGGCTCACCCCCTATTACATGGGACCTAAGATCGTCGGTAAACCTTGGGTGTACTCAGTACACCTCTGCTACCCCTGCTTGGGGAATATAGGCGTGACGGTGTGTGAAAGTGTAAATAGAACAACGCTTGCTCTATTGCCAAAAACTGAGGCGGTAAGTAATTGTCCATTGCCCTATTAAGGGTTAATCCGTGCAAGCATAATGTATATCTTGCCTGCACAGTAGCAAACAAATTGTATTGTTTACTTATGAACTTTAATAAATGACTAACCCTCTACTTGTTTCACGAATAACATTCTTTAATTAAGTAAATATATGTTTAAGGTGTGGTTAAGGCGATCTCTTTAAATAGAAGACTATAAAAGTGTTATGATATTGTTACGATTTATCGGAGCTATAATATAGACCATACCGACGGGTTATTGTCTAGGAAAATAAGAAGGCTGAAAACGATGTTACGTCGTAACATAGTTTTAAAAATATAAAATAAAAATAAAAAATCTTTACACACAAACAAACAAAATAACTAGTTGTTACATCGAATGGAAACCGCGCGCCTTAACTAGTGATAGCATCATAATGACCATATAAGGTATTCGTTGGCACCGGAAATCAAATTCCTTCTAGAACGCCTAATAAGAAACGCCCACAACATAGAAGGATCTAGAAATAATACAATAGCGAACAACGGGACAATGATCCTATCTCACTCGGTTCGGTTATTGCTAACTTAGTCCCACAAGAATTGTATAAAAAACGGACAATAGTTTAGGGCGTGCCTTGCTTCGGTTGAGCCGTTCTTTCTATATCTCTCTGTCCTCGTCTCAGACGAAGGATCAAGAGATCTGGGGAGTGCGCACTGTTGCCAGGCAGGAAGTAGGCCGTCCTGGGGGGGCAGTATATAAAAACGAGCTCGCGCAAGAACAACCCTTTTCCGACGCCAGAGCTCGCACGACAACAATTCAGTTCAGTTCGAACAGTGCTTTATTAAAATAAAAAAAAATAAAAGTTTAAATTAGCAACATTCTTCAACCCCCTTGGTATCATCATCATCATCTCAGCCTATACTTGTCCACTGCTGAACATAGGCCTCCCCAATTGCTTTCCAGCGTAACCGGTCCGATGCCACCTGCATCCAACGACTTCCTGCGATTTTCACAAGATCGTCGGTCCATCTGGCAGGCGGTCGTCCCACGCTGCGCTTGCCAATACGTGGTCTCCACTCTAGAATCTTTCTGCCCCAACGCCCGTCCGATCTACGCGCTATGTGGCCCGCCCATTGCCACTTCAGCTTGCTTATCTTAACGGCTATGTCGGTGACCTTGGTTCTTCTACGAATCTCCTCATTCCTGATTCGATCGCGTAGAGAAACGCCGAGCATAGCTCTCTCCATAGCTCGCTGAGCAACTCTGAGCTTTTTTATGAGACCTATTGTAAGAGACCACGTCTCTGATCCATATATCATCACTGGTAACACACATTGACTAAAAACTTTAGTCTTTAGGCACTGAGGTATTTTGGATGAGAAGATGTTGCGCAGTTTCCCGAACGCTGCCCAGCCGAGTTGGATTCGTCGATTGACCTCTCTCTCAAAGTTGGACCTACCTAACCGGACTACCTGTCCCAGGTAAATGTATTCGTCGACAACTTCAAGAGTAGAGTTCCCAACGGTGAGTGCGGTGGGTACGACATGGACGTTACACATTATTTTCGTTTTGTCCATGTTCATTTTAAGACCCACTTGTTGAGATACTCTGTTGAGGTCACCGAGCATTCGTCCTAGATCTTCCAGCGACTCCGCCACGACCACAATGTCGTCGGCAAATCGAAGGTGAGTGATGTATTCGCCATTGATGTTGATGCCAAGTCCTTGCCATTCCAAGAGCTTGAAGGCGTCCTCTAAGGTGGCCGTAAACAGTTTCGGAGAAATGACGTCTCCCTGCCTTACTCCTCTTTTTATGGGGATCGCCTTCGTGCACTGCCCCTGTACTCGGACTGACATGGTGGCGTTATTATACAAGCACTTCAACACTTCAATGTACCGATAGTCAATGCGGCATCGCTGGAGAGATCTAAGAACCGCCCAAGTCTCGATCGAATCGAAGGCTTTCTCATAGTCCACAAACGCCAAGCATAGTGGCCGATTATACTCCTCGGTCTTCTGTATAATCTGCCGCAGCGTATGTATGTGGTCTATGGTACTAAAGCCTTTCCGGAAACCGGCTTGTTCGGGAGGCTGGAAGTCATCAAGCCTGCGTTCGAGACGATTCGTGATGACTCTCGAAAACAACTTATACACATGGCTCAGCAGTGTGATGGGCCTATAATTCTTCAGTAAAGTATTATCACCTTTCTTGAAAAACAGTACCACCACACCCCTTTTCCATGCTTCCGGCGTTTTCTCTTCGAGCAAGACGGAATTAAACAGCCTCTGAAGGACTTTAAGTACCGGCGTTCCGCCCGCTTTCAGAAGCTCTGCGGTAATTCCGTCTTCGCCTGGCGCTTTGTTATTTCTGAGTTGTTCGAGAGCCATCCTAATCTCGTACAGGCTGATGTCCGGGATATCTTCAGTGTAGTGTCGGGTTAGCTTGGCTCTTGGGTCTTTTTCCAAGTCAACAACAGGTTCAGCTACTGAGGTGTACAACTGCCCATAGAACCTCTCTATCTCCCTGAGCACCTCTGACCTATTTGACGTTACGTTTCCGTCCTCCGTCTTCAGCTTCGTCAACTGGCTTTGCCCAATAGACGCGTCTCTTGCGAACACTTTGGAGCCCTTGTTCTGTGCTATGGTCTCCTCAATACGCCTTGTATTGAAGGACCGTAAATCGTGTCGCAAGGACTTCAGTATCTGTCCATTGAGCTGCCTATAGGACTTAGCATCATCGGAGGTTTGGAGCGTCATGGAACGTCGCTCAGCCATGAGGTTTCGGGTGTAGTTGGATAGTTTTTGAGGTCTATTTTTACGGTGGGGCTTAAAATACTTAGACCCGACCGTATGGACAGTCTCTACCAGCCTGTTGTTGATTTCGTCCACTGATGCGCTGCTGTCTAGCAATTCGAAGCGGTTTGCCACCCCCCCCCCCCCTTGGTAAGTTTAATATAATTATTCCAATAGTTCTGATTGCTGTTAACTAATTTTTCGTGTCTGGATTAATTCGATTACTATTCAACAAGTGATTTGTTCTACCTTTTAATAGTGTATTTTTCTGTGGCTATATATATTTCTTAATAGTGGGTAACAACGTAACCAAATGTGACAGCTAGTATCTTAAAAATTGTAAAATATAACCTTTTCTATTCAATCATTCGATAAGTTTTGAATATGTTTCACCGCGGTATTTTTCTTCATTTCTATTATCATATTAATTTCGTCCAAATCGATCCAGCCTCCACAAGAAACCAGGAGAGATATGGCCGCGATAATTAATTCCCACTGTGCATTCCACGCGTGTGTTGTTGAACATCGGTGGCTTGTGAATATCTATTTTTCTAAATATTTGTTGTCAAAAATTCCGTAATAACTAAATTTCTAACTTCATACATTAAAATAATGAGCTTTTTGTTTTGTTAAACTATTAGAAATTGCCACCGCAAATTGTATTATGTAAACAAAATTATTCGCTGGATTGATGCCACGAAAGAGGGTTTTCTCAATATACCCGACAAAAAAAAATATCAATGGTCATTGTTTCGATATTTTTATAGACCTACCGTCATGTGTAAGAATTAAAATTTTTGTACCTCATAGCGTAGTGGAGTGGTGATAGTCCTAAATATAATGTTGGGGTTTGATTCTGGGTTGGGTAATAAGTTTTTTTTTATATTTGTTTTTCCTTATATTTCAACCGGACGTAAATATCACCACTCCATTTCGTGAATATTTTAATTGCTTCGCGAAAGATGCCGACGCCCACTCCTGGTCTCACCTAGTGCCTGGGGGTCGGATCTTTCGCGCTACATGTGTCCAATTCGGCGCGTTCCAGAAAACTGGGGGTCCACCGTACGGGTTGACAAGTACGGTTTGGGAGACAGCAGGCCTCATTTCTGCCCGTCGACTCCCGCTGACCTCGGCGGCTGAGGGCCTTCTACAGGGCACCTCCAGATTCCTCACCTAGCCGGTGGAGGCTGTTACCGAAGACCCCCACGCGTCACGGGATCGAGCGGCCTAAAGATAAGTCCCCAGCGCCCATAGGTTTTTTTGTGGACCCGAAAACTCCCCTGTGCCGGGAATTCACGCCCCATTTTAATATTGATACTTATTCTAATTTTCTGGATTGTGTTTGCGTAATTAAATATATTTTTCCTGATAACAATAAACAATTGTATTTTTTTTGTAATTGTGTATTTTATTTGTACCCGCCGTCAGGCGGTCGTAACAAAGTGGCGCCAACGTTTGAAGAGCAAAGCACAGAGAAGTTTTCGTACTATTGTGGTGTCGGTATTTTTCAATCCAGGTGGTAAGCCTTTGCGGACGAGGCTGAACGGGGTGGTACCACCGACCCGTTTCTCTTTAAAGAGGAACGAGTAGCCGATTATTGTCATCTGGCTCCGCCGGGTAATCAAATACCATCTCTGATTACCCACATATGCGTGAACTGCACAGTGGGCAATAATTTTTTTTCTACTACATTTTTGTTTCGTTTTTTTATTTTGTTATAACATTGCGTTACCTTTCATGTTTTTTTTTGCATTTGTGTTTGTGCGTAATTGACATTTCCTTTCAGAGATTTTATTTTTTATTGGTGCATTTATTGCATTCATTTTTTTATTGTTGCAATCATTTATTGTTTTGCAATTTTATTTTTTTTAACTCTGAAAAGATAATTGCGGTTACGTACATTATTTTAAATCGTTGTAATATTTTTTTTTAACATTGCCCACAATCGTGTCACATTCCGTCGCGTATTTCAGTTCACTATTTTAATTTCAATTATTTGTCCCACAAAATATTAATTGATATATTAAGCCATTTTAGCTTCAGTTTAGATGTTTAATAAAAATATTTATTTAAATTAGCTTGAACTTAGTCAATTTCTTTAAAAATAATTTTGCTTAAAAATGGACCGTACCATTAAATGTTTACATTTAACTGAACCGGAGCTCACGTATGAAGTAGCCAAACGCGGTTTCCTCTCCTTCGTATTTTTTTTTTTTGGTAGTATGTTGTCATTCTTTTATAGTGTCTCTGATCCTCATATCAAGTCACTTATGTTGTTATATTCACGTGGGTTATACACGTTGAATTTACCTTATCATTTTCGTTCTGTTTCGTATGTTCGACTCATAAAATGTTTTTTTTTTCTTTTTTAGGGTTGCTAATCATTATTATGATATATTAGCATTCGTTTTATTTTATCATGTATCGGCAAATATTAAATTCAACATTATTTCGTTGAGTAATTATGTTTGTCTTTAGCGGATTAAAACAAGCCTACACGAATTTGATGTTTTGATTGGGAGTTTTGTTTTAGTGTGTATAATTCCTTTATAGGTCTACACACGTTTTGTTTTATTTGCGTTTTGCAAATTTTTAGCGGAGTATGACAGTTTCTTGGTATAGGTCTACTCGTCTGCTGCTTTCTTTTCGTTACAGCGGGTCGTGACTGTAACAAATTCGCTAAAGACTAGACATACTCGCAATGCCGCTTAGTTTATTTAATTTTGTTTTAATCAATTGTTCGTATATTAATCATAGACGTCACCGTCCACGGTTCGATTCTTGTTTTCCTTGATACATAGTGTTTCGGAATATTAGTTTAATTTTTTTTTTCTTTCTTTCTCTCGTCTACAATAATTTTAAATTAAAAAGTTGTCGCGTTTCGGTCTCTGTCTACGTTGTCTTTGATGAATTAAAATAAGCCTACACGAAAGTTGACGTTTAGTTGGGAGATTGTTTTTTTTTGCGTTTTGCGCGTTATAGTGGATTATGAGCCTTGTATAGGCCTAATTCGTTTATTGTTTTGTGTTTTGCGCATTTATGGCGGGTTGCGACCTTTTGTATGGGTCTGATTCGTCTTGTTGTTTTGCGTTCCGCGCGTATAGAGCGGGTAGTGACTCTTTAAGTAAGCCTACACTAATTTTCTCGTTAGAGCGGGTAGTGACTCTTTAAGTAAGCCTACACTAATTTTCTCGTTACAGCGGGTCGTGACTGTAACAAATTCATCGAAGACCAAATGTATTTCACAGAGCCGATTCGTCCGAATGTTTCACGTTTCAGTATTCTTCCTCTTAGACGCTCCTTGTCAAGCAGTACTGTTCTTGAGTCCAATCTTTTAATAGAGTTGTACTCTGTTTGTATGGCAGTCTGTTGATTATAAATTTCCTCAGACAACTATGACAGGTCGTATGCTAGGTCGCATGGTAGGTATTTGTTAGTGGAAGTATGAAAGTGAGACAGTTACTGGGCAGTTCTGTCCTTCTTAGGCGCTTACCGCAGCGGATTTTACTACGTAAAATCCTTTCTCTGGGAGAGGGGGTATTGTTACGTCGTAACATAGTTTTAAAAATATAAAATAAAAATAAAAAATCTTTACACACTAACAAATAAAATAACTAGTTGTTACATCGAATGGAAACCGCGCGCCTTAACTAGTGATAGCATCATAATGACCATATAAGGTATTCGTTGGCACCGGAAATCAAATTCCTTCTAGAACGCCTAATAAGAAACGCCCACAACATAGAAGGATCTAGAAATAATACAATAGCGAACAACGGGACAATGATCCTATCTCACTCGGTTCGGTTATTGCTAACTTAGTCCCACAAGAATTGTATAAAAAACGGACAATAGTTTAGGGCGTGCCTTGCTTCGGTTCAGCCGTTCTTTCTATATCTCTCTGTCCTCGTCTCAGACGAAGGATCAAGAGATCTGGGGAGTGCGCACTGTTGCCAGGCAGGAAGTAGGCCGTCCTGGGGGGGCAGTATATAAAAACGAGCTCGCGCAAGAACAACCCTTTTCCGACGCCAGAGCTCGCACGACAACAATTCAGTTCAGTTCGAACAGTGCTTTATTAAAATAAAAAAAAATAAAAGTTTAAATTAGCAACATTCTTCAACCCCCTTGGTAAGTTTAATATAATTATTCCAATAGTTCTGATTGCTGTTAACTAATTTTTCGTGTCTGGATTAATTCGATTACTAGTCAACAAGTGATTTGTTCTACCTTTTAATAGTGTATTTTTCTGTGGCTATATATATTTCTTAATAGTGGGTAACAACGTAACCAAATGTGACAGCTAGTATCTTAAAAATTGTAAAATATAACCTTTTCTATTCAATCATTCGATAAGTTTTGAATATGTTTCACCGCGGTATTTTTCTTCATTTCTATTATCATATTAATTTCGTCCAAATCGATCCAGCCTCCACAAGAAACCAGGAGAGATATGGCCGCGATAATTAATTCCCACTGTGCATTCCACGCGTGTGTTGTTGAACATCGGTGGCTTGTGAATATCTATTTTTCTAAATATTTGTTGTCAAAAATTCCGTAATAACTAAATTTCTAACTTCATACATTAAAATAATGAGCTTTTTGTTTTGTTAAACTATTAGAAATTGCCACCGCAAATTGTATTATGTAAACAAAATTATTCGCTGGATTGATGCCACGAAAGAGGGTTTTCTCAATATACCCGACAAAAAAAAATATCAATGGTCATTGTTTCGATATTTTTATAGACCTACCGTCATGTGTAAGAATTAAAATTTTTGTACCTCATAGCGTAGTGGAGTGGTGATAGTCCTAAATATAATGTTGGGGTTTGATTCTGGGTTGGGTAATAAGTTTTTTTTTATATTTGTTTTTCCTTATATTTCAACCGGACGTAAATATCACCACTCCATTTCGTGAATATTTTAATTGCTTCGCGAAAGATGCCGACGCCCACTCCTGGTCTCACCTAGTGCCTGGGGGTCGGATCTTTCGCGCTACATGTGTCCAATTCGGCGCGTTCCAGAAAACTGGGGGTCCACCGTACGGGTTGACAAGTACGGTTTGGGAGACAGCAGGCCTCATTTCTGCCCGTCGACTCCCGCTGACCTCGGCGGCTGAGGGCCTTCTACAGGGCACCTCCAGATTCCTCACCTAGCCGGTGGAGGCTGTTACCGAAGACCCCCACGCGTCACGGGATCGAGCGGCCTAAAGATAAGTCCCCAGCGCCCATAGGTTTTTTTGTGGACCCGAAAACTCCCCTGTGCCGGGAATTCACGCCCCATTTTAATATTGATACTTATTCTAATTTTCTGGATTGTGTTTGCGTAATTAAATATATTTTTCCTGATAACAATAAACAATTGTATTTTTTTTGTAATTGTGTGTTTTATTTGTACCCGCCGTCAGGCGGTCGTAACAACGACTAACGTTATAGACAAAAACTATATTAGACCGACACATTTATCTTTACAGCCGAGTTGGCATCGCCTTTGTCCCAGTAAGCGTAATAAATTATTTTTTTCTTAGAAAACTATTACTTAAGCTCTATTTAAGAACTAATTAACACGTCAGTCACAGTTAGACAAGGGCAAAATAAAATAAATAAAGTTTTGTTTCTTTTTAATTTGGTCAAGTAGTTGTTTATTTGTTGAACCATCTTTCTGAAGTTTATCGGAGACAAAAATTAGTTTATTTTTCTGTTAATAGCGGTAGTAAATATAATTCCATTACCCTCATATTTTATTTACTATGATTTCCCTGCAGCTAACAAGTCCAGCAGTAATAAATAAACAAGACGGTAGGGGCAGAGTTAAGCTGTGTTTTATAGCAGCGAATGGCCAGACCTCGTAATGCCTCCATCGGGCTCCTGATATTACCTGAGATCCTTCTCTTCAGTGTCTTAGTTACAAGCCTTAAGTAACACTCTAGATTTTTATTAGCCACCTTTGTGGGAAGAGCTTGTTGGTATAAAACCTAAGGATGTTAACTGGACTTAGATTAGATAAGTTTTGTTTTGTATTAGAAACATGTAAAAAATATAGATACTAATTAGGTACAAATTTATGAGGGTTTATGATATGTATATAATACTACACCGGGGTATAGTTACGCTTGCCAATAGAAACTGTAATAAGAGACAAGCTCATTAATTTGTTAGTTAATATTATGCGAAGATTTATAAACTGCGAGTATATTCTTATTATGTAGGTCTCCTTAAGAATAAAAAGTATTTACAGATCGTAAATGAATTTTTGTTTTTTGGTGCTAGAATTTACTTTATAAATCTACAATGCTCAAATTACAATAAATTTCTACCATGTTCTTGTAATGAGACTTTTTTATTTATCCATCATGAAAAACAACATCCACGCTTATCGCCACACAAACTACACATAGTCACGTCAACACACGCCATAAAAACGGGGGTAAGTCGGTATCGCACATGATATTACGGGCCACCGTCATCTCAGAAATGACCGTCAACCTTTTTTCCGTCGGCCAGTTTCGTCCCTTTATAAAAAAAACCTGTATCTCTTTATAAAGGTGACAGTTGCCTGAAGATGATTTACGACAGACAGAACGCACCATAACCGAGAGGAAAATTCTGTTAGTGATTTTCGTCAGAGCCAGTTTTTCGTCTCAGAAAGTAGCTAAGGTATATAAGAGTGTTTATAAATAAAACTAGCGGCCGCCCACGGTTTGTCTGTGTATGTACCTTTATAATTTATAGCCTATGTGTTATTCTGATGTATAACTTATATTACTGTAATATTTCATTAAAATCCGTTTGAAAGTTTCACCGTTAAAGAGTAACAAACATCTAAATATCCATTCATCCATCTAAAGATACAAATATCTCGGTGCTTAGGTGAATGAAGTATGGGACTCTGATCAAGAGATAAAGACCCGGATAGAAATTGCTCGAGCATCATTTAACAAAATGAGGAAAATTCTGTGTTGTCGGCAAATTAACCTTAAGCTCAGAAGTCGCATTCTCTTATGCTATATTTGGTCTATAGTCATGTACGACTGTGAAGCCTGGACTCTTAAGGAGGATACCAAGAAGCGCCTTAGAGCATTTGAAATGTGGTGCTACCGACGCATGCTCCGTATAAGCTGGACACGGAAGGTCAGTAATTATAGAGTGCTCCAGCGTGTTGGTATGACCCGAATATTGGATGCAAACCATCAAAAAGCGAAAAATTGGATATCTCGGACACGTGATGCGCCACGATAGATATCACTTGCTTCAATTGATTATGATGGGCAAAATTGAGGGCAAAAGACGCGTTGGACGACGGAAAAAATCATGGCTGCAAAATATTAGGGAGTGGACCGGAATTGCCAGCGTTGAGCAGTTGTTCCCTATGGCTCAAGAAAGAAGCACATACGTAGAGCTGACGGCTAACCTCCAGTAATGGAGAGGCATTTGAAGAAGAAGAAGAAAGATCCATTCCCGCAAACTATCGCGTTTATAATATTATTATCAGTATTGATGATATGAGGAGTTTGTAACATTGAGGGATTGAGATGTTCTAGCAATCACTGAAGTTAAAGGAGCATCTATTAATTACGTGAGCTGTTTTTCTTTTAATTTGGATCCCTTTCTCCCCCTTGGTGGGATTTAGTTAGATTTGGTAGGATCCCCGCCCCACTTACGTAAGATTTACGCTCTAGTTATTAAAACTAAATTCTCGAAGTAAACGTTTTTAATAGCTATGGGATTTTTAGTGTAGCGTAAAGTTTAAATGAGATTTGATGATATTTTACTGGACCCCTCCCCCCATTTTGAGCTCACGTAATTGATGGATGCCTTCTAAGTAGCGTCCAACTCAGTCAGTCTGAAATGGGTACCCGTTTGTGCCATTTTTGTTTTTGACAATATAAGCGCTTCAAAAAGCATGTTAAGCTGTTTTTCCCGTTTACCAATTAACGTGTTAGTCATTGCACTGAGTTGGACGCCTTATATATGGCTCAATAAACTTCAACAGCTAGTGACTACAAACTTGCCTCCATCAATCCGCACTAGGTTTGTGTGGCGGTGACCAAATCTCTCTCACCTCGGTTTGTGAGGGGCCTTCACGAAACAAAGTGACAGCACAAGCTGATAAAGGCCCACTTACGCGGACCAGGCTTAGCGTTACCTATTGACTAACTCAAGGTTATAACGTTAAATTGCCTTCAACCTAACTTGGGCCTTAGTATAATAAAATTGTCCCAAACAACACACAAACACCCTAAAAAATAAACCTGACATTCCTTACATAATATAACATCTATCAAGTGTTTATTTGCCAAAGATACGAGTAAACGTGCACTCCGTGAGTCTTGAAATGATTCCAGTTTTACTCTGTACATTTGTTCTCCATTATCCAAGAGGGTTATTAAACTCTGAATTGAGGAAGTAATACGTTTGTTTAATTCATCGGTGCCCCGCTTGATAAAGGGCCGATAAAGTCGAAACACAAAAGAGTCCAATTTACCGGACCATGAAAATAAACCCTCTTAATGAATGGAGCTATTAATTTCAATATAGCCACCGACAAAAGAGGATATGATTATAAAAAAGGAATAATTTTTCTCAATAAAGCCTTTGTTGCCGAATATAATTGGGATTTTATCACCTTGCCAGGAGGTAAGCCTAGTGACCCAATCACTGAATCAAGTTCGAGAACGTAACGAAGTCAGTCGCAAAAGGGCTGTCGCAAGATCTACTACCGACCGAGCGCATCGATTCCGTTACAACAGTCACCGCATTTTAAATTTATCCACGTCTCCTCGTCAGACCTTCTTATCCCGCTTAAACGCTTATGCTGTGAGTGAGTGTTTCGTTCTTTGTGCTGCCTGCATAGCTACAGCCCGCTTGCATTGCGTGGAGCCGGGGACTTGACCGGTAAGTGCGTATGCTTTGATTACTGTTTGTTGGTTTATGTGTGTGTACGGCCCTCCAGTGTGTGTACGATTGTAAGAATCTTTTCATTTCCTTTCGCATGACTTAGTTTGTATAATGCATCGCGTGACCAGTTTTGAATGTCTTGTGGGCGTTATGTTGTTTCGCTGCCTTTTAAAGGCAATCCTAAGTCTTTAGGTAATACTTACACTGTCGCTTAGCGACGATTAACCGCGTTAGAACGCAAATTTAACTCGCTTCCGTTATTACGACAATCTTATAATGACGTCATCACGGAATATTTAGAGAAAGGTTATTTATCTGAGGTACCTTATTCTCCTACCGCAATAGCCGAAGGTTATTTTATCCCGCATCATGCCGTTGTACGCCCATACAAAGTAACAACAAAAACGCGCATCCTTTTGGATGCCAGTGCTAAAACGGATACTGGAATATCGCTTAACGACTTACTACATATAGGACCTAACTAACAGGCAGATATTTTCACGCTTCTTTTAAGGTTCCGTTATTTTAAAATTGCTTTAATCGCGGATATACAACAAATATAATTGAGGATACGTGTGTCGGAAAATGATCGCTATCCTATAAAGGATATATTCGCATTTTCTGATTCCACAATTGGTCTTTCTTGGTATAATTCTTCTCCACACCGTTGGCAAGGTTTCGTTCCTAATCGCGTTAGTAAAATACAGGAATTACTACTACCTGACCGCCGAAACCCTAGTGATTTTATATCTAGGGGCATATGTTTATAACCCTCACAATTAATTAATCATCTGCTTTGGTGGCATTGTCCAACATGGATCAGTCGTCCAATCGCCGAGTGGCCCATTGTTCCTTTCAACACTTCACGAACAGAAGTTGATGTACCTGAAATGAAACCGTCAATTACTCTTACCGCCATCGCCGATCTGGGTTCTTCTCCTTTTATTAAGGTCGCTCTGCGGGTCCTGTTTATGTCCTACGCTTCAAGCTTAAATTACTTCGCTCTTCTTAGATTCAGGTTTCTGATATTGAAACTGCTGAACGCGTAATTCTTCGCGATTTACAGCTTAAATGTTTTTCTGATGCTATAAAAAATACGAATAACGAAAATAACGAATGTAAGGATTGTGGTTGGTAACGATGTGCTGGAGCAAGTGAATGAGTTTGTATATCTTGGATGCGCCTTCAGTAAGGATGGGAAATACACCGCTGACATAGAGAGAAGAGTGAGTGCAGGGAACAGAGTGAATGGTGCGATGGGAAAGCTACTCGGGAGCCGGCACTTAAGCCATAAGGCGCAGCTGGCCATACATAACGGAGTTCTTGTCCCAACGCTGTTATATGGTAGCGAGAGCTGGGTATGTAAGAAGGAGAATGAAAGTAGGATAAATGCGGTAGAAATGCGAGCTCTGCGGAAGATGTGCGGAGTGAAGCTGACCGACCGCATTAGCAACAGCATAGTAAGACAGCGAGTAGGTATGAAAGATAGTATCGGTGTAAAGATGAGAAAGGGCATGCTCCGTTGGTTCGGGCATATAGAAAGAATGCCAGAGGAAAGAATGACAAAACAGATATACAATGTGAAAGTGGAAGGATGCAGGTACCGGGGAAGACCTAGACTATCTTACCACGACCAAATAAACCGAGTCTTATCTGATGGAAAAGTCAAGAGTCTTCGTAACCGGCGAGCGTGTATGAGACGAACTATGAGAGTCGAGGAAGCCAGAGAGGTATGTAAGGAAAGAACCTGTTGGAACTCTGTACTCTCTGCCTACCCCGCAAGGGATCTGGCGTGAGGTTATAGATAGATATAGATAGATATAAAAAATATAAATAAAGGTAATTCACCTTTACCCTCTTTAAGAAAACTTGATCCGTTTTTAGATGACAATGGATTGCTTCGTGTTGGTGGGCGATTAACGAACGCTAACTTACCTTATGAAAATCGTCATCCTTTACTACTTTCCCGCCGCCATCATTTGGTTGATTTAATAATTGATGTTTGTCATCGATCCAATTATCATACTGGCTCGCATCTTTTCATGTCTTTACAACGACAACGTTACTGGATCATTTCCGCTTGTAATATTATTCGACAACGCATTCGCCAATGCAATTTTTGATTTAAAGTCGCGTCGTCGCATCCTCCACCTATGATGGCAAGCCTTCCTCCAGCTCGTGTGCAAGAGGCTAAGGCTTTTAGTCATACCGACGTTGTTTATGCTGGCCCAATATATATTACTTTAACTCGCAAAAGTGGTATTAAAGGCCAACAGGCGTACATTTGTCTTTTCGTTTGCCTTACTACCAAGGCTATTCATCTGGAAATAGCGTCAGACCTAAGCACAGGAACGTTTCTGGAAGCGTATAAACGTTCTCTAGCTAGGCGTGGTCCGCTGTCGTGTATTCACTCCGACAACGGTACTAACTTCATCGGCGCGAAGCGTCAACTAGACGATTTATATACATTCTTATCTAACAAGACCACTTGCACCGCCATCGAAACTGAATGAGTTAATAGAAAAATCACGTGGCGTAATATTCTACCGCGTGCCCCGCATTTTGGAGGTTTATTGGAGGTTAATATAAAAAGCGTAAAAAACTCATTTATTTCGGTGCATCGGTACCCAAATTCTCTCGTATGAGGAATTGCTTACTGTATTACTCCAAATTGAATGTGTACTGAATTCTCGACCGTTGGGTTGTCTGTCAGATCAGCTACATACTATTTGAACACCCGCGCATTTTTTAACTATAAGTTCGCTCCAGTCTTTACCGTTCACTGAGATTTCACCCGCAAGTGTCCATCGTAGAAAGGATAATATTAATAAATTAGTCCAGGGTTATTGGAAAAATTGGCATTTACATACGCTTTAATTGAGATAGAAGTGGAACACTCCTGATGTCCCAATTCTACCAGGCACTCTTATTCTTATTCATCAAGATGATACACCACCGTTCCGTTGGCCTACAGGCATTATTGAACAGATATATCAAGGAAAGGATGGAATTGTCCGCGTCGCGCTTCTACGTACTCCTACTGTACCTTTAAAAAACCAGTTGTAAAATTATTATAATATATAATATAACATTAGTTCTTAACTTCATAATTTCACTCGCATCTATATTTATTATATCTCATGATTCACATTATATATTTACAACTTATATATCCGCTTTATCCTCTCTACCACATCCGCAGTTTCCTGTTTCATTTGGAAATCCTCCGTATTTCTAAGCTGGGGAGGATGTTTAGGCCGCTTTTTGCATGCTAGAACTTGCAAACGCGCCATCTATGGCATCATGTGCGAACCGTGATATTGTATTGGCTCCACAGGGGGCGCTAGCTCGCCTAGTGATCCGATCGCTGAATCAAGTTCGAGAACGAAACGAAATCAGTCGCAACGGGCCGTCGCAAGATCTACTACCGACTGAGCGCATCGGTTCCGTTACAACGGTCACCGCATTTTAAATTTATCCGGAGACCTGGATCGTGAGACTTTCTTATCCCGCTTAAACGCCTATGCTGTGAGTGAGCGTTTAGTTCTTCGTGCTGCCTGCATGGCCACCGCCCGCTTGCATTGCGTGGAGCCGGGGACTTGACTGACTGGTAAGTGCATATGCTTTGATTGCCGTTTGTTGGTTTATGTGTGTGTACGACCCTCCTCGCTGGCATCTTCCATTATAAGAACCTTTTTATTTCCTTTTGCTTCGCATACTCTTCAGCCACTTTTAGGCTACTCGCATCCCCGCACGCCGCATCCCAATACAGTCCACCCGCATTTCCATCATATTCTCCATCCCGCATCACCATAAATAGTATACCGAAATAAAAGACATAGAAGTGATGGTAAAAAATTATGGAAGTCTGGGAACAAGCCACTGTGTCGATTTTATTAAGCACAATTTAACAAACTGAATAAGGTTGTGTATTAGATTGACGTCTGAAAGGTAAAAAAGCTAAAGTGACATTTTACAGAATGAAATTAATTAATCATTATAATTTTTTATTTTTTTTTTATCTTAAAACGTATTCTTTTTATCGTTTCTCTTTTAATTTTAATGTTAACAAATAAATTTGAATGTGAATATTTTATATCCTTATCTCATTACCGTGATTGCGGATTAAATGTTAAGGTACAGTTTCAATACCAGATTTACCCTTCCACTCTCAACAGTAACTACCTACATCTAAATTGTTAGTATAATGTCATCACTCGAACAAATTGGATACGCCACGGAAGGGAGGAGAAGGGGCATATTTGCCGCTTATCCCGACTCACCGTATATCTAGATGATTAACGGCACCCGTCTATCATACTTCTGGTTATTAAACACCCTCGAGTGTCCCCGAACGTTGTTGGTAGTTTCCTGAAATGTAACTGCTTTTATGAAGATGAGATATTTAGATGACACGTTCTGTGTAAACTGTTAGAACTAGGTATCGGTTGAAATTATACTAAATTGGCGTTTTCGCACTAATATCGAGTATCGTCTTAGCGTGGGCTGATCGGCTAGGCAGCTCGAGAATCATGGATTCTAACCCCGTACGGGTGTGACCTACAGAAATTAGTTCGGTCTGAGTTTCAGCATGTTATATGACACATTTTTTTACATTCCTACCATATAGGAATAATTCCGTATTTGGGACAAGGCTTTTTTTTAAATATGCGCAAGTTAATGTACTGTAACCCTAGAAAAATGCAGAAACTTCACATTACGGAATGCTTTCACTTCCTTATCCCTGAAGGTATTTAAAAAAATATTTTGAATATCTGGTTAAAATTTTTGCAGATTGTTATTTATATTATAATACCTACATATCGCCTACCGCGCAAGGACGTATTTGACGTGACGTGATACCTATAGATAGATGGATAGAAACATTTGGAGCGTCGAATAAAATTATTTTATAAAGATCAAACTGCTTATTACTGCAGAAGAATACTCTTCTGCAGTAATAAGCTGTTTGATCTGATATAGTTTTATCATTAATCGCTAATATATAACCGCATACTGGGGCACTGAACCAAAATCAGGTAAGACAACCTACACAGCAAAAGAACTGCTCGTTACTGTTAATTACTTGCCTTAATTAGAACCCCTAACTGCTTGACTAACGAAATAGAGAATACAACAGCAATAAATATTTTTAAAATCAAAACAATATTTTAAATAAACGAAGCAGTTTGTGTGACATGGGTATGCTAATGTGCAGGTTGAGGCCACCGAGCACCGAACCGTTATTCATTCAAAAACACATTGCAAAAATGAATAGCCAAAATCGTTTCCAATTGCCGGGGCAAGAGCTAAAAACTTGAAAATATTTTTAAAAGTAACAGTATGCGACATGTTTATTTTAATCAGGAACATTTTCCGATAGCCCGCTATTTAAAACATAGCTAAATGGACTTAAATCAGGATTCAGAATGATTTAATGATAAACCAAATATAAAATAACACACTGACACATAATTGAGCTTAGCTCAAACAGATTGATGTTAGCATATCATTATCGAGTTGGTATGCAATCCCTTTCACAGTAACGATTTGTTAAAAAAATATAAACATGTCAGCATGCTTTCTCGACAGTGTTATGGTGATGTTGATCTTTTTGTACCAACTAAGCCCTCGCGAATACAAGTTGGGCAGGTGTCATTAAAATAACAATAAAGTAATATCCATGAAAATTGCTACAAAGTAACTGTAAACCAAAAGTTATTTTAAACAATCCGAAATTAAAACAGCCATTACCCTTTGAATCTATTCTATTTGTCAAATATTAGTCTGACATTACCAAATTGGGGCTTTGTCTAATTTTAAACCTTTTTCGACAAAATGTTGCGCAAACCAGCTAGGATTAGTCGACCCTTGTTTAAGGTTGGTGTTGATGGATAGCTGAGTGAAATAATATATTTTAGATATAGCTGGCACAATGGCTTTATCGTCCTTTATTTTATTCAAGGCTCTATTTAATCTATCTCTATCTATCTATAACCTCACGCCAGATCCCTTGCGGGGTAGGCAGAGAGTACAGAGTTCCAACAGGTTCTTTCCTTACATACTTCTCTGGCTTCCTCGACTCTCATAGTTCGTCTCATACACGCTCGCCGGTTACAGAGACTCTTGACTTTTCCATCAGATAAGACTCTGTTTATTTGGTCGTGGTAAGATAGTCTAGGTCTTCCCCGGTACCTGCATCCTTCCACTTTCACATTGTATATCTGTTTTGTCATTCTTTCCTCTGACATTCTTTCTATATGCCCGAACCAACGGAGCATGCCCTTTCTCATCTTTACACCGATACTATCTTTCATACCTACTCGCTGTCTTACTATGCTGTTGCTAATGCGGTCGGTCAGCTACAAAGTAACTGTAAGCTCTATTTAATAATACTAACAAAACAATTTATTTGAAAAAAGACAAATTTGTCACATTGTGACGCTTTTATTGACAAATTTGGCATAGCACGAAAAAATTGACGCAACGAAAAGATGACGCTTACTCATATCACGCTAGCGTGATGCTAGCGAGTAAGCGTGCTGTCGCTTTTTTTTCATAGAGTATATTAAAGACTTTAGTCAATAGAGATCAAATCGGAAAATGCTCCAACTAAATATGTATGAGCTGGCTTATGCCGACAACATTAGGGTATGCTAGGCGTTACCCAAGTCAAATACATTGTGACTAAGATCCACAACTAATAGCGTTCAAACTAAATGTGCTTATCTTCGAAATGGTGAACGTACTATTTGGAATAAACTGTAATATTTACTCGTCCGTTATAATATGTCCAATATACAGTCATAGTTCTTTATCCACTCATAATTATATTTCTTATCGCAGAAACATAATCAAGCTCAAATACCAAACACAATATTTGGAAATAATAGATTACCTTCTTATTCGCTTTTTATCACCAACAACTTCGCCAATAATCACTTCCCTAATCACCGTGCCGACCAGATCAAGCCTGCGCATTCTACCTGCAATTTTTAAATTACCTCGCATTTCAGTTGCCAGGAAAAATATTAGTAATTGACACAATTTATGGTTAAATTCAAATTAAAAAAGATATAAATGTTTTATAATAGTCTACCACCAAAAAAGACATACAGCAGATGATTATTGAAATGACTTGAAATGCGCAATAATGATGCCACATGTAGCGGATGACTGATAATTAAAATGACTGAAAATATAAAGTGACAAGTGGCACACTCTCACCAAAATTATTTACAAGTGCTCTTGAGGAGATATTTAAGAACCTAGCGGTTTCATGGGCAACGAAGAGCGTTGTCATCAATGGTAGCAGACTTGACTTGACTTTGCGTTTTGCTGATGACATTGTTCTCTTTGCTCACCCCACGTACTAGAAGAAATGCTCGGAGATTTGAGCAAGACAAGCCTCAAGGTTGGACTTATAATGAATCGGTCAAAAATTCAAATCATGACTAACAGCACCAACCACAAAGTAGAAGTGAATGGTCTACCTCTACCGAATTTTCGCCGACGATGTTAGGTCCCATGAAATAGGAGGTAAGCCTATTGCCATATACCGGGCACTATTCCAGACTCCGGACTGATACTGAGATTTTTGATAGAAAAATCACATTTGTCCGAACTATGACTTGAACCCAGGACCTCGGGACCGGACGGCGTACTATTCGCCACTAAACCAACGAGGCACTCTTATACAATTTGGAAATCAAAAATCTAATAAGGGTGTTCGAGGTCTACAAATTGCATATTACAGCAGTAGCATGATTATAATATTACAACAAACATAAGTTCACGCGATTAAAAAGAGTTACAATGAAAGAAAATAGAAAACACACTACTACGGAGTATTGTCCCCATTTCCCCATTGTCCCCATTAATAAATATGCCAATAAGGAAAAAAAACTTGCAAATGTTCTTTCTTCCATGAAAATGTCCAAACGGACTTTAGGTCATTAAACAATTCCTTATTTAAATCGCAAATTCCTGCAAATTAATGTTTAAATGGCGTCGCCGCTACAGACGTTTAGAAGTGGAAATTCCACTTTACCAAACATTTTATCCTGTTCCCCTTTGTCCATTTTACGGTATCTGACTAAATATTGTTGAAGAAACCTCTTTTGTGTAATTGCATCAAATAAAACCCAAAATTATCAGTGTTCCGGAATGTTTACAATTAGACATCTTACTTTTTTAAGGGTAAAAGGAGTTTACGGCAATTAATAACAACGGACTGTTCATTTACAGTAAGCGGTATATCAATATGTTTCGTTAAAGACTTCCCGGGCTATGAATGATTCCTGTGTGAACGGGTGCGGTCACACACTTGAAGTTCCCATGAACCTATACTAGCATCTGGATCGAAAGAAGATTTGTCACACAAAAATTTGTCCCGTATAGAGATCGAACCCTGCTCTGCTCAATCAAGTGAGCGGAGCAGCCTGAGCTCTAACCACTAGTATCAAGCCGTCGTCAATATTTTTCTATATTAGTATTAACAGTGAGCATGAGCAGTGATAGCCTATTGGTTAGACCGTTGGACTGCAAAGTCAGAGGTCTGGGGTTCAAACCTTCGAAGGCATGTGAAGGAAAACATCGTGAGGAAACTTGCATACCCAAGAGTTTCTCAAAGGTGTGTGAAGTTCGCCAACCCGCACTGGGCCAGCGGCCTCAGTCTCAGTTTGAGAAGAGGCCCGTGCTCAACGGTGGGATAGTTTCTTAACAGGGCTAATATTATTTTATTATTTAGTATTAATAGTAATATAATAGCATTTACATAAATTGAAATATAATTGTTTTTTTTTAAGTTGTAGGAGGTAGCTCAACTCACATCACATGCTGTATATCAACACGATGATTAATAAAATCATTACATTGATCATCATTGATGAACTTTTACACACTAATATCTTAAAAGGATTGTACTGATTAGTTCACTTAGCCCCTATAGGACGAGGATTCAATTATCCTTTAGGTATGTAAAATAGCAAAATATTATAGTAGGTACTACATTTCCACCATTGTGTTATTTTGTGACGGGATATAAAACAGTAATGTTATAAATTTAAATTTCAATTCCAGAAAAGTTGTATTAGTACATAATGTGTACTGTTGAATGAGTGAAGGTTATAGAAACGAAATGATACAACATGATTTTTCAATTTCCTCCAAGACAAACTAGCCGAACTTCACTTACCTTTGGGTACTAAAACACTGCAGCCACGACAACAGCAAATAAAACAACTGAATTATTTTAAGCCTTATCACATTTTCTCACAGAATCACCTGAATTTGTTGCCACACATGTGAAAATATTATTACAAATGGGCATCATGTGATCCAGTACTGCTTGAACCATTGAATTTAATACAGTGGCTAAAGGACATTGTTCTGCGTTCATATATGATTTGCCCTAGAATCAATAGCAATGAAAAATACTTGTATGATTTCAAATCACTCATAAATTCTCGTAACGCATTTATTGTTAATCGGACAAGCAGGGGAATCGCATAATTGCACTAAAAGTATTAGATTTAGACGTTATAATTTAGTAGCCATAAATTCATATGAGGTTATATTATGTAGTCAAAACTATATTGAGTGAACTTAAATATTAATCATATTTTTATAGATACCTATCGACACACTAAGGAACTATCTATATAAGTATTTACTTTAACAAGATAAGCAATCTACACACACACCGGCATGACGTGACGATAGGCGTGACGCCTATATTCCCCAAGCGGGGGTGGCAGAGGTGTACTGAGTACACCCAAGTTTCACCGACGATGTTAGGTTCCACGTAATAGGCGAGCCTATTGCCATATACAGGGCACAATTCCAGACTCCGGACTCATACTGGAAAGTGTTTCGTTTGAAAAACTACATTTGCCCGACCTAGAATTTGAACCCACGACCTCGTGATCGTAAAGTGATGCGCTCTGCCACTCGACCAACGACGCACTCTAGATAGCATAAGCAAGCTAGATAGCTAATAGGTACGCCTGCTACTTTTTACAGAGTCAATTCGGTATAAGTACTTGCAATACTTTGAAATATTCGTTTTAGAGTACAAATTGTCCATTAGATACGGATATTAGTCATTATTTTAATAAAATAGATAAATGAACCATACCATCATTGGTATGGTTCAAATGTTTGTTGGTTCTGGGGCAATTTTTGACAATGTTCTGTATACTTTGCAGCAAATTCAACTGCAAAAAGTCTTCCAAAACTTGTAAAGGATATTATAATTCTTCGGTAAGTATTTTTACAGCAAGAATGTGAGTGTGTTTAAACTGTGTCTATTTGTGTTGAAACAGCGAGTGGTTTTGGGCAAACTAGTGCGCTAATTTATCTTTCAGTGCTTTAAAAATTCATTGCAATTTCTCAAGTTTTAGCCTAGCAACAAATACCAAGGCAATTTGCCACTTCGTAAGCTCGTGGCTGAGTGGTGAGTCCAAGATGTTACCAAGCGAGTTACGATGACTGCTCGGTAAAACGATGCCCGCATCCTTACTCAAAACTTCAACTAACACCCCAAGTTCTGTTGGCGGTGTCTCGCATACCCAAACTTGGTTATACGAGTATTGATATTCTTGCCGCCTCCACGGCGTGTCATTTAGATAAAGGCGCCGAAAAAACCTAGTTAGAAAGAACATTGTATATTGTTTTTTTTGACTTATGATGATTTTAGAACGAACTATGAGAGTAGTAGGAGCAGTGTTGTTATTTCTACCAACTTATTGGTAGATCTCCCTTTTATGCCCCCAGTCTACCAATCTGCTTATCCCTGAAGGTATTTAAAAAGATATTTTGAATATCTGGTTAAAATATTTGCAGATTGTTATTTATATTATAATACCTACATATCGCCTACCGCGCAAGGACGTATTTGACGTGACGTGATACCTATAGCTAGATGGATAGAAACAATTGGAGTGTCGAATAAAATTATTTTAAAAAGATCAAACTGCTTATTACTGCAGAAGAATACTCTTCTGCAGTAATAAGCTGTTTGATCTGATATAGTTTTATCATTAATCGCTAATATATAACCGCATACTGGGGCACTGAACCAAAATCAGGTAAGACAACCTACACAGCAAAAGAACTGCTCGTTACTGTTAATTACTTGCCTTAATTAGAACCCCTAACTGCTTGACTAACGAAATAGAGAATACAACAGCAATAAATATTTTTAAAATCAAAACAATATTTTAAATAAACGAAGCAGTTTGTGTAACATGGGTATGCTAATGTGCAGGTTGAGGCCACCGAGCACCGAACCGTTATTCATTCAAAAACACATTGCAAAAATGAATAGCCAAAATCGTTTCCAATTGCCGGGGCAAGAGCTAAAAACTTGAAAATATTTTTAAAAGTAACAGTATGCGACATGTTTATTTTAATCAGGAACATTTTCCGATAGCCCGCTATTTAAAACATAGCTAAATGGACTTAAATCAGGATTCAGAATGATTTAATGATAAACCAAATATAAAATAACACACTGACACATAATTGAGCTTAGCTCAAACAGATTGATGTTAGCATATCATTATCGAGTTGGTATGCAATCCCTTTCACAGTAACGATTTGTTAAAAAAATATAAACATGTCAGCATGCTTTCTCGACAGTGTTATGGTGATGTTGATCTTTTTGTACCAACTAAGCCCTCGCGAATACAAGTTGGGCAGGTGTCATTAAAATAACAATAAAGTAATATCCATGAAAATTGCTACAAAGTAACTGTAAACCAAAAGTTATTTTAAACAATCCGAAATTAAAACAGCCATTACCCTTTGAATCTATTCTATTTGTCAAATATTAGTCTGACATTACCAAATTGGGGCTTTGTCTAATTTTAAACCTTTTTCGACAAAATGTTGCGCAAACCAGCTAGGATTAGTCGACCCTTGTTTAAGGTTTGTGTTGATGGATAGCTGAGTGAAATAATATATTTTAGATATAGCTGGCACAATGGCTTTATCGTCCTTTATTTTATTCAAGGCTCTATTTAATCTATCTCTATCTATCTATAACCTCACGCCAGATCCCTTGCGGGGTAGACAGAGAGTACAGAGTTCCAACAGGTTCTTTCCTTACATACTTCTCTGGCTTCCTCGACTCTCATAGTTCGTCTCATACACGCTCGCCGGTTACAGACACTCTTGACTTTTCCATCAGATAAGACTCTGTTTATTTGGTCGTGGTAAGATAGTCTAGGTCTTCCCCGGTACCTGCATCCTTCCACTTTCACATTGTATATCTGTTTTGTCATTCTTTCCTCTGACATTCTTTCTATATGCCCGAACCAACGGAGCATGCCCTTTCTCATCTTTACACCGATACTATCTTTCATACCTACTCGCTGTCTTACTATGCTGTTGCTAATGCGGTCGGTCAGCTACAAAGTAACTGTAAGCTCTATTTAATAATACTAACAAAACAATTTTTTTTGAAAAAAGACAAATTTGTCACATTGTGACGCTTTTATTGACAAATTTAGCATAGCACGGAAAAATTGACGCAACGAAAAGATGACGCTTACTCACATCACGCTAGCGTGCTGTCGCGTTCAGGTTTTTTTCATAGAGTATATTAAAGACTTTAGTCAATAGAGATCAAATCGGAAAATGCTCCAACTAAATATGTATGAGCTGGCTTATGCCGACAACATTAGGGTATGCTAGGCGTTACCCAAGTCAAATACATTGTGACTAAGATCCACAACTAATAGCGTTCAAACTAAATGTGCTTATCTTCGAAATGGTGAACGTACTATTTGGAATAAACTGTAATATTTACTCGTCCGTTATAATATGTCCAATATACAGTCATAGTTCTTTATCCACTCATAATTATATTTCTTATCGCAGAAACATAATCAAGCTCAAATACCAAACACAATATTTGGAAATAATAGATTACCTTCTTATTCGCTTTTTATCACCAACAACTTCGCCAATAATCACTTCCCTAATCACCGTGCCGACCAGATCAAGCCTGCGCATTCTACCTGCAATTTTTAAATTACCTCGTATTTCAGTTGCCAGGAAAAATATTAGTCATTTACACAATTTATGGTTAAATTCAAATTAAAAAAGAAATAAATGCTTTATAATAGTCTAACACCAAAAAAGACATAGAGCAGATGATTATTGAAATGACTTGAAATGCGCAATAATGATGCCACATGTGGCGGATGACTGATAATTAAAATGACTGAAAATATAAAGTGACAAGTGACACACTCTCACTAAAATTATTAACAAGTGCTCTTGAGGAGATATTTAAGAACCTAGCGGTTTCATGGGCAACGAAGAGCGTTGTCATCAATGGTAGCAGACTTGACTTGACTTTGCGTTTTGCTGATGACATTGTTCTCTTTGCTCACCCCACGTACTAGAAGAAATGCTCGGAGATTTGAGCAAGACAAGCCTCAAGGTTGGACTTATAATGAATCGGTCAAAAATTCAAATCATGACTAACAGCACCAACCACAAAGTAGAGGTGAATGGGCTACCTCTACCGAATTTTCGCCGACGATGTTAGGTCCCATGAAATAGGAGGTAAGCCTATTGCCATATACCGGGCACTGTTCCAGACTCCGGACTGATACTGAGATTTTTGATAGAAAAATCACATTTGTCCGAACTATGACTTGAACCCAGGACCTCGGGATCGGACGGCGTACTATTCGCCACTAAACCAACGAGGCACTCTTATACAATTTGGAAATCAAAAATCTAATAAGGGTGTTCGAGGTCTACACATTGCATATTACAGCAGTAGCATGATTATAATATTACAACAAACATAAGTTCACGCGATTAAAAAGAGTTACAATGAAAGAAAATAGAAAACACACTACTACGGAGTATTGTCCCCATTTCCCCATTGTCCCCATTAATAAATATGCCAATAAGGAAAAAAAACTTTCAAATGTTCTCTCTTCCATGAAAATGTCCAAACGGACTTTAGGTCATTAAACAATTCCTTATTTAAATCGCAAATTCCTGCAAATTAATTTCGTTTAAATGGCGTCGCCGCTACAGACGTTTAGAAGTGGAAATTCCACTTTACCAAACATTTTATCCTGTTCCCCTTTGTCCATTTTACGGTATCTGACTAACTATTGTTGAAGAAATCTCTTTTGTGTAATTGCATCAAATAAAACCCGAAATTATCAGTGTTCCGGAATTTTTACAATTAGACATCTTACTTTTTTATGGGTAAAAGGAGTTTACGGCAATTAATAACAACGGACTGTTTATTTACAGTAAGCGGTATATCAATATGTTTTGTTAAAGTCTCCCCGGGCTATGAATGATTCCTGTGTGAACGGGTGCGTTCACACACTTGAAGTTCCCATGAACCTATACTAGCATCTGGATCGAAAGAAGATTTGTCACACAAAAATTTGTCCCGTATAGAGATCGAACCCTGCTCTGCTCAATCAAGTGAGCGGAGCAGCCTGAGCTCTAACCACTAGATCAAGCCGTCGTCCATATTTTTCTATATTAGTATTAACAGTGAGCATGAGCAGTGATAGCCTATTGGTTAGACCGTTGGACTGCAAAGTCTCGGGTTCAAACCTTCGAAGGCATGTGAAGGAAAACATCGTGAGGAAACTTGCATACCCAAGAGTTTCTCAAAGGTGTGTGAAGTTCGCTAACCCGCACTGGACCATCGGCCTCAGTCTCAGTTTGAGAAGAGGCCCGTGCTCAACGGCGGGACAGTTTCTTAACAGGGCTAATATTATTTTTTTATTTAGTATTCTATCTATCTATAACCTCACGCCAGATTCCTTGCGGGGTACGCAGAGAGTACAGAGTTCCAACAGGTTCTTTCCTTACATACCTCTCTGGCTTCCTCGACTCTCATAGTTCGTTTTATACACGCTCGCCGGTTACGGAGACTTTTCCATCAGATAAGACTCGGTTTATTTGGTCGTGGTAAGATAGTCTAGGTCTTCCCCGGTACCTGCATCCTTCCACTTTCACATTGTATATCTGTTTTGTCATTCTTTCCTCTGGCGTTCTTTCTATATGCCCGAACCAACGGAGCATGCCCTTTCTCATCTTTACACCGATACTATCTTTCATACCTACTCGCTGTCTTACTATGCTGTTGCTAATGCGGTCGGTCAGCTTCACTCCGCACATCTTCCGCAGAGCTCGCATTTCTACCGCATTTATCCTACTTTCATTCTCCTTCTTACATACCCAGCTCTCGCTACCATATAACAGCGTTGGGACAAGAACTCCGTTATATATGGCCAGCTGCGCCTTATGGCTTAAGTGTCGGCTCCCGAGTAGCTTTCCCATCGCACCATTCACTCTGTTCCCTGCACTCACTCTTCTCTCTATGTCAGCGGTGTATTTCCCATCCTTACTGAAGGCGCATCCAAGATATACAAACTCATTCACTTGCTCCAGCACATCGTTACCAACCACAATCCTTACATTCGTTCTGGTTTCTTCCCTTTCAAAAACCATAATCTTGGTTTTCTTCACATTCAAGTGTAAGCCATTGATCATGCAGTCGTCTTTCATAACTGTGACTAGTATTTGCAGATCAGTGGCTGTTGGCGCTATTAAAACCGCGTCATCTGCATAAAGTAGATGGTTTACCACTAAGTCACCCATTTGTACACCTTCATTCATCGCTTTCAGTCTTTGAAGACTTTTATCCAGATATATTATAAACAGTCTAGCGGACAACACGCAACCCTGCTTGACGCCGAATTTAACGTCAAACCAGGGCGACCTGTTACCACCCACCCGTACGCATGCCTTGCAGTCCACATAAGTGGACTGGACGGCTCGAAACAGAGTGCCATCTATACCATACTCTGGCAAAATGTCCCAAAGTCTCTTTCGCACAACTCTGTCAAATGCTTTCTCCAGATCTACAAAACCGCAGAAAACCTTCCGCCCCACTGCCAGATGCTTCTCTACGATGTTGCGGAGTGAGTAGACTTGATCCGAACATCCTCTTCCAGACCATATTTAGTATTAATAGTAATATAATAGCATTTACATAAAATGAAATATAATTGTTTTTTTTTAAGTTGTAGGAGGTAGCTCAACTCACATCACATGCTGTATATCAACACGATGATTAATGAAATCATTACATAGATCATCATTGATGAACTTTTACGCACTAATATCTTAAAAGGATTGTACTGATTAGTTCACTTAGCCCCTATATGACGAGGATTCAATTATCCTTTAGGTATGTAACATAGCAAAATATTATAGTAGGTACTACATTTCCACCACTGTGTTATTTTGAGACGGGATATAAAACAGTAATGTTATCAATTTTAATTTCAGTTCCAGAAAAGTTGTATTGTTACATAATGTGTACTGTTGAATGAGCGAAGGTTATAGAAACGAAGTGATAAAACATGATTTTTCAATTTCCTCCAAGACAAACTAGCCGAACTTCACTTACCTTTGGGTACTAAAACACTGCAGCCACGACAACAGCAAATAAAACAACTGAATTATTTTAAGCCTTATCACATTTTCTCACAGAATCACCTGAATTTGTTGCTACACATGTGAAAATATTATCACAAATGGGCATCATGTGATCCAGTACTGCTTGGACCATTGAATGTAATACAGTGGCTAAAGGACATTGTTCTGCGTTCACATATGATTTGCCCTAGAACCAATAGCAATGAAAAATACTTGTATGATTTCAAATAACCCATAAATTCTCGTAACGCATTTATTATTAATCGGACAAGCAGGGGAATTGCAATATTGCACAAAAAGTATTAGATTTTGAGGTTATAATTTAGAAGCCATAAATTCATATGAGGTTATATTGTGTAGTCAAAACTATATTGAGTGAACTTAAAGATTAATCATATTTTTATAGATACCTATCGACACACTAAGGAACTTTCTATATAAGTATTTACTCTAACAATATAAGCAATCTACACACACACTCATCATCATCATCATTTCAGCCTATACTTGTCCACTGCTGAACATAGGCCTCCCCAATCGCTTTCCAGCGTAACCGGTCCGATGCCACCTGCATCCAACGATTTCCTGCGATTTTCACAAGATCGTCGGTCCATCTGGCAGGCGGTCGTCCTACGCTGCGCTTGCCAATACGTGGTCTCCACTCTAGAATCTTTCTGCCCCAACGCCCGTCCGATCTTCGCGCTATGTGGCCAGCCCATTGCCACTTCAGCATGCTAATCCTAAGGGCTATGTCGGTGACCTTGGTTCTTCTACGAATCTCCTCATTCCTGATTCGATCACGTAGAGAAACGCCGAGCATAGCTCTTTCCATAGCTCGCTGAGCAACTTTGAGCTTTTTTATGAGACCTATTGTAAGAGACCACGTCTCTGATCCATATGTCATCACTGGTAACACACATTGACTAAAAACTTTAGTCTTTAGGCACTGAGGTATTTTGGATGAGAAGATGTTGCGCAGTTTCCCGAACACTGCCCAGCCGAGTTGGATTCGTCGATTGACCTCTCTCTCAAAGTTGGACCTTCCTAACCGGACTGCCTGTCCCAGGTAAATGTATTCGTCGACAACTTCAAGAGTAGAGTTCCCAACGGTGAGTGCGGTGGGTACGACATGGACATTAAACATTATTTTTGTTTTGTCCATATTCATTTTAAGACCCACTTGTTGGGATACTCTATTGAGGTCACCGAGCATTCATCCTAGATCTTCCAGCGACTCCGCCATGACCACAATGTCGTCGGCAAATCGAAGGTGAGTGATGTATTCGCCATTGATGTTGATGCCAAGTCCTTGCCATTCCAAGAGCTTGAAGGCGTCCTCTAAGGTGGCCGTAAACAGTTTCGGAGAAATGACGTCTCCCTGTCTTACTCCTCTTTTTATGGGGATCACCTTCGTGCACTGCCCCTGTACTCGGACTGACATGGTGGCGTTATTATACAAGCACTTCAACACTTCGATGTACCTATAGTCAATGCGGCATCGCTGGAGAGATCTTAGAACCGCCCAAGTCTCGATCGAATCAAAGGCTTTCTCATAGTCCACAAACGCCAAGCATAGTGGCCGATTATACTCCTCAGTCTTCTGTATAACCTGCCGCAGCGTATGTATGTGGTCTATGGTACTAAAACCTTTCCGGAAACCGGCTTGTTCGGGAGGCTGGAAGTCATCAAGCCTTCGTTCGAGACGATTCGTAATGACTCTCGAAAACAACTTATAAACATGGCTCAGCAGTGTGATGGGCCTATAGTTCTTCAATAAGGTGTTATCACCTTTCTTGAAAAACAGCACCACCACACCCCTGTTCCATGCTTCCGGCGTTTTCCCTTCAAGCAAGACGGAATTAAATAGCCTCTGAAGGACTTTAAGTACCGGCGATCCGCCCGCCTTCAGAAGTTCTGCAGTAATTCCGTCTTCACCCGGCGCTTTGTTGTTTTTTAGTTGTTTGAGAGCCATCCTAATTTCGCACAGGCTGATGTCCGGGATATCTTCAGTGCAGTGTCGGGTTAGCTTGGCTCTTGGGTCTTTTACCAAGTCAACAACAGGTTTAGCTACTGAGCTATATAACTGTCCATAGAACCTCTCTATCTCCCTGAGCACCTCTGACCTATTTGACGTTACGTTTCCGTCCTCCATCTTCAGCTTCGTCAACTGGCTCTGCCCAATAGACGCGTCTCTTGCGAACACTTTGGAGCCCTTGTTCTGCTCTATGGTCTCCTCAATACGCCTTGCATTGAAGGACCGTAAGTCGTGTCGCAAGGACTTCAATATCTGTCCATTAAGCTGCCTATAGGACTTAGCATCATCGGAGGTTTGGAGCGTCATGGAACGTCGCTCAGCCATGAGGTTTCGGGTGTAGTCAGATAGTTTTTGAGGCCTTTTTTTACGGTGGGTCTTAAAATACTTGGACCCAACCGTATGAACAGTCTCTACCAGCCTGTTGTTGATTTCGTCCACTGATGCGCTGCTGTCTAGCAATTCGAAGCGGTTTGACAATTCGAGTTGAAAGTTCTCGGGGTTTTGGATATATGCATGAGTAGGTCGGAGCGTAGACCTCATCAGACGCGATCTTTCCATTTTGACATTAATATTTAATGTGCCTCTGACCATTCGGTGATCACTGCCGGTTTTTACCCTATGAATCACGGAGACATCATTAAATATTTGTCGCTTGGTGCTCATGATGAAGTCTATCTCATTTTTTGTGGAACCATCAGGGCTCATCCAGGTCCATTTCCTATGAGGCGGCTTCTGGAAGAAAGAGTTCATCATAAAGAGTCCCTCTTTCTCCAGAAATTCGGCCAGCCTCTGACCCCTGGGGTTGCGCTGCCCATATCCAAATTGCCCCACTCTCAGCTCATCATCGCCCCGTTGGCCCAGCCGCGCATTGAAGTCACCCATAACTACTGTAAAATGTGCTTTGGAAGTATGTATGGCTCTACTAATGTCCTCATACATAACTTCGACCTCATCATCTGAGTATGCCGAGGTCGGTGCGTAGACCTGTATGACCTTCAGCGAATATCTTTTGGATATTCTAAGTATCAGGTACGCTACCCTGCTCGACACATTAGTGATGGACACAACGTTGTTTATGAGTGACTTGTGGACGATAAATCCGACACCACCTTGGGACTGCTGTTCGCCCTCCCGGTAGTAAAACAAGTTGCCGGATTTTAAGGTTATCGTGTCCTCGCCCTCTCTTCGGACCTCCGATAAACCAACAATACTCCACCGCAACTTGTTTAACTCTTCTTCCAGCTCAACTAGCTTCTCATCTGTCCTCAATGTGCGTGCGTTGTATGTCACCAGGGCCAATTTTCGGCTTTGGTGGTAGCCGAATCTCTGCCGGAGATTCTTAGCACCCCTTGTCCTGTCGTTACCATGGCTGCTACCGTGGCCAGGACGAACAGGACCGCCGGGGACTAGGGGCCTGGTTTTCCTACTTTCTTCCATAATTGGGGGTGTTTGCCATACTCGCCACGCTTGGCAGGCGGGTTGGCGAGCGCAGTTATTGGTCGTCGAAGTGTTAAGGGAACGCTGCTGCCCATTCCCTAGTTTTCCCTTAGTCGCCTTGTACGACACCCGATGGGATGAGATGGGTTGGTCCTATTCTAAGCCGGGAACCACGCGGCAACACACACACTGTCACGCCTATATTCCCCAAGCGGGGGTGGCAGAGGTGTACTGAGTACACCCAAGTTTCACCGACGATGTTAGGTTCCACGTAATAGGGGGCGAGCCTATTGCCATATACAGGGCACAATTCTAGACTCCGGACTCATACTGGAAAGTGTTTCGTTTGAAAAACTACATTTGCCCGACCTAGAATTTGAACCCAGGACCTCGTGATCGTAAAGTGATGCGCTCTGCCACTCGACCAACGAGGCACTCTAGATAGCATAAGCAATCTAGATAGCTAATAGGTACGCCTACTACTTTTTACAGAGTCAATTCGGTATAAGTACTTGCAATACTTTGAAATATTCGTTTTAGAGTACAAATTGTCCGTTAGATACGGATATTAGCCATTATTTTAATAAAATAGATAAATAATGATGGTATGGTTCAAATGTTTGTTGGTTCTGGGGAAATTTTTGACAATGTTCTGTATACTTTGCAGCAAATTCAACTGCAAAAAGTCTTCCAAAACTTGTAAAGGATATTATAATTCTTCGGTAAGTATTTTTACAGCAAGAATGTGAGTATGTTCAAATTGTGTCTATTTGTTTCAAACAGTGAATGTGTAATGAAACAGCGAGTGTTTTTGGGCAAACTAGTGCGCTAATTTATCTTTCAGTGCTTTAAAAATTCTGTGCAATTTCTCAAGTTTTTATCTCAACCCTTTTGGCATTTTACTTAATTCCCCATTCTTGCTTTAAGCAAAATATATCCCTAGCAACAAATACCACAGCAATTTGCCACTTCGTAAGCTCGTGGCTGAGTGGTGAGTCCCAGAACCAAGCGAGTTACAATGACTGCTCGGTAAAACGATGCCCGCATCCTTCCTCAAAACTTCAACTAACACCCCAAGTTCTGTTGGCGGTGTCTCGCATACCCAAACTTGGTTATACGAGTATTGATATTCTTGCCGCCTCCACGGCGTGTCATTTAGATAACGGCGCCGAAAAAACCTAGTTGGAAAGAACATTGTATATTGTTTTTTTTTTACTTATGATGATTTTAGAACGAACTATGAGAATGGTAGGAGCAGTGTTGTTATTTCTACCAACTTATTGGTAGATCTCCCTTTTATGCCCCCAGTCTACCAATCTACTACGAGTATTACTCCTCAAATCTACTTTTTTTTCAATAAGCTTCTTGCTTTTTGAAGCCGAAATTCCTCTGGGTTTGGATAGGCCACTCCCAGTAGCTTCATTCGCCGCGCCGCCAGAGCGTCGCAGTGGCATAGGACGTGCTTCATGGTTTCAGTTTCTGTGCCACAGTTCCTGCATGCCACGTCGCTGCAGAGGTTCATCTTGTGTAGATGTTCTTTTGTGCCATAGTGGCCAGTATAAGCTCCAATTAGTTGCCTTAATTGTAGTCTACTATGTTTTAGCAGTCTCTCGCTGTCGCTGTCACACCATGTGGAAAGGAATTCCTTGGAGCGTCTCAGCCCTGTTTTAGTTTCCCATTCTTTCCTGTGTTGTTCTTGGGTATATTTGAACAGCGCTCCTCTGTAGGCACCATCTGGTATGCCTATGAACGGTTCTGGACCAACAAATTTCTCCATTGTTCCCTTTTTGGCTAAGTCATCCGCACGCTCATTGCCATCAACCCCCGTGTGCCCAGGGATCCAGACTAATCTGATCGTATTGCGCGCTCCACATCTGTCTAGAAGGTATGCGCACTCCACGGCCAGTGCAGAGTTCAGCTCATAGGAGCTGATGGCTTTGAGGGCAGCCTGACTGTCACTAAAAATGTAGATTCTCTTGCCTGTAATTCGCCTGTCCAATATCTCTTTTGCAAAAACATTTATCGCATTGGCCTCTGCTTGGAATATTGACGCAAATCTACCCATGCTTTGGCATAGATTGAATCCTTCTGTATATACACTGGCTCCTGTTCCGGACTTGGTTTTGGATCCATCCGTATACCATATCATTTGTTCCTTACCTTCCTTGTTTAGACCACTTTTCCATTGTTCCCTAGTAGGGATGTGGGTGCTAAATCTTTTGTTGAACATGTGCGTGGTCAAGATCTTGTCACATCTCATGTTCCTAATGTCATCTAGTTCCTTGTGTGGTGCTAGCTTGGTGTGTTCAAGGCTTGGCGCTGTTATGCCCCATAGTCCATTTTTGTCCAGTCTATAGAGTGCCTTCCTCGCCTCAGTCTCAATGACGATGTGTAATGGAGTGAGCTTAAGTAACCGCTCCATAGCTGCCGTCGGTGTTGTTTTGAATGTACCTGTGATGGCCAGGCAGACTGTCCTTTGTAGTTTCATTAGATCGTCCCTGCAGGTTTGTATTTTAGTTCTGGGCCACTACACGATGCATCCATACATTAATATCGGTTTTACCATAATTTTGTATACCCAGTACATTATTTTGGGCTGTAGGCCCCATGTCTTTCCATATGCTGACCTACACATATTCAGTACTCTCAATGCTTTAGCAATGGTATGGTCAACATGTGCATGCCATCGCAGTTGCTTATCTAGTATAACCCCTAGATTTTAATTTAATTTAATTTTATTACCGTACATATGTAGATCTTGTAGACCTGTTACTACCTTTTTCCGTGTGAATAGGATCACGTTACTTTTCTTTGGGTTAACCGAGAGACTATTTGTCGTGCATCAATTCGTGACTTTGTCTAGAGTTTCCTGCATCAGTGTCGATACTGTGTTTGGAAACTTTCCATTGACTGCCATCACTATATCGTCCGCATATCCAGCTCCGTAGAACGGACCTTTGTTGATTATCCTCAAAAGAGAATCCACTACCAGGCTCCACAAAGTCGGCGATAAGACACCACCTTGCGGGCATCTTTTAGTCATTTTGACGGAAAGACTTTCTCCTAATATAGTAGATTGGATTATCCTGTTCTTCAGCATGTTTTTGATCCATCTGATTAGAGTTGGTTCTATCCCATGCCGTGTAGCAGCTATTTCAACGGATGAGAATGTTTTACGATCGAAAGCACCTTCAATATCCAGAAATGCTGCAGCACAGATTTCCTTTTGCTGCAAGGCCATCTTTGTGCGAGTCACCACATAGTGTAATGCAGTCTCCTTAGACCTACCGGGTAGGTAACCGCATTGCATCTTATTTACAAATGATCATAATTACATGTTCAAACCATTTATTATATGGGTTACATTTTTTCCAACTATAATTTTACAGTATTTGATTCAATACTTTATGTCATTTTTTAATGTCCCTCGTGAATATATCGACGATATGTCAGGATCTGAATATTTGTCATTATTGACGATGAGGTTCAAAAAAAACCTTTTGTTTCCGAAATTTTTATTTCATCATATATAATTTCAAATAATATTAATATTTCCAATATAATTTTAGCGCAGTGGTTAAGAGCTTAAGCCGCTCCGCCCACTGTGTCTAATAGTCGCGGGTTCGATTCCCGTTCGGGACATCGGGATCTTTGTGTGATCCACAATTATTTGTTCCCGTCTGGGTATTTGTTTATGTAAATTTTCATGTTGTAAATGCACCTACGATACAGGAATAAACCCAAATGTGGGGCTACGTTTAAAAAAAAAAAATTAATCTCTATTTAATTAATCTCTTATTTTCCCAGAGAGCTTATTCAATACCAATATTAAAACAGTTTACTCATAGAAAATTGGACAAATAAACACATTACACAGAACCTTACCTAGCTCTATAATTTATACCTCTTTGCAGTTAACCAAACGAAAGCTCAAGAGCAGAATATAATATTCATCAAATCTAAACACTTAGCCCAAGTTAAAGCCTACATCAGACCCTTACACATAAACTTTTACTAAGCATTCGAACCGAGACTTTATTTACCATGTAAGGATCTTCTATCTATAAACTTAAGCAGTCTTTCTTATCGTGGATCGTTCATTCGCATTCAACCTGGCTGAATAACCGATAGAGCTGAAATCAAGTAGTCATTAAATAAAGGTAACTCGATGAGTTCAAAGCCGAAAAGCGACCTTCGACGGTTTGAAAAGGGCCTGCTTTTTACCGCGAGGTGAAGGAATTACTTAGGTTAGGGTTTTCCTTCTTAAATAATATAATATTGGTCAACATTATCCTCGGAAATATTTTTGGAAATCCGCTTTATTCCTAATCTTTTCTCTTACCTCAATTAGTACGAAATGGTCTTCGCCCAGCAGTTGGATGGCTGCACAGGCTAATTGTATACTTTTCAAACATGGTTTTAATAGCAGTAATAATCCACTAAAAAGGGCATGAAAAGATTCAGCATCACCTCCTCCTCACACACACCGCGCACCTCGCAATGTTAAGGACATTTTAAATTATATTATTTATTTTAAGAATTCTTAATTGATTGTTTTATTCTTCACAACTGTTCAACAATTTTATCAAACACATAGAATTTGCTTCTAACTTGGAGCTGACTGAATTGGTTACCATTGAACCTAATATCCCGGCATTAGTCCTAAAATTCAAAATTGTTAGCCAAATTTTACGTTTCTAGGCCCGGCAGGTGATATTGGATGATTAATGAGCTTTTCTTAATAAATATAGTAATCACTAGTCCGGAAAATTTAATCTCTCTAAAAAGATTTCCATAAAACTGAAAGAAGTAAGTACTTGTAACGGTATAACTGTATTATTCTATCTGTTGCTTCTAGTAACATTTCTTACTAGTCGTCTGGAAGAGATTGCTTTTAGCAGAAAGATCGTCAATTGTACCTTTGTCTAAGGCTTTGTGTGTTTCTTTACTTTAATTTCGCTGGTGTACAATAATATTAACCTGTCTACAAGAATATAATTTTGTTAGGAATACCGTCCTAAGCTACTTGGAATTGTTTCAGTATTGCATTGACAAATCTTTCAGGCGAGAAAACATATCTTAACTAAAACCTGTAAATATATTAAAAAGAGTAGGTTAGACCGGCCTCTACTTGGTATTTCTAGGGTATGTATTCTGGTTAATACATGCATACTTTTTGTCTGTTTTAAAGGGAAACTGTTTTGTGTTGAAACGGGAATTACAGATTTCATCCAGTAAAGCCAATGTTTAATATGCTATACAAAATGAAACAAACACAAATATTGTTTTCGCTTGGACTTTTTTCAGATGAACCTTAAAAAGTCCAAGCCATCGTCAATCACAAAGGTCTTACAAATCAAATTCGGTTAAATCTGTAAAATCTTAGATAGATCTGTACAACTTGGCTGTTATATAAACAGATGAATTCCGCATTCAGTTAACGAACTTTGTATGTGCGTTCCACCTAAAATATTCTCAGTTACTTCGTAACCCAGCAGATAACAATCTAATACCGCCATTCATTAAAACTTTCGCACATGGCCGACGGAGCGCGACGATGGCGCGATGCAGGCGTGACGGTGCCGAGCCGCCGGCGGAGGCCACCGCGGCGCGTACGTTATACTGCAAGCACGACGACAACGTCGGTAGTTGCTGTGTGTACTAGCGTCCCGCTCGCACACATATTGGCGTCTCGTTCACGCCACTCATTTGTAATCAAATCGGGCGCGGCGGTGGCGGGTCTCAAAGTTTGCTGTAGCGCCGATCGTGGCTTAGCTGTGTAGCATCTCCCGTACATTTCAGTAATTTATATGACTACTGTACTCCCTGCCTACCCTGCAAGATATCTGGCGTAATGATATAAACAGATAGATCAACAAAATTATTATTTTGTTGATCTATGTGTCTATATCATTACGCCAGATTTTACTAGATACATTTAGCTATTGCTAAGTGAAGTCCCTAGTTAAAGCATCTACATAGTTATTGCTATGTTTAAAAGAACAACTGTCTTCATATAATGCGGTCATAAAACAGACCATGCGAATGCGAAAAGTCACAAACTCGCAAGCTTACAACGTCGACATAATATGGAATCTAATTACAAAATGAGTGTTATGAAAAAAATATTTGCTTGACACGTCAGTCACAGTTAGATAAGGGGAAGATGAAATAAAATAAGATTTAGTTTCTTTTTAATTTGGTCAAGTAGCTGTTTATTTGTTGGACTATCTTTCTGAAGTTTGTCAGCGACACAAATTTGTTTATTTTTTACTGCAATAGCCATAATACATATCTTTAAAAAAAAGAGAATGTGACTTCAGTGCAAAAAAATAAATACATGAAGTCGATGCTGGTTGGTACAGTCAGTTACTTGGCACCTACTTCAAATATTTAAATTTTGCTTTGATGATGTGATAAGTGAATTAATTATCAATATTTATATACATATATTTTATTAATCTGCTTAGTCTTACAGTAAGGTACCTACAGGATTATATGATACTTATAATAACTGAATTTATACATTTTTGCCGTTTGCCCTTAAAGAGTCTCCTGGTGTATGTTCAAAGTCTAAAATCCAATACCCATGAAATAAAAATGGGGCTACCTATAAGCTATACTGAATCTAATGCAAAAAGAATCATACAATCGGCGCATAATTGACGGAAATATCGGTGAACATACATAAATAAAGATACATAGAGACAAACATAAGACCTCCTTTTTGAAATCGGTTGAAAAGATAAACTTAATGATCCGACCCTACGGTTCATTTTACAGTAACGTGTATACTCCGTGAATTAATCAATGTAATAGTGTTCCTGAAGATCACGCATTGTTAATTAACCCTGGCTAGTTAAATATACTATAACTTGCTTTAACGGTGAAGAATTATATTGTGAGTTTCTCGAAATTATGTGAGGTTCGCTAACGCGGTAGACTGTGGCCTATACCCTCTCAGTTTAGAGAGGAGGCCCGTGCGTAACGGTGGGTCAGTTTCTAGTTAGGGCTATTATTATTATTATTTTATTATTATAATTAACACGGTATATTGGTCCTTTGAGCGGATATTCAAATATATTAAAGGAAAATTAAATCATTAAATTTCTCAGCAAAGAGTAAAACTGTACTAACAGCGAATAGGAGCACATGTCAACCTTCTAGCTACAGCTCTGAGTGAACCACTAAGAGTCAATAGGCTGAAATGACGCCATATTATGGTAATATGATAAATAAAATCAAGAAGAGGCAGATCCTTCATTGGAAGCATAAACCTGACCAACCAACCACGGGCATAAAACCCATATGCTAATGGCTAGTAAGCCGATTGCACGGTATTAGAAAAGAAAAATAAAATCTCAATTATGTATTACATACGTACTTAAAACTCAGATAAATTTATTGAAACTATTATTATCAATTTATTCTTTATTTAAATGGCTTTAAGGGGAGACTATTTCTGTATTAAATAACTCACAAAAACCACACACTTCTATCTGAGCAACGGCAAAATATAACCCTATACATTTAAACGCTCAAAATAAATTTATTTTGCAAGTCTATGTACGTGTAGCTAGGATAAAAATTCTATTACCCTCATATGTTTGCCCTGCAGCTAACAAGTCTGACGGTAATAAATAGACAGGACGGTAGGGGCTGAGTTGAACTGTGTTTTATAGCAGCGAACGGCCGCAGACCTCGTAATGCCTCTATCGGGCTCCTGACCTAGGACCTAGACCTAGACCTAGGACCTGCTCCTGATTAGTTCTTGCAATGAGACTTTTTTATATATCCATTACGAAAAACAACATCCACGCTTATCGCCACACAAACTATACATAGTCACGTCAACACACTCCATAAAAACGGGGGTAATTCGGTACCGCACATGATATTACGGGCCACCGTCATCTCAGAAATGACCGTTAACCTTTTTTCTGTCGGCCAGTTTCGTCCCTTTGTAAAAAAACCTGTATCTCTTTATAAAGGTGATAGTTGCCTGAAAATGATTTATGACAGACAGAACGCACCATAATCGAGGGGAAAATTCAGTAAGTGATTTAGTTAGAGCAAGTTTTTCGTTTTACAAAGTAGCCAAGTATATAAGAGTTTTTATGAATAGAACTGGCAGCCGCCCCCAAGTTTGTCTGTGAATGTATTTTTATAATTTATAGCCTATGTGTTATTCTGATGTATAAGTTATATTACTATTAGATTTCATCAAAATCCGTTCAAAAGGTTTTGCGTGAAAGAGTAACAAACATCTATAGATAGAGTCTGAGGGACTCTATCTATAGATGTTTGTTGTTGTAGGAACTATCACGTTTATAATATTAGTAGGGTTGATGATATGAGGCGCTTGTAACATTGAGGGATTCAGATGTTCTAGCAATCACTGAAGTTAACGGAGCATCCATTGATTGTGTGAGCTGTTTTTCTTTTAATTTGGACCCCTCTCTCCCCCTTGGTGAGGTTTAGTAAGATTTGGTGGGATCGCCGTCCCCCTTACGTAAGATTAACGCTCTAGTTGTTAAAAATAAATTCTTAAAGTAAATGTTTTGATTGCTTTGAGATTTTGAGAGTACCGTGAAGTTTAAATGAGATTTGATGAGATTTTACTTGACTTCTCCCCCCATTTTGAGCTCACGTAATTAATGGTTGTTTAGTTATCATCAAGAAATAAATACGAAGAAAGACGGCCTAAGCTAGCGAGCCTTTTGAATTCCACCAAGCCTTGACATCATTTTGGTGGGCGTGGCTTACCTCAGTTTGTCATCGCTACTCGCTCCATTCAAACTACGCTCGAGTTTGCATAGCTATTGAATATTATCTATTTTTACTAACAATAAAACCCTTAGAATGAAGTGATAAATCCCAACATGAAAAAATCACTTGGACCGACATTTTGGTCCCACAAATGGTATCATATTATTTTTTTTAGTATTTTTTATCACAAAACCCGTAATATGATTGAACTTACCAGTAATATTGACATGAATGAACCGTTTAGTTTTTACCATTCTCCGCCTGATGGCAAATACAAATGTGGGTGGGGTGGAACGTCCCTCACGCCCTTTGCCACCCCCCGCAGTACTACGCTTAATTGTATAGGAAAATCTTATAACGCCATCTCCTCTTCGTATTTGCTTTGTCGTTATTAAATACTTCGAACTAGAGAAGCTGCTGCAAAAAATGGCGCGTAACTTAATGACCGCCGAGTTGGCGGGCATGTTTGTGTTTACATACATAGTAAAATCGTATTTTTCTCGAGTCGTTTTAACATTATCTCATAAAGATATACTTTTGAAATAAAATTTAATACTCGAACGTGTCACATTGCGGCAAGCATCTGACACAGAGCGAGTTAGAGTGTATTCATTCTAACTTTTGCTACGAAAAAAATAGTTGAGGCGTCTTCTTGTAGTATATAATAACTGAACCACACCGGAATTTAATGTATAAAGATTACACATCAATAACGAGATAAAAATATCCTTAAACAATAAAAAAACTATACACAATATTCATTAAGTCCCTTGGTAGTTATTATATATCAACAACGGTAATCAAACCTGAAAAAAATGCAGTTAAAACACAAAAAGCAACTTTGAATAATTTTTTCAAAAGTATAATTTTCAAGTTTTAATTTTTCACCGAAGGTAATTAATTTTCCTTAACTTTTGCCTCCTAGGTCAAGTATCCATACTAACATTATAAAATCGAAAGTAACTTACGTCTGTTTTTCTGTTACCTTTTCACGCCCAAACTGTTAAGCAAGTATTTGGAAAATTCAAGGAAATAGATTTTATCTAGGGGAAGGATATAGGTTACTTTTTGGCTCAAAAAAAGGTTAAGGATGTGAAATTGGTGGTATACATACCTATAGATGCACCCGGTCGCTTGCATGCGACAGCGTCAGCTGTTCTGTTAGTCACAAAGTACTTTATAATAATATGAAATACAGACCTAACTCTACCCTCAAAATGAGTAACGGCAACCTAACGCCATCTATATTCGAGTTTTGGGACTACTATAACTATTAAGCTATACATATACATACGTACACTATACCTGCTTCTTCTTCTGACCCCGTTACCAATGACTATTTATTGTTCTTCAGTTAGGTATACAATTTAAACACAGTTTAAGGAGATTTTTTTTTTTTTCATTTAAAACATTTAAAAACATATTATTTTGCACCACTATAGGAATAGATCCAAGTATTAAATCGTTTTTCGTCCTTAGCTGGATACAAAATTTATGCAAAAAATCCTTGCTCTCTGAAATAAAGAAAAAATTAATCAGTACCTAACTTGTGAGAGAAGAGGTACTAAAATATTGCTGATGAGTTTAAAAACCCTAAATGCATAAAAAAAAATACATACCAGCATTATTTAAACATCCAGGAATACAACAAATTCGTTTGGACATCGTGAAAAGAAAACACAAACATCACAAATCGCCACTATGACTAGAGTCCTATCTCAGATTTTAGTTTAAAATCGTCACAAGTACGAAATTCAACACGGCCGGAGGAACGTAAGCTCAACTTAACGGAGTTAAGTGGAAAAGCACTTTGTAAACAATATTAAACCAAATAAAACAAACAAAGCACCGTCAACGCTGCAAAACATTACCAACGGCCATTTGCTTGTGGTGTTACTAGCCTTAATTTTAAACATTTACTATTTGTCGCAAAATAAAATTTAGATTGAGTATTATTAGAAATAAAAATCATATTTATTACGATTTGAAATAAGATAAGAACACTTAAGCGTTAGATTACAATACGATAATAAAAAAAAACGTATTAGAAGTAGCCATAACATTTTTATTAACAGGACGCCCATCTTGGAATCTCATGACGTAATTTGAACCCTACTATAACCAAAATTATACTTAAGGCTGGTTACCCGATAAGTGTTTATGTATGAAACAATGGCATACGATTTCAGCGCCATCTAGCGTTAAATATTTAACTTCATGGTTTAGTTCTGCCATCTATTAACGTGTTTTGAAAAGACATAATTAAAATTCTATCAAATTAAAAATCACTCATCATGCAGAATCTAATATCACGATGACCATCTAAATTTTGTATACTTATTTCGACCGAATTTCTCATATGCCAGTTCTAAGATTGTGTACCCTGCTGTTAGTAATAAACAAGTCATTACACTAGGCGGTTGTTTAATTGCATTCCCAAACATTACACTGGCGACGAGTTTACGTTACATTTGCAAAGAAAAAAAAATGTCTCAAATAATAGGAAATATATCCGTTTTCTATCATATTTCTCACGATTGGGAAATATTTTATAGTAAGCTGCAACAGTTCTTGCATTTAAACAGTATAAGAAAAAGAAAGCTGTGCTGTTGACACATCTATCAGATGAAACATATCGCCTGGTGCGGAATGTAGTTCACACGCGCGAAGTGGAAGAAGTGACTTATGAAACGGTAATTGAAGTGCTTGCGAAACATTTCAAACCGAAAAGATGTACCTTCGCCGACAGGGCAAAGTTTTATGAAGCCATTAGAAAGCATGGAGGGAGTATCGAGGCGTGGGCGGCATGTGTCAGGGGACTAGCCATACACTGTGATTTTGGCAATTCGTTGGACTCCGTGATGCGCGATATGTTCGTGCTAGGGTTAAGCGCAGGACCTGAACGAGATCGCTTGTTTGAACAGGACGCAGTTACTTTAACGTTTGCTATGGCGCTGGAGGTAGCATAACAGGCGGCCTGCGCGCGGGAAGCTCGTGCAGCTGCACTAGCAGGAGTGAGCGGCAGCGACGTCCTTGGGGGTCAAGGAAGAACCTGTTTACCGTGTAAGCGGTGGTCCAGGATATACATCGCAGCAGAAATCAATGAGTGTTTGTGACGTGCGCGGTCTTAAAAATCACGCGGCGAGTGCGTGTCGTTATTAAAATTATCGTTGTCAAAAGTGCGGTGATAAGGGTCATCTCAAAAAGGTGTGTACGACCAAGAAATCTAGTGTGTATAATATAGAAGCCACATTGCCGTCAAACGAAAATGAGGACCGCGTCTGTAAGGAATGCGGACTTTTTAACTTAAGGTATGGTAAGTACCCACCCTTAACTGAAGATGTTTATGTCAATGGAATTCCTTTAAAAATAAAAATAACCCCGAGCGCTGGATGGACTGCAATTTCTGATGAATATTACAAACAAAATTTTGCCAATTATAAGCTTCGAAATTGTGGTTTAAATATGTTTATGTATAATGGGCAAACAGTATCACTTTTAGGTTATTTTGTAGCTAATGTATGCTATATGAATAAGCAAAAAGACCTAGTCGTTGTTGTAAGAGATGGTGGCCCACCGTTGCTAGGCCGCGATTTTCTGAGAATGTAATAAGACTCCATGCTTGACTGAGGTGCGAAAATTACTTAAGGAGTTTTCAGACTTGTTTACTGGAGTGTTAGGACGTTTTAATAAATTTCAAGTTGAATTAAAAGTAAAAGAAGGGGCGCAGCCAAAATTTTTTAAGCCACGATCAGTTAGTTCCATTTGCCTTAAAGAGAAGGGTAGAGGAAGAACTGGAAAGACTCGTGTCTTTAGGCATATTGGTTCCCGTTAACTATTCCAACTATGCAACTCCTATTGTTCCGGTAGTTAAAGAGGATGGTAAAATTAAAATAGCTGGAGATTTTTCAGTTACTCTTAATAAATATTTGCAGAATGATAAAAACAATAGTAAAATTATTTTCAAAATTTGGTGGAGGTGTTTATTTCACAAAAACAGACCTCAGTAATGCGTATACGAGGCATGCCTTTTAAGTTTTGTCGTTTGAAGAAAAAAACGCAACTAGAACCTTATAGTACTTTTTATAGTTTTTCAAAGTATTCACCACGTAGCTTAATACACTTTTCCATTCGCTCAAACCGGTTATTATAACATTTATTCCACTCTAAAGTGGGGGTGTTCAAAATGGCTGACTTGAAAGCGTCGACTGCTTCTTCACCGGACTGGAACCTTTGACCACGAAGACTTTTCTCAATTTTAGGAAATGTAAAGAAATCGTTAGGGCGTAGGTCAGGACTGTATTAGGAGGATGGTCACGAATTTCTACTTTTTCCTGCTTCAAATTTTCAATCGTTTGACGAGCGCTGTGTGAGCTTGCGTTGTCGTGGTGCAGGATGATGCGTCGCTTTGAGTTAGATTTTCGAAGTTCGGCGATGACTTGTGGTAAACAAACTGTGGTATACCACTCTGCGTTAACCGTTCTACGATCTTCAAGTGCAATAGTCGCAACATGGCTGGTTTTTCCAACGAACGTGGCCACCATCTTCTTTGAAGTGCTTCGAAAACGAATAACTTTAGTCGGCTTTGCCTCGTCTTGAAAGACCCAGATTGTAGATTGTTGTTTGGAATCAGAATCGTAGGCATAGATCCACGATTCGTCACCACTGATGATGTCGTAGACGTGATTTGACTCTCCTAGGTTGCACCTTTGCAGAGTTTTCTTACACCATCTGACGCGGGCCGCCTTGTGATCGTCGGAAAGCAGATGCGGTATCCAACGGCAAACTAGCTTTATCACACCAAGCGCTTCATGCAAGATCTTCTAAATAATAATAATAATAATAATAAATTTATTCAATGTTTCAGAGGCATTTTTTTACATCACAGTTATTATATGTACTTAATAATAGGGAACAAGAGCAACAACTTTGTGGTGCGGTGGTATCTGTACTAGTTATAGAAAAACTGTATGACAGATACCTTCGCCTTCCTATAAGTACAGAGAATATTATTATTGGGTGCAATTGGTACATTATAATTAACAAAATATTATTATTATATTAAATACAAAATAAAACTAAAACTTGTCCCAAAGAAAATTCCGAATAAAAGTAAATTACAATTTAAAATCAGAATAAATAATGATTACAAATTTCACATGCGGATATACTTACCTGTGAGTGCGTGCGTGTGCATGTGGGTGTGTGTGTGTGTGTGTGTGTGTGTGTGTGTATTTGTGTGTGTATAGAGTTTGTAATAGAATCTACTTTGTCGTTATGAGTAATTTTTCAGTGTCATCGTAAGATAGTTTCTTCAACCAGGCCTTGATCGTATATTTACACTGCGACAGGGGTAAACAATAAATATTATTGCTTTTGTTGGCAAGGTTATAAAGTTTAGGACCCAACACCATATAATTTCTGGAGGCTAGAGCAGTTTTAGACAATTTACTCCCACAAACAAGATCTCTCCGCCTTTTGCAGTGGTAAGCACTATAGTTAAAGGGAAGGGACTTATGTACACGTAAAACTACGTGAAGGACAAAGAGCTGTCTCACAGTAAGTACGTCGCTTTGTAAGTAAAGGCTTGATGTAGGATAAAGAATATGCTTTTTTAACATTACTTTTAAGACAGCTCTCTGTGCTCTTTCTAGTTTGATAAGAGATGTTTTATATGTTCCTCCCCAGGCTGCAATACAGTACGATAACACAGACTCAGCCAACACAAGGTATACTGTTCTAAGAGTCATAGGGTCAGCTGATGATCTTAACTTTTTAAATGCGAACATTAACTTTCTGATTCGAGAAGTAAGTGAGTCGATATGCTTGTGCATGCTGAGAGTGCTGTCAATCTGAACACCTAGATACTTAATATCATTAGATCTCTTGATGGGAGGACAGCGGCAACTTTCTGTTTGATTGGAACTGCAGTGGTGGGCTTTCATTACGTAAGAGTCATATGAGGGCTGGGAAGCTAGGTACAAAGAAAAAGTGACATAGTGCGTTTTATTCAAATTGAGTGTTAGTAAGTTAGAGTGTAACCATTTCACCACTGCTGTCAGTGCCTGTTCTGCCAGTCGTCGAGTCTCGCTCCATGTGTCCCCATGAATAAGAAGAGCAGTATCATCCGCATAAGCAACTACCTTACAATGCGGAAGTTGAAGTTGACACATGTCGTTGATATATATAAGGAATAGCGTCGGTCCGAGAATACTCCCCTGGGGCACACCATAAACAATTTGTTCTTCTCTACTCACAAAATCATCAATTTTTACACTCTGTGTACGTTGGGTTAAGTAACTTTGAAACATGCTGAGTGCATTTCCACGGATGCCAATATATTCAAGTTTCATTAAGAGGAAATGGTTGTCCCTGAGATGCCTAATAGAGCCTCTATCTCTCGATACTTCACATGATGATCTTCGAGAATTAGTTGTCTCACAGCAATGATGTTATCATCAGTGAAGGCGGATTTTGAGCGTCCTTCGCGAGATTTGTCACTAACACTAGTATGTCCACGCTGGAATTCTAAATACCAGCGTTCGATAGTCCGCAGACATGGGGCTTTATCACTGAACACAGATGTTAGCTCTTCAAAACACTGAAGCCGTGTCAGGCCTCTTCTAAAGTTGTAGAAAATAATTGCACGAACATTTTCCTTAGAAAGATTCATTTTCGTACGTAACCTGATAGATTCCAATCGACGCTGTAACTAAACAATAGCATTAATCCTAATACTTTCAACTGTTTTGAGATTCAAAATTTAAACACATTCGAATATAGACCAGTTCCAAATTCAAAATTGCCGGGAAATATGAAAACTACGCCTAGTAACCAATTTTTACTGTCGGAAACCTAACAAAAACTCACAACCATCACAACACATAAGGGTTTTTTTAAATATACGCGCCTAATGTACGGCTTGGCGAACGCACCGGCTATTTTCCAACGTACAATGTAAACGTTGCTATTAAACATAGAGGGTGTTAGCTGTTGGCTTGACGATATTTGTATCATAGCTTCTTGTTGGAAAACACACCTCGTTAGGTTAGTGATGTTCTAAAAAGGTTAAAGGACGCGGGGCTTAAGTTACAAAAGCATAAATGCGCTTTTTTTTCAGAATAACGTACCGTACTTAGGTTTTATTATAGATAAAATTGGATTGAGAGCTTGTAATAGAAAGGTCGATGCAATCATGCAAGCTCCTCGTCCCCAAAACGTTACTGATGTGCAACGTTTTTAGGCGTAGTCAATTATTATCGTAGCTTCATTCCGAATGCATCCAGTTTATTACATCCCCTACACGAGCTTCTTTGCGTTAACGCTGAATGGGAGTGTTGAGGCTCAACAAGATGCTTTCGAATATGTAAAAAAGCAACTAGCGTCAGATATTGTTCCCTGCCATTTCGACACGGAAGCCCCGCTGGTGCTCTCAGTTGACGCTAGCCCGTCGGGCCTCGGGGCCGTGCTGGCACAAGTTGACGATAAAGGTTTTGAACGACCCTTGGCTTTTGCTTCTAGGTCATTATGCTCTAGTAAAAAGAACTATAGCCAGATAAAAAAGAAGCAAAAGCGATAATGTTTGGGGTGAAAAAGTTTCACGATTTTTTATATGGTCGTCATAAACCATTTGTTTCAAAAACGCACCACTGTCCGTTTTTGTCTATTTTTGGCAAAAAAAGGGATTTTATTATCAGCATATAATTACACTATAGAGTATAGTATAAGAAGTGGTAATAATTTAGTGGCTGATTATTTTTCACGCTCGCCTTTACCATGTGAAAGTGATAAGGATAGTGGTCAAAATTTGTCGTTTTTACAATTTTTAGACTCAGAAACACTGCCGGTGTCTTTTCAAAAAATTAAAACTGTCACTTTCGAGGATAAAGTGCTACAAACCATCACTTGGTACATGAGTCACGGTTGGCCTCGCAAAATTAAATGTCATACAATTGCTCCATATTTTAAACGTAAAACGGACTTAGAAATATACGACGGGTGTTTATTCAGAGGCCATAGAATAGTTATACCGTCAGTGTTTCGGAAGAAGTTATTAAATGAATTGTATTCAGCGCATTTCGGTATCATTAAAACAAAGAGCATGGCGAGGGGTAGGATTTGGTGGCCGGGCATCGATGACTAGACTATAAATGGCTAGCATGTATCCATACTAGTATGGGTTGTGGCACCTCAACACGAGCTCTAATTGTAAAATTAAAAGAATTCTCTACATATCCCGCTATGGCATATCGATCACGATCGTGTCTGACAACGACGTTAACATTAATTCAGTGGAATTTATTGAGTTTTGTGCTTACAATGGGATTAAACACGTTACATCCCCCGTTTATGATCCGTCGAGAGATGCGCGGGCAGAAAATTCTGCAAAAACATCGAAAAAATGATAAAGAGTATTATTAGAGAAACGTGCAATAATAGTGGCATAGAAAACAAGTTGATGTTTTTTTATTTAATAATCGCAATACGACCCATTGCTCGACCGGTGAAACGCAGCCAAAACTAATGATTGGACGCGACCTTAAATGCCGGCTTAATTTGATTATGCCTAACAGAAATTATTCGGAAATTAGTGCTGAACAACAAAAAGAAAATAAAATTTCGAATGTTAATAGACGCTTCCAAATCTGTGATTTTGTCTGGTTAAAATGGTTGGTGGCAAGAAAATAAATTTGGGTAATAGGAATGATACGTAAAGTGATCGGGACGAGAATGTTTGCAATATTTGTCAATGATTACAATATACTGAAGGCATGTAGATCAAATATTGAAATATACCGGACCATCTTTTACGGTGTCGGATAAGACAGATACGGGGGAGGTACCTTGCCATTCACGATCGTCGGCGTCTCCTACCACACCCCAGGATGCCCTAAATTATGGCGATACAAATGAACCAACCATTATATTACCCTTGAGTAATAGCGAGGTGGATGGTGAGAGGTCTCAGCAGGATCCTGAGGAGTGGGCGGAGGTGAGGGATGATATAGAGGACTGTGATGTAAATGATTCTTCCCGAAAGCAGTGACGAGGCCGATCGGCAGCCGATGATGCAACAAGAAAACATCTCACTACCTAGCGTACTGAAACAGACCTTCGACTGCCGACCGGGCCTCAAGTAAGACCTAGAACTAAAAGAGTAAATTATAACAAATATTATTAAACAAGTTAAGTATTATTTGTCACCAGGTTTACAAATTAGTGGGGAAGGATTGGTATGAAAGCATACATACCTATAGATGCATCCGGTCGCTTGCATGCGACAGCGTCAGCTGTTCTGTTAATAATAAATGAGTCATTACACTAAGCGATTGTTTAATTGTATTCCCAAACTTAACAGAAATACACGCTTAAAAATTACGCAAACGAAGTAGCGGGTAAAGCTAGTAATTTTATATATTTACCGCGTCGATCGCGCCATTCATTGTGGTTCTATTGTAAGTGAGATTGTTAGGGCATCACACGGTCAAATGGGATGTGCCAAGTTCCATGGTTGGGTGATGGAGAGGCCATACTTACCGTTTATCCCGGCTCAATTTACTCTTTCGCTTATTATTAAAAGACCCTTGAGGGAGACCGAAGATTGTGTGGTTGTATTGAATTATTTTCAAGAGGACGTGCATTTTTTTCCAATTCAAGATCAACATACACCGTTATACAATCTAAAAAAGTAGTTTTATAAGATAAAATAAACATCGAAACGCCTATATTTCCCAAGCAGGGGCGGCAGAGGTGTATTGTATGCACCCACTTTTCGCTGATATTATTAGGTCTCATGTTATAAGAGGCGAACCAATTGCCATGTACCGGGCACACTTCCAGACTTCTGACTGATACAGGGAGCTTTTCGATAGAAAAACTACGTTTTTCCGACCCCAGGACCTCGTGATCGCAACGCGCATTATTTGCCACTAGACCAACGAGGCAGAAAGCAGTTTTATTATATGTTATAAAGATTTTTACATTAATATGATCTTATGAGGAACACAAAAAATAGTCCAGTGTCGAGGTGACAGGGATCTGGCGCTATGCCTGATTCCGATTACTTCGTGAAGCCAAGTTGGAAGCCTAATGGGCGATTTGATGATTTCTAACAGCAGGTGGCCATGCGTCTTGAAACCGTAATATGTATGACCTTTTCTCTCTTACCTCGTTTTCTGAGGGAAAGTATAAGCAGATTTCTCAATTTATTTCAATATTTTTAGTCGAATAATGTGTTGTGATTTTGGTTATATAATGTGATTTTATTTTCTTTTAGTTTCATGCTCTTTGTTAAGCATTATATTAAAAATTATTTTGTATACAAATTGTAATGAGCGTGTAATGAAATCTCTGATCGTCAAAAATATTTCAACTACTCGTGACCTAAATAAACCAAAAAGTAAAAGATTGAATCGTAATTCAATAGCTCTCTTTTTAATTCATTGTATAAATTATGAAGGTCCTTTATTCTTATACATTATTACCTTATCACCTGACATTATTTGTCTCGCGTTCTTTACGAGACACAAATGAAAAAAGCAAGAAGACGAATTAAGCTTTTAGTTGTTAAAAATTAGATCACTCATCCATAAAATCATTTATTTGAGTTGTGTCGTTATTACCTTCAGCCAGATTTATGCACGCATTCATTTTCCTCTAGCCGTATCGTAAAAAATTGTATTACATACCTATGTTAAGACACTCTTCAGACTTTATCTTTTCACTTTCGCATGGGTCGGTTTATCATTATTTCCAGCCTATTCGATATATCAACATTTATGTCCCAAAAACCTACTCCTCAAGTATCTAACTTTTATCAACTTACCAGATAACGTTTGGCAAAATATTGTCTCTAAAAATCCCTAGTTCGATATCAAAGGCAAAACACCTTTAAAAGTCTAGTTTACCAAACTAATATTTCTAAAATACACTTGGCCAGCAGAACTATATATAACGCTATTCATAGGATCTGGCACGGGTTTACTTGTGTTATATTATATAACGACCAAGGTCCCCTTCTATGATTTCGTAAATAAATAATGTGGAGCCTTGAGCGATTCATATGTATGTTAGTACTTATTAGTCGTGACGTTATGCAACGATATACGAATGGCAACTTTAACTTGGCTTCGTCTTAGGGATATAATGAGGGATAAAAAGAACGATTTCTTGATAATCAATTTTTTCTTTGCCTAAAATTCGAAATTTAAAAAAAAATATCGTTTTTATTAAAAAGGTTTTTTTTTGTTTCTTGAAGAAATATATTAAGAAGTAGATAGGATGTCTCTTTTCTCTTAATATAAATAATCTCAATTAATCTAAAAAATAATTGATTTTGTTAAAAATCGATTTTTAGGTACTTTATTTAATCGCCAAATCTACCATGAATTTCCTAGCAAAGAACATTGAGTTATTATAAAATACGTACTAAAGAAGACACATCAAGTAAAATTTTGTAGCAAAAGTTAGAGTGCATACACCAGAGTTCCTCTTGTTTCAGATGGTTCCATAATATGAATCGTTATCACCATTTAAGCCTACACTTGTCCTCTGGTAAACATAGGCTTCCCAAATTGCTTTTCAGCGTAACTGGTCCAATGCCAAAAAATTGGTAATCGAAAATATGACTTAAAAGTTGTTTAAATCAGGGATATAAATAATAGCAAAACACATTTACTGTAAAGATTACATACCAAACATGAGTTTATTTTAAGTCAGTTGTTTTTTTGAAAAAATCTTACGCATTAAGAAATTATAAAAAAGAACAGATTCAAAACAAAAATAATTGATTAAATCGCCAAATTTATAAGAATCAGCTGCGAATCGATTAGTCCAGAATCGGTCTTTTAATCCTTGATTTATTCGAGAATCGATTCTTGCATGGTCGTTACGATTTTTCTTAGAATGAATACCTGCTACAGCAGACGATATGATATGAATAGATTAATTTAAAAAAAAATCAAATGTTAAGCAATTAAAAAAAATAAAAAATCGACGATTATTAATCGATTTACTCAAAAAAATAAACAATGTTTTTCAAATACGATTTTCTTCACAAGCCCGGTTCGTCTGTGAGACACCACACCTCACACATACAACTATATACAACTTACACGTCACACACTAGCAAAGCGTGCATACACCGTGAGCAAAAAAAAGTCACTCCGCATCGTTACAAATAATAAGAGTTAATTTTTAGATTCAGTTACTTTTAGCATTTGCCGAGTATCATTGTTTAGGTTTAAATTTGGTTATTTAATTTTAAGTGCAACTAGGTGTGAGAAGTTTCTTCATAGTATTCTCACTGTGACTTAAACTTCCCACATCTAGTTCAAATCTTATTCCACCTCGAAATAGTTTAGAACTATTTTAAGGTGTAATAAAATTTCAAGTTTTTCCAACTTTCTTTTCTTATTCCATCAAATTTTTTGAAAGCTGTAATCCACTCAAATGTATTAACATATAATATAAATAACCAAAGTTTTTGTTTCATTATATTGAACTGAAATTGTGTATGGTATTTTATATCATGTGCATTAATAATAATAATAATAACCATGGTAACTGCTGTCAACGACACATGTCGTTTTGTGTAAATAATTTTTTTTTTACGAAGAAATATAAAAAAGTAACCGTTTAGACATTAACAAACAACAAAAATAAAAATCTTTTATAAAAAAAGGTAAACCGACTTCAAAAAGCAAAAAAATAAATATTTGAAGTCGGTCCTGGTTGGTGCAGTCGGTTACTTGGCACCGACTTCAAATATTTATTTTTTTGCTTTTTGAAGTCGGTTTACCTTTTTTTATAAAAGATTTTTATTTTACAATTTTAAGTGATCAGTGAATTCTATAGTAGGGTACCTATAGGATTGACGTAATACCCATAATATCGCAATTTACACATGCCTATTGTTTGTCGTTAAGGAGTTCCCTGGTGTATCTTCTAAGTCCAGGGTCCAATGTTAATAAAATTAATATGGGACCACCTTGGAGATATACTGAACCCAATGCAAAAAAAAATATCAAAATCGATCCACAATTGACGGAAATATCGCTGAACATACATAAAAAAAAAAAAAAAAAAAAAAAAAGCATACATACAACCGAACATAGAACCTCCTCCTTTTTGAAGTCGGTTAAAAAACAACACAATTTCAGATCAAAATTTACAATGCGAACGTAGGTTCGCAAAATGTGGATTTGGACGAAAATACATGAAACATCTGTAAATGGCCGAGCCCAGCCGAAGAAACCCCGTGCGGCTGTGTCGGCAGCGGGATAATAATAATAATAAATTTGTTTATTTGCGCATAAGTAATTACAGATTGATAGATGATAACAAGGATAAAATCAGTAACTAGGTCGTACAAGTTAAATCTGTATACAAAACATGTGAACCCTGCCTCTTAAACTAGGTTGCCCTGTATCTTAAGGGGCAGTTTTCGGCTATATAATGGCAACAAATGTTGTGATTTAAACTAGAGTAATTTACAATGTGAAATATCTATCGTACAATAGTGCGTAACTATGGATACATTTGCAAAAAGGTTTGACATGCATTTGCGTGTGTGTGTGTGTGTGTGTGTGCGCGCGCGCGCGCGTGTGTGTGTGTGTGTGTGTGTGTGTGTGTGTGGGTGTGTGTGAGTATGTGTGTGTGTGTGTGTGTGTGTGTGTGTGTGTGTGTGTGTGTGTGTGTTTGTGAGTGTGTGAGTGCGAGTTAATTTATTAGTAATAAGTGTATATAGTACGGTGATAAATTATGTATAATTCGATGACTTATTTTAAGTAACGTATGTGAGAAGATACTCTATGCTGGAATAGTCTTGTTGCAACAGCCATTTTGTAAGTTTGGTCTTAACATTAAATTTATTCAAATTTAGTACGTTGAGTTCATTCTGTATTTTTTATATATAAAGGTACTTAATATATAATATTGGTGCTGGGCAAATGTGGTCCTGTGACATATACCTGGCGGGATTTTTGATCGCTTATTTAGACCAGTGGGGGGAAGGCTGGAGTGTTTTCTGAGAATCGCTTGGAGCACATAAAGTTGACGAACGATTAGTACTTGACATTCTGAATACAGTTTTGTAGTAGGATATCTGTATGACTTTCTAGACATAACTTTCAAAATAGCTCTCTGTGCTCTCTCTATTTTAAAAAAATTTACTTTTGCGGCTCCGCCCCAGACAACGATGCAGTAACCGATGATGGATTGGCATAGTACACCATTTTAAGTGTATCATAACTAGCCGATTCTCTCAGGGATAGACAATGTTTTAAAGCCACACTGGGAGACCAGTGTGGACTTATGTGATACCCATTCTATTTTGTACTGTGGAGCGGTGGTGGTGTGTCGGGTGGCAGGTGTAAGATGTCCTAATCTACATCGAGCCACCCAACCCACAAATGCTAAACCATTCTGGCAGTGCAGAATAGAGCGGCGTATAAATATGGCTAGGACACTCATAGCGAAATTGTTGTGCATCCAGGCTGAAAACAATCGCTCGAGAGTTATGCGTTTCGTGGCCCAAGCCTTTGCAGGCACAGGAGTGGCTCCTGTGGACTATGTGGCAGGGGTCGCGGAACGCATAGACTATTGGAAGCAAAAAGTTTATGCATGGGTGAAGAGGATTCGCAGGTATAAGGCGAGAGCGGATAGATACCACGTGAATCGCACCTTCCAGACGAATCAAAGGAGTGTATACCAGGCTTGGGAGCGCCCAAGAGAGAGTGACTGACGTGCACTTGCCAAACGCGGCCGTGATGGCCGAGTTTTGGCGTAAAATTTGGTCAGTGCCCGTCAGTCACTCCGAGGGCGAATGGTTTGATGTTGTTGGACGATTCTGTGGGCCCATTTAGGAAATGGAGCCCGTAGTCATAAGCCGTGAAGATCTGGCCTGTGCAAATCGTGCGGTGCCGAACTGAAATAGTTCGGGGCCGGATGGACTGCACGCATTCTGGCTAAAGAGGCTCCAGGGCTCACATTCTTGTCTAGCGACTCAATTCCAAGAAGCTCTTCAATTGGGATCGCTCCCTAGCTATATGACATCGGGTATCACTCACTTGATTCACAAATCTGGCAGTACTGTGGAACCTAAAAATTATAGACCGATTACATGTCTACGAGTACCTACGGTCTACAAACTCCTTACATCCATTCTGAGAATAAAAATCAATAATCACCTTAAGGCACAGCATATTCTATCGCCTACTCAGAATGGGTGTAAGGGGGGGTCCCGGGGTGCAAAGAATTTGCTCCTCATTGATATTGCCATTTGCCAACAGGTGCGACGATCCAGAAAGAATGTCTCCATGGCCTCGATTGACTATAAGAAGGCCTATGATTCAGTGCCTCATACATGGCTGGGGAGGGTGCTAGAGCTGTACAGAGTACACCCGGCGCTATGCTTTTTCCTCGGTTCATGTATGAGGCAGTGGACCACAATTCTTCGTCACCCAGGATGTGGAGGCCTTTCTGGTTCGTCGGACTTGATAATGATAAGCAGGGGTTTCTTTCAGGGCGACAGTTTGAGTCCGTTGTGGTTCTGCTTAGCTTTGAATCCATTAAGTGCTATACTGAAGGATTCAAAGCTAGGTTACCATTTGCGAGGGAAAGTGAGCCTATATCTCATCTACTATACATGGATGACCTCAAGTTGTACGCTTCGAAGAAAATAGACCTGATGGAGTTGCTCAAAATAACCGGCAATTTTAGCAACGACATCGGAATGAAGTTTGGAGTAGACAAGTGTGCGGTCATCCATGTACAAAGACGGAGAGTTGAAGATTCTTTTAATCTACAGCTTTCTGAAGATATATCCCTCAGGTCTCTCTCTGAAATGGATTCCTACAAGTATCTTAGTATGTCACAAGCCTTAAGTATAGCTGAACAGGGAACAATCATTGAAAGATCGGTTCTTTGCCCGCCTGATAAAAGTGTTAAAAAGCTTTCTATCAGGTGGAAATAAGGTCCGAGCTTTCAATGGTTGGGTCATGCCTGTTCTTACATTCTCTTTTGGCATACAAAGGTGGACTCAGTCTGAACTGGATGCCCTGGATAGAAAGGTCCGTCGATTGCTGACAGCGTATCGTATGCACAAAGTAACGAAACAAACGATTTTAGGCCCGGTTATAGGAGGGTAGTCTATCGCCATTTTACCGGGCACATTTTCAGACTCCGGACTGATACTGGGAATTTTTCGTTAGAAAAAATTTACTTTTGAAGACTTCGGTCCTGGTTATCGCGACGCGCATTATACACCACCAGATCAACAAGCCAGTCAGTCGGTAAAGGTGTATTGTGTAAACTCACATTACAGCGACGATTTTAGGGTCTCAATGTTAAAAGATGTGAGGCCATTACTCCGGGAACATTTCCAGACTTCTAACTACCGCCAAGATTTTTTTGACAGAACAACCTGGGAAGAACTAGGATGGAAATACCAGTTTCAACAACACTTGACCTATGAGGCAAACAGTTTCATACACAAGCGCAATACTACTTGTACTTGTGTAAACATTTATGATAAAGCAGTCTGTATTTATGGATATCTTTCGGCTGAAGAAGAAGTGGTAAATACCTTCTATCGCAAATTGAGGTGAGAGAGCACAGGTCTTACTCCATTACGTAGACTGAGTGCAGATTGGTGAAGGGCATTAATACAATTATTAGTCTGCAGATAAATAGTAGTAATAATCCACTAAAACAGGACGAAACGATTTAGCGTCACCTCCTCCTCACACACACCGCGCAACTCGCTATGTTGAGAACATTTTAATTTGTACCATTTCTCATTAAGAATTCTTAATTGAATGTCTTATTCTTCACAACTATCAAACACATAGAATTAGGTACTAACTTGGAGCTGGTTGAATTGGTTACCATTGAACCTAATATCCCGACATTACTAACCGAACCTATTAGCTCATCTTCCTTCAATAACGGATTCTAGTAGACTTGGCTGCAAAAGATGTTACCAACGCCACTTGGTCGAAAGTTCTTAATGATCCCTGTGTAAGCTCTGCCCTAAAATCCTTCAATGATATTATAGCTTTTGCAATAAATAGTAACAACCATGAAATCAAAACCAGTAGGAGAATGAAAAATATAAAGCCCTGGATTAGTCTAGGACTAATCAGGTGTATGAAACAGCGAAATAAACTACATAGAGATAGTAGAAATGATCCTGATAATCATATGAATCGAACAATATATACAAGATATAGAAATTATTTTAACCAATTACTTCGCAACGTAAAAGCAGATTACAATAGACAAGAAATCATTTAAAATAGAAGCAATATTAAAAATGTATGGAGAAAAATAAAAAAATATATGTGGAACTACAAAAATTAATCATTCAACAAAAATTCTTACTTCAAACGATAACCCACAATCGTCACTATAATAATGCCTAACAGAAATGATTCGGAAATTAGTGCTGAACAACAAAAAGAAAATAATATTTTGAAAGTTAATAGACGTTTCCAAATCGATGATTTTGTCTGGTTAAAATGGTTGGTGGCAAGAAAAGAAATTTGGGTAATAGGAACTGTTACGTTCAATAAAACAAATTTATTCTGTTTTCCTGTCTGCGACGCGTCCACTCCGTCAGAGCGAATGAGTTCTCCCCCCGAGTGAATGAACGGGTCGAAGCCGTCACATTTATTCTCTTCACATATGTCACATCTCTCCCTTCCAACAATTTAACTTGTTAGTTAGTATTATTATTATTTTAACAAACTAATCATAATCCAGTCCTGCTAAATCGCAACCAACATAATTAAAAATATTTTTAATTCCCTCTTGTTTTAATCAAAATAAAATTAAACTAAATCAAATCATTTGATATAATTTTTAATCAGCTGTCTCCACATCCACGTTATTGTCTTAAATTTCTTCTTCATTGTGAATCTTCCACTGTCCCTCTATTTTCTTGAGATGGATGATATTTCTCCTTAATTCTTGGCCGGTTTCTTCACCCCCTACCATCATACCCCTAGTTGTACCTTTGTCTTAAGTTATGTGTGTTTCTTTACATTAATTTTGCCGGTGTACAATAAAGAACACACTTTATATTAACCACTCAACAAGAATTTTGTTAGGAATACTGCCTAAGCTTCTTGGAATTATATTCAGTATTACGTTAACAAATCTTTCAGGCGAGAAAACATATCCTAACTATAACCTGTTAATATATTAATAAGGGTGGGTTAGACCAGCCTATACTTGGTACTTCTAGTGTAAGTATTCTGATTAACAGACATGCATACTTTTTGTCTATTTTAACGGGAATCTGTTTTGTGTGAAAACGGGTATTTATAGTATTTCCTGCAGTAAAGTCAATGTTAAATATGCTAAACAAAATGAAACAAATACAAATCTTGTTTTCGCTTCTACTTTTTTAAGATGAACCTTAAAAGTCCACCTCTTGTCAATCACAAAAGTCTTACAAATCAAATTCTATTGAATCTATAAAATCTTATATAGCATTGTACAACGTGGCTACAAGTGAAATTCCTCTTTAGATGCCACTTTCATTATTTTAAGCCATGCATAATAACCAGATGAATTCCACATTCAGTTAACGAACTCTGTTTGAGCGTTTCACCGAAAATATTTTCAGCTACTTCGTAACCCCAGCAGATTACAATTCTAATACCGCCATTTATTAAAGCTTTCGCACATAGCCCACGGAGCGCGACGCTGGCGCGACGGTGGTGAGCCGCAGGCGGACGATGACGCAGTGCGTACGTCATACTTCAAGTTCGTACTCGCCAACATCGGTATTTGCTGTGTGTGCACTACAATAATACTATCATCCCGCTCGCACAACATTGGCGTCTCGTTCCCGCCGCTCGTTTGTAATCAAATCAGGCAATGCGGTGGTGGATCTCAAAGTATGTCATCGAACCGATCGTGGCGTAGCTGCGTAGCGTCTCCCGTTTATTCCAGTAATTTACAATCCCACAGGTCTGTGAGGAAAAACTTATATAGCATTGTACAACGTGGCTACAAGTGAAATTCCTCTTTAGATGCCACTTTCATTATTTTAAGCCATGCATAATAACCAGATGAATTCCACATTCAGTTAACGAACTCTGTTTGAGCGTTTCACCGAAAATATTTTCAGCTACTTCGTAACCCCAGCAGATTACAATTCTAATACCGCCATTTATTAAAGCTTTCGCACATAGCCCACGGAGCGCGACGCTGGCGCGACGGTGGTGAGCCGCAGGCGGACGATGACGCAGTGCGTACGTCATACTTCAAGTTCGTACTCGCCAACATCGGTATTTGCTGTGTGTGCACTACAATAATACTATCATCCCGCTCGCACAACATTGGCGTCTCGTTCCCGCCGCTCGTTTGTAATCAAATCAGGCAATGCGGTGGTGGATCTCAAAGTATGTCATCGAACCGATCGTGGCGTAGCTGCGTAGCGTCTCCCGTTTATTCCAGTAATTTACAATCCCACAGGTCTGTGAGGAAAAACTTATTCGAATACTGTACTTTCTGCCTACCCCACAAGGGATCTGGCGTAATGATATAAACAGACAGATCAACAAAATAATAGCTAAGTGTTCCTAGTTAAATCATCTATATAGTTTTTGCAAAGCTTAAAAAAACAACTGTCTTCATAAAATGCAGTCATAAAACCGACCATGCAAATGCAAAAAGAAACAAGCTCGCAAACTTACAACGTCCAATCTAAGTACAAAATGAGTTTTATGTAAAAATCATTTGCTTACTCAACCTTAAACTCCCCATGACACGCCGGCATCGCGTCGCGGCCACACCGCGCCCGCAATATGATAAGTCCATACATGAAGCACATATTTGCAACACCACTTGCGTGCACAGTCGCAAACAAAAGGCTTTATTGCTAATTTTTACTTTTGAATTGTAATAAACGACTAACCCTCTACTTGTTTCACGAATAACATTCTTTATTTAAGTAAATATATGTTTAAGGTGTGGTTAAGGCGATCTCTTTGAATAGAAGACTATAAAAGTGTTATGATATTGTTACGATTTATCGGAGCTATAATATAAACCTCACCGAAATCTTTTCGTTTTTAGTCCAACGGGTTATTGTCTAGGAACATGAGAAGGCTAAAAACGACTAACGTTATATACAAAAACTATATTAGACCGACACATTTCTCTTTACAGCCGAGTTGGCATCGCCTTTGTCCTAGTAAGAGTAATAAATTATTTGTTGTAGGAGATTTATTTCTGAGAAAACTATTACTTAAACTCCAATCAAGAACTAATTAACACGTCAGTTTCAGTTAGACAAGGGAAAGATAAAGTAAATTAAGGTTTAGTTTCTTTTTAATTTGGTAGAGTAGTTGTTTATTTTTTGAACCATCTTTCTCGGCGTTTGTCGTCTTGAAGTTTGTCGGCGACAAATTATATAGTTCATTTTTCTCTGTTACTAGCAATAGTAAATAAAATTCAATTACCCTCATATTTTATTCACTATGTTTGCCCTGCAGCTAACAAGTTTAGCAGTAATAAATAGACAGGACGGTAGGGGCAGGGTTAAGCTCTTCGACGTCTACGACTTGCGACGTCTTTTATAGCGACGAACCGCCACCGACCTCGTAATGCCTCCATCGGGCTCCTGATATTACCTGAGCTCCTTCTCTTCAGTGTCTTAGTTATAAGCCTCTAAGTAACGCTCTAGATTTTTAGTAGCCACCTTCGTGAGAATAGCTTGGTGGTATAAAACCTAAAGATTTGTCTTAGAAACCTTTAAAAAAATTTAAATACTAATCCGGCACAAACGTATGAGGGTTTATGCTATGTATATAATAGTATAATGAGGTATAGTAACGCTTGCCAATAAAAGCTGTAATAACAGACAAGCGTATTAATTTGTTGGTTAATATTATGTGAAGATTTATAAACTGCGAGTATATTCTTATTACGTAGGTCTCATTTAGAAAAGAAACGTATCCGCACAATAAAAAATATTTACATATCGTAAATGAATTTTTGTTTTTTGATGTTAGTATACACATCATAAATCTACAATGCTCCAAATACAATAAATGTGTACTACGTTCTTGTAATGTGACTTTTTTATTTATCCATTACAAAAAACAACATCCACGCTTATCGCCACACAAACTACACATAGTCACGTCAACACACGCCATAAAAATAGGGGTAAGTCGGTATCGCACATGATATTACGGGCTACCGTCATCTGAGAAATGAGCGTCAACTTTTTTTAAGTCGGCATGTTTCGTCCCTTTATATAAAAAAACCTGTATTTATTTATAAAGGTGACAATTGCCTGAGAATGATTTACGACAGACAGAACGCGCCATAGCCAAGGGGAAAATTCTGTTAGTGATTTTCATCAGAGCCAGTTTTTCATCTCAGAAAGTAGCAAAGGTATATAAGAGTGTTTATAAATAAAACTAGCGGCCGCCCACGAGTTTGTCTGTACATATACCTTGATAAATTATAGCTTATCTGTTATTCTGATGTATAACTTATATTACTGTAAGATTTCATCAAAAGCCGTTCAAAATTTTTTGCGTGAAAGGGTAACAAACATCTAAAGATTCATCCCCTCAAACTATTTCGTTTATAATATTAGTAGGATTGATGATATGAGGCGCTTGTAACATGAGGGTTGAGATGTTCTAGCAATCACTGAAGTTAAGTAGCGTCCGACTCAGTCAGTCTAAAATGGGTACCCGTTTGTGCTATTTTCATTTTTGATTATCTGTGTGCTGTAAAAAGTATGTGAAACTGTTGTTCCCGTTTACCAACTAACGTGCTAGTCAGTGTTGGACGTCATATAAGTACATATAGTATAATAAGTTTCAACAGCTAGTGACCATAAACTTGCCTCCATAAATCCGCACTAGATTTGTATGACCAAATCTCCCTCACCTCGATTTGTGAGAAGCCTTCGCGTAACAATGTGACAGCTCACGCTGAAAAAGGCTCATTTAGGCAAACCAAGGTTAGCGTTATCTATTGACTCAAGGTTATAACGTTAAATTGTCGACAACTTAAATTGGGCCTTAGTATAATAAATTTTTCCAAACAACACAAAAACACTATAAAAAATAAACCTGATATTTATTACATAATATAACATCTAACAAGTGTTTATTTGCCAACGATACGAGTAAACGTGCACTCCGTAAGTCTTGAAATGATACCGATTTAACTCTGTACATTTTGTTCCCCATTATCCAAGAGGGTTATTGAACTCTGAATTGAGGAAGTAATACGTTTGTTTAATCCATCGATGCCCCGCTCGATAAAGTGCCGATAAAGTCGTAACACAAAAAAGTCCAATTCACTGGACTATGAAAATAAACCATCTTAATGAATGGAGCTATTCATTTCAATATAACCACCGACAAAAGGGGATATGATTATAAAAAAGGAACAATTTTTGTCAATCAAGCCTTTGTTGCTGAATATAATTGGGACTTTATCGCCTTTTCCAAGAGGCAGGTCGTAAGTTTGGTATTTTAGTCTTAATATGACAGATAACACAAATTATACGGATTTGTTCTCAGACATCCATAGCCCATTGATTTTGAATAAAATATTCTTCCATGCATTAAGCAGTTATCTGCTTCTACGACAGTCAAAATATCAAAAGTTATTTTTTTTTCCGTGACATCCAGGCTTTAAAGTAAATCATTTTAAAAATCTTATTCATTCCGAGTCTTAAAAAATAAATAGTATACCGAAACAAAAGTCATGGATGGTAATAAAATTATGAAAGACTGGGAACAAACCACTGTGCCGATTTTACTAAGCACAATTTCATAATGGTGGATGAGGTTGTGTATTAGACCGACAGCTGAGGGGTTAAATAGCTGAAGTGACATTTTGCTAATTTTACAGAATGAAATTATGAAATAAACTATTTTTCGGATTTTATCGCAGTTTATTTTTGATTTTTTAGTTCTAGACGTTTCGAGTGCTTTGCAGCACCCATGGTCACGGGAGGGACTGAGGTGTTAGACGTCCATAAGGCATAGTTGTTCCGGGGTACCCTCAAACTTCTTAATTATGACCGAGACCATGGGTGCTGCAAAGCACTCGAAAAGTCGGGAACTTAAAAATAAAAAAAAACCGCGATAAAATCCGAAAAATAGTTTATTTCATGTGTAATATTCGCGTAATACTAAGGACTCAGTATAGAATGAAATTAGTTTTATTTTATTTAAAAACATATTCTTTGTATCGTGTTTTATGTTACTCTTAACAAAATTTGGATGTGAATATTTTATATCCTTTTTTAATTGCCGTCCCCGTGAGTAAAATGTAAAGGTACAGTTTCAATACCAGATTTACCCTTCCGCTGTCGACAGTAACTACCGACATGTAATTGTTAGTAAAATGCCATCACTCGAACAAATTTGATACGTCACGGAAGGGAGGCGAAGGGCCATATTTGCCGCTTATCCTCACCGTATATCTAGATGATTAACGGCACCCGTCTATCATACTTCTGGTTATTAAACACTTTCGAGTGTAACCGAACGTTGTTGATAGTTTTCTGAAATAAAACTGATTTTATGAAGATGAGATGACACGTTCTGTGTAAACTGTTAGAACTAGGTATCGGTTGATATTATTTTTTACTAAATTGGAGTTTTTGCACTAATATCTAGTGTCGTCTTGGCGTCGGCTAGGCAGCTCGAGAATCATGGATTCCATCCCCGTACGGGTGTGACCTACAAAAATTATTTCGGTCTGAAGTCAAGCAACACGCTTGATATGACATTTTTTTAAGATTCCTGCGATACAGGAATAATTCCGTATTTGGGACAAGGCTTTTAGTTTACATATGCGTAACTTAATGTGCCGTAACCCTAGTAACATGCAGAAATTTTACAATAAGAAATGCTTTCACCTCAATATATACAAGGTGTAACTTAATAAACGCAAGACTTGAAAGTAGTTTGTTCTAAATCAGTAACTGAGTTGATTCCAACAATGTTTAATGTATCTTAACTTTTTTTTTTAATTTGCAAAAAGTGCATTTACTCCTTCAGTGCGCTATAAAAAAATAAACTTATTCTTGATTCAGAGCAATAAGGAGATTTCAAATGCATTCCTAAAACGTATTTCTCAAACCGGACACATAAACCTGCAAGTTTCATTGATAATTGGGGTATAAAAGTGCTTAAAAAAGGGTAAACCTTTAATTTTGGAAATGTGATTATTGTTTTGAATTGATGAAGCAATTCTCTAATCGGGGTGTCTGAGGTCTTGCGTTTATTATGTTACAGCTTGTATAAATATATATTATATATATAAATATTTTCAAAGATATTTTGAATATCTGGTTTAAACACACAGATAGTTATTTATATTATAATACCTACATATTACCTACCGTGTAAGAAATCTGACGTAATGTGATATAGATTGCTGGAAACCTATAGATAAATGGAATCATTTTGAGGGTCGAATCAAATTATTTTAAAAAGGTTAAACAGCTTATTCCTGCAGAAGAGTATTTTAGGGATTGATTATGAAAGTATGTGACATTCCTGCCATTGTCAATACATAACGCGCCACTAAACCAAAAATCGGATAAGACGACCTACATAGCAAAGGAATAGCTTGTTATTACCTGCCCTATTGTAAATTACCTGCCGTAAACAGGGCCCCTAACTGCTCTACAAACGAAATAGAGAATACAACAACAATAAAGGTTTTTAAAATCAAAACAACATTGTAAATAAACGAAGCACAGTTTGTGTACAATGTGCCAGCTGAGGCCACCGAGCACCGAACCGTTATTCATTCAAAAACATATTGGAAAAACGAATGGCCAAAATGGTTTCCAATTGCCGGAGCAAGATCTAAAAACATTAAAATATTTTTAAAAGTAGCAGACTGTGACATGTATATTTTTAACCGGGAAACATTTTCTAATAACCCGCTATTTAAAAGATAGCTGAATGGCCCTGAATCAGGATTCAGAATGACTTAATCATAAGGAGAAGTAGGTTTCTTGACAGACAGACAGACAGATGGACAACAAAGTGATCTTGTAAGGGTTCCGTTTTTTTCTAAAAAAAGGCGACTGTATTTACTAGCTAAGTTTTTTGTTTTATTTTATTTCAACTACTAACTTTTATTACAGATCAATTACGTACAAAATGGAGAAAATCTTATAGAACGCGTAATACTGTTACCACTACCGTGTCCAGACAATATAAAATTTACGGACTGCGGAAATATACAAATACAAGATTATCCCTCGGATGACAGCGTAAAGGACCCTAACTACATAAATAACTCTGATTCCTATTCAGATTCTGACTATTGTGATAATTCATTTTAAAAGGAGAATAGCAAAAAGAAACTAATAAAGCTGAATCAAATTAGTAGTAAAACTGATCCTATGATTTCAAATGTGACTGATAGCAGTCCCATTCGATTTGTTTTACTCGATAAGTGCGACAAAACAATATTAAATAATATTTATACTCAGCCAAGTACTTCCAAAATAGTAAAAAATATTTCACCGAGTTCATCAATTTCAAGCTCTTTTTCAGACTCATCGAACAGTACAGAATCTAGCAGTTCAGATGCTGAAACAGAAACAGAAATGGTCCCCACTGCAAGCAACATAGACTGCACTACGCGAAGAACAGATTTTATTGCGAATTATATTTCTACAATAACAAATACATCGCCTATTTCAAACATAAAAAACCATAATACCTCAGAATAAAAATGGCACGCAGTCGCCTATAATTGGAATTAATGCACGAGTATCTAACCAAACACATTGTGCTACGTCATCAACAGAACTTATCTCAGCAGACACAACATTGCATGAAAAAGAAACTGATAATAAAATTGGTCGCAAACGGAAAGCTAATTCCATGAACTGGATATCTGTGAAAGCTAAAGTTTTGAGAAATCATGGTAAATCCTATGTGACAAAAAATAATAAACTAGTTACTGAAAGGCGACTCAAAACTGCTTGTGGCGATAAATATAAATTCAAATGTAAAGAAAACATCACAGAATTACAGAGACAACATATTTTTGAGGACTATTTGGATATGGGTGATTTGCAACAGCAGCGTGAATTCATCATGCGTCATATTTCAGCAATCAAACCGAGGTATTCATACAAAGTACATAATAGTAGCAGAGGGAACAATTTCGCATTCTGTCTTTCTATGGGAGATAAAAAAAATTAGAGTCTGTAAAACTTTTTTTAAAGCTACCGTGGATATTAGCGATCGAGTTATTAAGGCCGTAATACAGAAGACCTCTGACACTGCTATTTTAGAGAAGGATCGTCGAGGTAAACACCAAAATCACGCTCATCTAGATCCGGTGATAAAAGATGGTATACGCAAGCACTTGGATTCAATTCCAAGGATTGAAAGCCATTACTGTCGTGCAAATACCAAGCGGGCATACATAGATGGCAGTAAAACCATAGCTGATTTTCACAGCGACCATGTTACTGATTGTAAGGCTGCTGGGGTACCATTCGGAAACTATTTTGCATATTACAATATTTTCTGTTACGAATATAACATGTCGTTCTTTTAACCTAAGAAAGACCAGTGTGAAGACTGTGCGAACTATACAAATGCAAGTGAAGAAGAAAAACAAGACATGAAAATTCAATATGAACTACACCTAAAAGAGAAGCAACTAGCAAGAGATCAAAAAGAGGAGGATAAAAAATATACTCCAGACAATTGTATAGTATCAGTATACGATCTGCAAGCTGCAATGGCTTGTCCAAAGGGTGATACTACAACACTTCTAAATTAAACTGTTACAATTTAACAATTTGCAATCTGAAAACAAAAGAAGTGAGCTCTTATGTATGGCATGAAGGTGAGGCAAAGCGCGGGGCAACTGAAATAGGTTCTTGTGTGCTAAAATATATTGAAAGCTTAAAGGAAACGTCCATAGGACTAGATTCAAAGCTGGATTTGATATTTTATTCAGACAATTGCTGTGGTCAGCAAAAGAATCACTATTTAATGGCAGTGTACATTTACGCCGTACATCATCTTGATTTTATAAATTCCATGTCTCATAAATTTTTAATTAAAGGCCATACACAGAACGAGGGCGACAGCGTTCACTCGGTAATAGAAAGGCAAATCCAAAGAAGCCTTAGATCTGGAGCAATATTTACCCCAGATCAATACACTCAGATAATAAGAAGTGCTAAGAAAACTGGTAATCCCTACAAAGTACACGAAATGTCCCATTTAGAGTTTTATGATGTAAAAAGCTTAGCAACAGCTATTGGGAACAATTTTTCAAAAAATTCGGATAATGAAGTCGTGAAATTGACAAATCTAAAAATTTTAAAAGTAGAAATGGATGGCACCCAAAATTTCACCTTCTTTTACAAAACTTTCTATGATGACGAAAATTTCAAGAAGGTTGTAGTAGGTAAGGTAAGAAGAACAAGAAATACGCAGAATAACATTGTACTGACGAAAGCTTATACAACAAAAATGACAGTTTGTGAAAAAAAGAAAAAAGGACTGCTAGGACTCTTACGAAAAAACACTATTCCTAAATGTTACTCACTATTCTATGAAAATCTTTAGAATGTAATTTCATTGTTTATTTATTTTTATTTTTGATATATTTTTTGTGATTTAAAAGTTGATCTCATACAGTGTAAACCTAATTACGTTTTAAGTTTACTGTTCTGTTTTGATACAAGGCTCAGCCACGTTAACTAAAGTATTATTATAATACTAGTACTTCAAGAATCAGACAAAAGGTAACAGAACCTTAATGAGCGTGGCTTTTGAGGTGTTGATTCTCTATTTATTTTTTTGAAAAATGTTTATTTTATTTATATTGGTACTACGTCAGTTTCTAAATAAAGTTATAAATCTAAGAACAATACCAAAATTACCACCAATATCCTAGTTTTACTGATTATTCTTAATTTTTCTAGGTATATTTTATTTGTCATGAGACTCAATGTGACATTGTATATCCTAATTCTATGTTTTGTTACACAACTTTTTCTGGTAAAAAATGGCCGAATTCGTGTTATGACTCTATAATTATGAATATTAATGCGTGTGAATGTCTTAACCCAAAGTGTGACATTGTTATAGAGAAAATTGTAATATTTATGCGGAGTTATTGCAAAAAACATCCTTGGTGATAAAAAAGATATATTACTTTATATGTATCATAACGAAAATGAGTCAGTATACGTTATAAAATTACCAAAGACGTTCTGAAGTACGTCGAAGATTTTTTATTTTGTATAAGTATTGTTTTACGGAAATAGTCAAATCCTAACACGTGTTTGTTAAATAAATATAATAATAAATTTTCTTTGTCTTTATTTAATTTTCATCACTAAAAGTGCAATAGGTCAAAAGTTATAACAGTTTGAAACAATAGTAAACTTCAATCAGCTCCCTTGAATAAAATAGCATTTTTGAGTTGCAACAGTATTCTTCCAAAGCAGCGATATGTTTAGGTATGGCCATCACATTGGCTTTATCGTTCCTCTTATTTTATTCAAGCCTCTATTTAATAATTCTAACGAAACAAAATATTTTGAAAAAGATACAACATTGTCACATTCTGAAGATAGGTATTGTTATTGATAAATTTGTCTTATTGTCACGTGTTGCTTATTAAAAAGGGCCCAGCAAAGACCGAGAGGGCTTAGCACGAAAAGATTGACGCTAGCATGGTGCTAATGAGTAAGCGTGTTGTCGCGTTCAGGCTTATTTCATAGAGTATATTGGACTTTAGTCCTTATTAATACATTATAGTATGACAAGGATGGCATATCAAGCACTACGCTAACGGCGACATTTTTGTGATAAGCCCGAAGATATGACATTATCGGAAAAATATTCCTGTACACAGTGCAAAGGCTTTGCTGTACCCGCTTGGGGAATATAGGCGTGACAATCATCCTATTTTGTAAAATTTTATCAAACATTTTTATAGAAGGAAAAACGAGACACGAGACTCAGTAAAGCGCTCACTTATCCCGACCACAAATGACATTCTTTCCCAATTAGTTTTAGTAGAAAAAGTAATAGACTCCTTGTTTTTGTTATATTACAGGAGATAATTCAGTTATTATAAAGAATAACACTGACATTTACTCACGTGGAATACCAGAATGTTCATTGTTACTATAATTAGATTAATAATACTAGTACTCTTACTATTCCTATAGAATTACGTAGTAAGAAAAATCACGGACGTACGGATCACGGGATTTTCTTCCGGGATCAATAATTTTTATGCATGTAAAATTGGTGATTGTAAAGCACTAACGATATGTGACGCAACACATAAATTTTAAATATGCATACAGTGTATCAGTTGAGAAAACAATCTTCCAATCTTACGGGAATCATTGGCATTAGTAATATTTTTATTCGTACGAACCATTACTGCTCCACGGCTGGGCTGTGGGTACACTTAATGATCAACCAGCCGCTACTCTCCCCTTCCTGGACACAGGCCTTATTAAAGAAATTAAGTAAATAATTAAGAGGTTACAGAAAGAGAGAGATTAGGTCATACTTTAACACAAAGTGCCACGGATTTGGTCATATGGTGTTGGCTCTCCAGTTTTTTTTACTGTACTCAGTTAAATTCTACGTCAGGCCAATCTATACTCTATATGTATATTTCAACTGTAACCATGCCGAATCTGTACATTGAATATTATTTGAAAATGTTAATTGGGGTACCTACACTTCTTTATCGATATAGAGGACGAATTTTTTTTTTGCAATTATTTTCTGTCTGTTTGTTTATCTCTTTCTGTTTTAATCACGCAAAACCTACCTTAAGGATTTCAATCAAATTTGGTATGGTAATAACTAATACCCTAACTACTTTTTATCCCGGAAACAAGAATCAATCCGAGATAATCGCGGGATAAACCATAAAACTTTTTTTTATTATTGTATGTTTCGAGCTGCAATGTTACGTTAAAATGTGTAATTTTGCTTAGACATAAATTCCTAAATAAACTGATTTATATTTGACTCAGGTTCATCTCCTGACCTGAAACTTTTCAAATTCAAATACATTTATTCCAGGCAAGAAACACCCATATAATCAACATTAGAATTATCACAAATAAATTAAATAATATCAAATAGTCACATTACATATACAAAAGTCAATACACTAAGTTGTTCCCTTTCAATACTTTCTTGGTCTTGTCTCGGTGGCTAAAAGCAATCACCTGAAATTGTTCATAAACATTTGATTTAAATACTCAAACATGATTTCGTGCATAAAACGAGCCTTTCGAACGAGCATTCAGGATTTTCTCTTCTGGAGAGAACTCTTTAACAATGAAAAGCCCAGACACGAAACTTTGTATATTCATTTATTTGAGATATCTAAACATGATTTTGATCATGTACATGAACTGTATATTCTTACAAGAAGACTGGCACGTAATCTACTGACAAAACTTTGTTACATACTTATCTTGCAATGTACCTTTTTTAAATATTATTACGCCGGATAACAATCTTTGGCAGGGTATTTGATTATTTTTTTTGGCCTGCTTGAAGGCCCAAAGATATGAATCTTATTTTGGCTAGGCCTGGGAAGCTTTTAAATTGTTCTACAATTACAACGTTTTACATACTTTTGGAAACCGATGATAGCTTGGTGCTAAGCGATAAAACATAGACCACTAAACTTACTTCGTCAAATAGTCGCAGGTACGATCCCCGGACGGCGCACGGGAATACAAAAAACAGCATTAATGTCTTGAGTTGTGATTTTATTTTATTTTTATTTTATTTTATTTTTTTTTATTGGCTTACTAACGACTGTTTACATCAGTTCAAGTATAATAGATCCAGCGTAATTATTTGCTAAATGTAACAATCACTTAAAAGTAAGCACCGCGTGCAATTGCGTTACATAATTAAAAATAACAAAAATTGAAGGCACGGATAAAAAATGTAAAATAAAAAGACTGAGTCAATTAATGTAATCAAGTAGCAGTACTGCCATCGTCACAGCGATGTTTAAATTACATTAGACACCAACCGCTTGAAATGGACGTAAGAGTGGGTATGCACATCTATGATATCGCTGCAACTGTTCAGAAGCTTACACATACGAGGTATAGGAGAGTTTGTGCCCAAGACGGTCCTTCGGAACGGAGGATGTAGAGGAGTTATGGCAGCGCGAGGCATTCTAGATGGTACCCGGAATGAAATTTTATATAGTAACTGAGGGCAATCTATTTTCTGACGTAATATTTTAAATAAAAAGAGGCAATCAGCTACACATCTACGTTTCTCCAATGAGGGTAAATTGAAGTGACATAAACGTGACTCATATGATCGTATCGCTTTCGCAATACCCGAAGAAAAGGCTAAGTGCCAGAGAAACCTTTTCTGAATACGTTCTATCCTCAGGGTGTGTACTGCGTAATGAGGCCTCCATACAACACTTGCATATTCTAGAATACTACGCACAAGACTGCCATAAATCGATATTTTGGCCCTGTTGCCGCGGAAAGGTTTGATAGTCCTTATGACAAATCCCAACATACGAGATGCCCTTTTTATAATATCATCTTGGTGGGGTAAGAAGGTCAGCCTTCTATCGAATATGACACCTAGATCTTTGATTTGGTCCTTTTCTAGTACTACATTGGAGGCTATGTGGTAAGTTGTAGGAAGTAAACTCTGTTTGCGCGAAAATTTTACGTGGTAGCATTTATTTACATTTAGACTCATGAGATTAGCTTCACACCACTCCTCGAGCTTATCAATATCTTGTTGAAGAAGATAGGAGTCATTAGCGGATTCTATTACCCTGCAAAATTTTAAATCATCTGCATACATAAAACATTTGGAAAAGTTAAAAGCATTCGTGATATCATTGATGAAGATGTTAAATAGAACGGGACCAATGTGGGAACCCTGAGGAACACCTGAGGTGATTTTATAATATTCGGAATGATGACCATTGGCTACAACAAAAAAGCTGCGATTTTCAAGGTACGATTTCAACCAATCTAAAAGAGAACCAGTGACGCCGTACGCGGATAGTTTATGTAGTAGGATGTCATGTGGCACACGATCAAAAGCTTTGCTGAAATCAGTATACAGTACGTCAACCTGTTTGTTGGAGTCAATAGCCTCCACCAAGTATTCCGTAAAAGTGACTAAATTGCTGCTAGTAGATCTGGAGCCTATAAAACCATGCTGACTATCGCTAAAATAATGCTTCATGTGTAACTGAAGGTCGGGGCAAATTAAAGATTCAAATATTTTTGCAATTGTTGACAGGATAGAAATAGGTCTATAGTTGGAAATTTTATCATTTTCCTTTTCGTTATTCTTTAAAATCGGAACAACTTTAGTCCTCTTCCAAATGTTCGGAAAGATTCCCGTAGCAAGTGATTTGTTGAAAATGTACACCAAAGGAGTTACCAGAGATGAGGCACATGAATATATAAAAATAGGAGGAATTCCGTCAGGTCCCGCACCCTTCATCCTATCCAATGATTTTAGTTTACTCAGTAGAGTAACCGAGTCAATGACGGGAGCAGTCAACAGCAGACTGTTCTCGTAAATTTTTTTAAGGACGCTTACTTCTTGTTTGTTTGCTGATGTTCTCGAGGTATTAAAGTCAGTTTGAGTGACGTTAGGGGAGGAAAAGTGTGCTGCAAACATATTGCATATAAGATGCCCGTCCGAGACCGTCTTTTCTCCGTCTTTCTTTTTTTGTGATTTTAAAATTAAGATATTTTAAGCTCATATGGTTATTTTCCCGATAAAAAAAATGTTTGTTTGTAGATATTAATACCCGGAATGGCGAAACCGATTTTAAAAGGACTTTCACTGGAAAATGGTGTATTTTTCAGAAATTGTTTAAGGCTACTTTTAGCTCGGAAATTGCAAGATTTCTGGGGGATAGTTTATAGTTTTGCATATTAACACGGCTGAACGGATTTTAGAGAAACTTAATACGGAGATATCTTAGGCCTTAGAAGACTTACATGCATATTGTTGTCTTTGTCACGCTACGAACGGTGCTCCGTAATTAAAATCGATTTCGTAGTGAAATATTGCCTTATATATCGTTAAATTTACTCGATAGTTATAGTAAAGTGTTAATTCAAGTTTTTGTGTAATATTTACCTTCAGTTCCTGGTGTTTAATAGTAATTATTCCAAAAAATATATTTCGAAATCGTAGAGTAGACACTGCCTATTTCGATTTTCGTAAGGCATTTGACACTGTGGATAATGATGTGTTGCTTGAAAAGTTATCCAAGGCAGGATTTACCCCGCAGTTGCTCCGGTTCTTTAGTACTTACCTACGGGATCGTCGGCAATATGTTCAATATAAAGGATATATTTCAGACGCATACTATACGTACTCAGTAGTGAGTCAGGGAAACAATTTAGGTCCTCTGGAATTTCTATTGATGATAAATGATTTGCCGGAAACTGTGAACACAGCGCATTGTTTGTTATGTGCAGACGACCTAAAACTGTTCATGAGAATTAATAATCCAAGCGATAGTAATCATTTCCAACAAGAAATACACAATGTGTGGCAGTAGAGTAAGCGGAATAAGCTCTTTTTTAATGAAAAGAAGTGCTCTACTATCACCTTTACTCGGTCTAAGAACCCAATAGTGATGAATTATCACCTTGGTGAAACATCTCTACCGAGGGTAAACACTGTCAGAGACTTGGGGGTAAACATGTGCGCTGATTTATCCTTTCGATTACACATTGACCATATATGTACTCAAGCCTTTAGAATGCTAGGATTTGTTTTACGCCAAGCTCGTCATTTGCACAGTATATCCGCGATGAAAGCTCTCTATAATGCTTTTGTTAGAAGTTAAATGGAGAATAGTGCTATTATTTGGAATCCATACGAAACTAAGTATATATTGATGGTTGAACAAGTGCAAAAAATCTTAAGATGGATTTATTTGAAACAATATGGATATTTTGTGGGATTTCCGTACATATATCCTAGTGAGTTTCTGTTGGGTATGGTGGGTTATAATACGCTAGAACTAAGACGAACAGTCTCTCTTATAGAATACCTCTACGATATAATTAGGGGACGTAATGTTATACCGGCAGTACTGGAGAGCATATCGTTAGCTGTACCAGATAATTATTTAAGGGCTCGTCGACACAAGCTCTTATGTGAGCCGTGGTCCAATACTGAATTGGGCAGGAATTCCCCGATCTCTAGAGCAATACGCATGTTGAATGCAATGCTTGAGTACTACCAACAACTAGACCTTTTTCATTGTACTCGTAGCGAGTTTCACAGGGCGGCAACGGATTTTTTTACTATGAGGCCAAAGTGCTAGGCGAAATGTAAATAAGTTTTTTGTACATAGGTAGATCTTATAGATTAATTTGCTTAATTTTACAATGCTTCACAGTTTTAACTTTTATATTTATTTTTTAAGAATATTTATAATTGTTGTTAGTATAGTATAAGTTTAAACATTTAAGTTAATTGTAAGAGCTTCGGAGAGTGATTTGGAAAGCTGTAATGCTCTCCCGAAGGCATGTAAGAATATAAATAAATAAATAAATACTATCCCGAAAAGACCTACCTACCTTTGTCAAATTACAAAATAAACGCGTGCGCAGCCGCGGGTAACAGCTATTTAAAATACGAACGTAATTTGCATATTTTGAATATTCGAGAAAAGAAATCTACGCGTCACTTTCGCTTGGTATAAGACTTACGCCTTAATCTGATTGTTCGCCAGGTCCATAACGACACAACAACACGGACCCTCGAACAAGTTGCGTCCACAACGACACACTCGAACAAGTTGCGACGCTGACGCGACGAGAACGTGTTAAAGGACGCCCTCATTCCGCTGAAAAACGCGCCGAGTGGACTCGACAGGGAACAGCTATTGTTTGGCGTATGACGGCCTTTTTTCTATTTTGGAAGGTTTTCTCTTTTGAAACTGCGTTCTTAGTTTAGTGATGCATGACAGCAGATGACGTTCATAAACTCATGGGCTTAAATACTAGGTCAGATAATGTTGTTAGTTGTTTTATGAAGAAATTTTTAGTAGTAGATGGGAGTCTGCAGTTGTGCTAGGAATGCGTTTGCCCGTTACGAAGTAACATCGTCGGCAAAATGTGGGTGTACCACCAAGCAATTTGCTTTAAAAGGTAGACGATACCTTTGTCATCCCCGATTTTCGGTTTTCTTTTCTTTTTGTCATTTGTTTTTCACTGTCATTTTTCAATTATGTATGAAGTAGAAACCGTGCGGTTTTGTTGTATTTACCCATTTTTTATCGATTAAACTCTATACCACAACTATCTCAAACAAAATCATGAATAGGTTCCATATCGAAAGTGTGCATAACTCAGGGTAGAGCAAGAATATCAGGAAACTAAATAACTTTATACGAACCTATATAATGTGTATAAAATATGGAATATCAATATTCGTACTGTTCAGAGCTGTTCCTATTTGACTGGATAATAAAGAAAAAGCAATGGTAAGTAATATGCGAAGTCTTTACGTAGTACGTAGGTATTTGAATACCTTTTAAAATGTATAGACAAGAAACATAATTCTTGGAAGGACGGAGTGCCTTTTTCTCCTTTATAGAAACCATTATTTGAAACGCGCTGTTAAAATATGAAGGTTTTACCTATTTTATTTCCATATAGAGATAGATTGTTTTTTTCTTATTCGCACAATATACCATAGCAAAACCAACACCCTTTTTTCAAATACTATGGTTTTGTAGGTTAAAAAATTAATATGACATTTTTTGTTTTAAAATATTTGGCATAAACAAGAAAAATAAAAGCTGTATTATTTATGTTATTTTGTTTTTAATACAAGCTCATACAAAAATACATATTTTACATGAAAAAAAACTATTTTTACGGATTTTATCGCGGTTTAATTTTTTTGATTTTAGTTCCCGACATTTCGAGTGCATTGCAGCACCCATGGTCACAGGAAGGACTGAGGTGGTAGACGTCCAAAAGTCATAGTTGTTCCAGGGTACCCCCAAACTTATTAATTATTTTTGTTGGTCTGATCTACGCAGAATGAGCTCATGGTGTCTTGAGGTCTTGCAGTGTTATGCTTGGTTTTGGATTTGATTATATTAATTACTGGATCCCAAGTCGATGGAAGCACCCAACCATCTTCTCTATTGAAATTAGGATGTTTTTTAATCTCAATAGCCTCGCGAACCATCCTTGGTAGGAATCGGTGTTCTTTCACGAGGATTTGTGGTCTATCAAATCTGATGTTATGGCGGGTGCGGTCAAGGATATGTTCACAGACTGCAGACTTCTTTGAGCGACGGTGTTTTAGGTCAGCTATGTGTTCTTTAACCCGAGTTTTTACTGGTCTTTTTGTTTGTCCTATGTAAGAGAGACCACATTCACAATCAAGCTTGTATATTCATGCATCTTGTAGAGGGATGTGACACTTGACAGATGGTAAAAACTGACTAAACTTCTTCGGCGGCTTATAAAATGTTTTAATTGAAGCACGCTTCAAGATGTAGCCAATCTTGTCTGTGACTCCTCTTAAGTAAGGTAGTACAGCAGGGAGACGCTCGACTGTGGCTGGTTTCACTCGGTCACTGTAACGTTGGTGTGGGACTCGAAGCTTATTGTCGTGCAGGACTTGCTTGACATGTTGAAGCTCGGCAGCCAGATGTTGCTTGTCACAGATCCCCTTGTAGAGTGTAGTACCACCTTTAGATTATTATTATATAAATTATATCATAGGATTAGTTTAAGGCAGTTCTGTATTGGTTAGCCGTGAATAAACATCGTATTGAGTATCTCGTCTTTGATTTTGCTGTGTCAACATTACATGGCGACCCTGCCGCGACCGCGGACTTTGTTTTGCATACCGTGTACTTATACGGGGAGTGTACTATGACGGACGGATAATATCATGGCTCGAATTAGAAAGCAAACTAAATTGGATACCGGGGCATTCCGCTGCGGGTGGTCCTGTGGTTACGTGTGACTGAGTGTTTTTTTTTTTTTCAAAAATGGGCAGCTACTCATCTAAACAGGAAGATGTGATTATCGCCCAATCGAGCGGCAGTAATACTGCGTCAACTACGAATTTAGAACAGCATGCAAGTACCACAAATATTATTTTGAGCGTGATGCTCCTTGTCATTGGCTTGGTACTAATTTATGGCGTGTATAAAATATATATACGGTGTCATAAGCGTATGATACGAGATGAGCTGGTGAACAAATACACGCTTCGCATGTCGTCGCTTCGCAAGAAGGCCAGTAAGGTAGGAGAGGAGGCCTAGATCGAGGCCTCAGAGGATATCACCAATTGCTATTTCTACAGCAGTGATTAGTGAAGTGCAAAATAAGTGAAGATTATGGCCTGTCTATAGTGAAAAGTGATTAACGGACTCAAGTGTTTACGTAATCTCGTGATGGTTTTTACCTATGAATCAAGTAACGTATTGTACCATATACGATAAGTTTTTTTTTCGCATGTTATGCTTTTACTCATATTTTATTTTATTTTTAGCCGTAGATTGCAAAAAGAAAAGAGAATGTCTTAAATATTATATATTATTTTTGTTTTCATTGTAACCGATGTTTATTAGTTTATAAAAAAAAAAAAAATAAGTCATAATATAGGTCAAAGTCTATGATATCTGTAATATCTAGTATAATGCGGGATAAAGATATACACAATATTTCATTTTGGTTGTTACTTTGCTAATTTAATGAAGGTGAAATTAAGGATAGAGATATTGAAGATATTAATCAGATTTCTAGTGAGATATGCAAAATATATGAACAAATAAAGAAATTTTGTTTAGCATTGGAGAGTACATGTAGTAAGGTAACCATGGATAACTTTGATTTACGCACAGCTTTATTACCAGAAATGACGGGGGATGATGCTGTTACTAGAAAATTGATAGATTCTATAGAACTGTATAGCTCTATGATAACTGGTGAATCACAGCCTTCTTTAATCAACTTTATATTAAAGACGCGTTTAAATGAGAGTGCAAAGCTACGATTATTGCCGAAATATGACTCGTGTAAATTACTTATAAGTGACATGAAAAATAATCTACTTGCGAAAAAATCGAGCAATGCCATTCATGCAGATTTAGGTTAGATCGTACCAGGGTACTAGTGACATTGAGGATTATGGTAGAAAGATAGAGCAACTTTTTGTGGACCTCACTATTTTGCAAGCCGACGGGGATAACAGTGCGTACTCAATTTTAAAACCTGTTAATGAAAAGTTAGCTATACGACGATTTACCGACGGCTTACGGAATAAAAATTTGAGTGTTATAATTGCAGCTCGGAACTATTCCTCTTTAAAAGATGCAATACGGGCTGCGAAGGATGAGGAATTATCGTCGACCACATTTTCAGCATCAGGAAGTGAAGGTACACTATTTTTTAACCAGCGACGCCGATCCAGGTATGTTAATAATTTTAACAGAAATTTTGTGCGGAACAGGGGTCAAGGCGCTCGCGGAGGTCGTTTTAATAACCAAAACAGTTATTATCAGTGGCAAAATGCTTCTACACGTAGATTTTATAACAATCGTGGCCGTGGCAGATCAGCTGGTAGATCCTATCAAAATTTTACTAATCGAGATAGAGGTTTTCGGCGATTAAATATGATAAATGAAGTATCTAGTGACCGTACTGAGCAAAATTCGGAAACACCAAAAGAAAGTAACAATAATAATAATCAGTTTTTTCGTTCGTAACTCTATATTTTCATTCGATTACAGTAATTTTATAGAATTAGAGTTGAATGATATAAAATATAAGTGGCTCATAGATACGGGCGCATCACTATCGGTAGTGAAATTTGAAACAATTGCAGAGTGGAACATTCCTTACCATTTACAGAACATTCGAATCAAAGGTGTCGGTGGAGAACTAAACACAATAGGTTTTGTTTATCTTAACTTATTTTTAAATGGTAATGAGATTCTTAATCATAAGTTTTATATTTTAAAAGGTTTACCATGCGTCACGGAAGGTATTTTAGGACAGGACTTTTTAAAGAAATATAGCTGTATATTAAATTATGAACACAATACTATTTCAATTTTACGTAATGATAGTTATGTTACGTTACCCGGTTCCCGGGTGCCGCGTGGTTCCCGGCTTAGAATAGGACCAACCCATCTCATCCCATCGGGTGTCGTACAAGGCGACTAAGGGAAAACTAGGGAATGGGCAGCAGCGTTCCCTTAGCACTTCGACGACCAATAACTGCGCTCGCCAACCCGCCTGCCAAGCGTGGCGAGTATGGCAAACACCCCCAATTATGGACGAATGTAAGAAAACCAGGCCCCTAGTCCCCGGCGGTCCTGTTCGTCCTGGCCACGGTAGCAGCCATGGTAACGACAGGACAAGGGGTGCTAAGAATCTCCGGCAGAGATTCGGCTACCACCAACACCGAAATTTGGCCCTGGTGACATACAACGCACGCACGTTAAGGACAGATGAGAAGCTTGTTGAGCTGGAAGAAGAGATAAACTAGTTGCGGTGGAATATTGTTGGTTTATCGGAGGTCCGAAGAAAGGGCGAGGACACGATAACCTTAAAATCCGGCAACTTGTTTTACTACCGGGAGGGCGAACAGCAGTCCCAAGGTGGTGTCGGATTTATCGTCCACAAGTCACTCATAGACAACGTTGTGTCCATCACTAGTGTGTCGAGCAGGGTAGCGTACCTGATACTCAGAATATCCAAAAGATATTCGCTGAAGGTCATACAGGTCTACGCACCGACCTCGGCATACTCAGATGATGACGTCGAAGTAATGTATGAGGACATTAGTAGAGCCATACATATTTCCAAAGCACACTTTACAGTGGTTATGGGTGACTTCAATGCGCGGCTGGGCAAACGGGGCGATGATGAATTGAGAGTGGGGCAATTTGGATATGGGCAACGCAACCCCAGGGGTCAGAGGCTGGCCGAATATCTGGAGAAGGAGGGACTCTTTATGATGAACTCTTTCTTCCGGAAGCCGCCTCATAGGAAATGGACCTGGATGAGCCCTGATGGTTCCACAAAAAATGAGATAGACTTCATCATGAGCACCAAGCGACAAATATTTAATGATGTCTCCGTGATTCACAGGGTAAAAACCGGCAGTGATCACCGAATGGTCAGAGGCACATTAAATATTAATGTCAAAATGGAAAGATCGCGTCTGATGAAGTCTACGCTCCGACCTTCTAATGCACATATCCAAAACCCCGAGAACTTTCAACTCGAATTGTCAAACCGCTTCGAATTGCTAGACAGCAGCGCATCAGTGGACGAAATCAACAATAGGTTGGTAGAGACTGTCCATACGGTCGGGTCCAAGCATTTTAAGCCCCACCGTAAAAATAGACCTCAAAAGCTATCTGACTACACCCGAAACCTTATGGCTGAGCGACGTACCATGACACTCCAAACCTCCGATGATGCTAAGTCCTATAGGCAGCTCAATGGACAGATATTGAAGTCCTTGCGACACGATTTACGGTCCTTCAATACAAGACGTATTGAGGAGACCATAGAGCAGAACAAGGGCTCCAAAGTGTTTGCAAGAGACGCGTCTATTGGGCAAAGCCAGTTGACGAAGCTGAAGACGGAGGACGGAAACGTAACGTCGAATAGGTCAGAGGTGCTCAGGGAGATAGAGAGGTTCTATGGGCAGTTGTATACCTCAGTAGCTGAACCTGTTGTTGACTTGGTAAAAGACCCAAGAGCCAAGCTAACCCGACACTACACTGAAGATATCCCGGACATCAGCCTGTACGAGATTAGGATGGCTCTCAAACACCTTAAAAACAACAAAGCGCCGGGTGAAGACGGAATTACCGCAGAGCTTCTGAAAGCGGGCGGATCGCCGGTACTTAAAGTCCTTCAGAGGCTGTTTAATTCCGTCTTGCTCGAAGGAAAAACGCCGGAAGCGTGGAACAGGGGTGTGGTGGTACTCTTTTTCAAGAAAGGTGATAACACTTTACTGAAGAATTATAGGCCCATCACACTGCTGAGCCATGTTTATAAGTTGTTTTCGAGAGTCATCACGAATCGTCTCGAACGCAGGCTGGATGACTTCCAGCCTCCCGAACAAGCCGGTTTCCGGAAAGGCTTTAGTACCATAGACCACATACATACGCTGCGGCAGATTATACAGAAGACCGAGGAGTATAATCGGCCACTATGCTTGGCGTTTGTGGACTATGAGAAAGCCTTCGATTCGATCGAGACTTGGGCGGTTCTTAGATCTCTCCAGCGATGCCGCATTGACTATCGGTACATTGAAGTGTTGAAGTGCTTGTATAATAACGCCACCATGTCAGTCCGAGTACAGGGGCATTGCACGAAGGCGATCCCCATAAAAAGAGGAGTAAGGCAGGGAGACGTCATTTCTCCGAAACTGTTTACGGCCACCTTAGAGGACGCCTTCAAGCTCTTGGAATGGCAAGGACTTGGCATCAACATCAATGGCGAATACATCACTCACCTTCGATTTGCCGACGACATTGTGGTCGTGGCGGAGTCGCTGGAAGATCTAGGACGAATGCTCGGTGACCTCAACAGAGTATCTCAACAAGTGGGTCTTAAAATGAACATGGACAAAACGAAAATAATGTGTAACGTCCATGTCGTACCCACCGCACTCACCGTTGGGAACTCTACTCTTGAAGTTGTCGACGAATACATTTACCTGGGACAGGTAGTCCGGTTAGGTAGGTCCAACTTTGAGAGAGAGGTCAATCGACGAATCCAACTCGGCTGGGCAGCGTTCGGGAAACTGCGCAACATCTTCTCATCCAAAATACCTCAGTGCCTTAAGACTAAAGTTTTTAGTCAATGTGTGTTACCAGTGATGATATATGGATCAGAGACGTGGTCTCTTACAATGGGTCTCATAAAAAAGCTCAGAGTTGCTCAGCGAGCTATGGAGAGAGCTATGCTCGGCGTTTCTCTACGCGATCGAATCAGGAATGAGGAGATTCGTAGAAGAACGAAGGTCACCGACATAGCCGTTAAGATTAGCAAGCTGAAGTGGCAATGGGCGGGCCACATAGCGCGTAGATCGGACGGGCGTTGGGGCAGAAAGATTCTAGAGTGGAGACCACGTATTGGCAAGCGCAGCGTGGGACGACCGCCTGCCAGATGGACCGACGATCTTGTGAAAATCGCAGGAAGTCGTTGGATGCAGGTGGCATCGGACCGGTTACGCTGGAAAGCGATTGGGGAGGCCTATGTTCAGCAGTGGACAAGTATAGGCTGAGATGATGATGATGATGATGATGACCATTTGAGTTAGGAAATTATGGAAAACGTAACTGTTTAGTCATACCTCCTAGGTGTGAAAAAGTTTTTTATATTGAAAGTAATCAGAAGGGTGAACGCATAGTATTATCGAGTAAATTGTGTGATGGTGTTTTTATGTCTAGTGGAATTGTGGATGTGCGTAATAATAAATTGCCAATTAAAATCTTGAATACTAGAGACACAGAAGTCAAACTTAGTAATTTTATACAAGATCGTCGGTCCATCTGGCAGGTGGTCGTCCCACGCTGCGCTTGCCAATACGTGGTCTCCACTCTAGAATCTTTCTGCCCCAACGCCCGTCCGATCTTCGCGCTATGTGGCCCGCCCATTGCCACTTCAGCTTGCTAATCTTAAGGGCTATGTCGGTGACCTTGGTTCTTCTACGAATCTCCTCATTCCTGATTCGATCACGTAGAGAAACGCCGAGCATAGCTCTCTCCATAGCTCGCTGAACAACTCTGAGCTTTTTTATGAGACTTACAGTAAGAGACCACGTCTCTGATCCATATATCATCACTGGTAACACACATTGACTAAAAACTTTAGTCTTTAGGCACTGAGATATTTTGGATGAGAAGATGTTGCGCAGTTTCCCGAACGCTGCCCAGCCGAGTTGGATTCGTCGATTGACCTCTCTCTCAAAGTTGGACCTACCTAACCGGACTACCTGTCCCAGGTAAATGTATTCGTTGACAACTTCAAGAGTAGAGTTCCCAACGGTGAGTGCGATGGGTACGACATGGACGTTAAACATTATTTTTGTTTCGTCCATGTTCATTTTAAGACCCACTTGTTGAGATACTCTGTTGAGGAAGAACCGCCCAAGTCTCGATCGAATCGAAGGCTTTCTCATAGTCCACAAACGCCAAGCATAGTGGCCGATTATACTCCTCGGTCTTCTGTATAATCTACCGCAGCGTATGTATGTGGTCTATGGTACTAAAGCCTTTCCGGAAACCGGCTTGTTCGGGAGGCTGGAAATCATCAAGCCTGCGTTCGAGACGATTTGTGATGACTCTCGAAAACAACTTGTAAACATGGCTCAGCAGTGTGATGGGCCTATAGTTCTTTAATAAAGTGTTATCACCTTTCTTGAAAAAGAGTGCCACCACACCCCTGTTCCATGCTTCCGGCGTTTTTCCTTCGAGCAAGACGGAATTAAACAGCCTCTGAAGGACTTTAAGTACCGGCGATCCGCCCGCTTTCAGAAGCTCTGCGGTAATTCCGTCTTCGCCCGGCGCTTTGTTGTTTTTAAGTTGTTTGAGAGCCATTCTAATCTCGTACAGGCTGATGTCCGGGATATCTTCAGTGTAGTGTCGGGTTAGCTTGGCTCTTGGGTCTTTTACCAAGTCAACAACAGGTTCAGCTACTGAGGTATACAACTGCCCATAGAACCTCGCTATCTCCCTAAGCACTTCTGACCTATTCGACGTTACGTTTCCGTCCTCCGTCTTCAGCTTCGTCAACTGGCTTTGCCCAATAGACGCGTCTCTTGCAAACACTTTGGAGCCCCTGTTCTGCTTTATGGTCTCCTCAATACGTCTTGTATTAAAGGACCGTAAATCGTGTCGCAAGGACACCAATATCTGTCCATTGAGCTGCCTATAGGACTTAGCATCATCGGAGGTTTGGAGTGTCATGGTACGTCGCTCAGCCATAAGGTTTCGGGTGTAGTCAGATAGCTTTTGAGGCCTATTTTTACGGTGGGGCTTAAAATGCTTGGACCCGACCGTATGGATAGCCTCTACCAACCTATTGTTGATTTCGTCCACTGATGCGCTGCTGTCTAGCAATTCGAAGCGGTTTGACAATTCGAGTTGAAAGTTCTCGGGGTTTTGGATATGTGCATTAGAAGGTCGGAGCGTAGACTTCATCAGACGCGATCTTTCCATTTTGACATTAATATTTAATGTGCCTCTGACCATTCGGTGATCACTGCCCGTTTTTACCCTGTGAATCACGGAGACATCATTAAATATTTGTCGCTTGGTGCTCATGATGAAGTCTATCTCATTTTTTGTGAAACCATCAGGGCTCATCCAGGTCCATTTCCTATGAGACGGCTTCTGGAAGAAAGAGTTCATCATAAAGAGTCCCTCCTTCTCCAGAAATTCGGCCAGTCTCTGACCCCTAGGGTTACGCTGCCCATATCCAAATTGCCCCACTCTCAACTCACCATCGCCCCGTTTGCCCAGTCGTGCATTGAAGTCACCCATAATTACTGTAAAGTGTGCTTTGGAAGTATGTATGGCTCTACTAATGTCCTCATACATAACTTCGACCTCATCATTTGAGTATGCCGAGGTCGGTGCGTAGACCTGTATGACCTTCAGCGAATATCTTTTGGATATTCTGAGTATCAGGTACGCTACCCTGCTCGACACACTAGTGATGGACACAACGTTGTTTATGAGTGACTTGTGAACGATAAATCCGACACCACCTTGGGACTGCTGTTCGCCCTTCCGGGAGTAAAACAAGTTGCCGGATTTTAAGGTTATCGTGTCCTCGCCCTCTCTTCGGACCTCCGATAAACCAACAATACTCCACCGCAACTTGTTTAACTCTTCTTCCAGCTCAACTAGCTTCTCATCTGTCCTCAATGTGCGTGCGTTGTATGTCACCAGGGCCAATTTTCGGTTTTGGTGGTAGCCGAATCTCTGCCGGAGATTCTTAGCACCCCTTGTCCTGTCGTTACCATGGCTGCTACCGTGGCCAAGACGAACAGGACCCCCGGGGACTAGGGGCCTGGTTTTCTTGCTTTCTTCCATAATATTGGTTGGGGGTGTTTGCCATACTCGCCACGCTTGGCAGGCGGGTTGGCGAGCGCAGTTTTTGGTCGTAGAAGTGTTACGGGAACGCTGCTGCCCATTCCCTAGTTTTCCCTTAGTCGCCTTGTACGACACCCGATGGGATGAGATGGGTTGGTCCTATTCTAAGCCGGGAACCACGCGGCTGTACATAATGTGTAATGAGTAAAGGTTATAGAAACAAAGTGATAAAACGTGATTTTTCAATTTCCTCCAAGACAAACTTGCCGAACTTCACTTACCTTTGGTTACTAAAAACACTGCAGCCACGACGACAGTAAATTAAACAACTGAATTATTTTAAGTCTTATCACATTTTCTCACAGAAATAGTAATAGGGACACTAGAAGTCTTATAGCCACCTGACTTTATCGCCACACATGTGAAAATTTTATCACTAATGGACATCATGTGATCCAGTCCTACTTGGACCATTGAATGTAATACAATGGCTAAAGGATATTGTTCTCCGTCCTTACGTGATTTACCCCAGAACCAACAGCAATGAAAAAATACTTGTATGATTTCAAATCACCCATAAATTCTCGTAACGCATTTTTTATTAATCGGCAAGCGGGGAATTCAATATTGCACAAAAAGTATAAGATTTTGAGGTTATAATTTAGTGGCCATTAATTCATATGAGTTTATATTGTGTAGTCAAAAATATATAGAGTAAATGTAAAGATGAATTATATTTTTATAGATACCTATCGACACACTTAGGAACTATATATATAAGTATTTAGTCTAACAATATAAGCAATTTAGGTAGCTAATAGGTACGCAATCTACATTTTACAGAGTCAATTCGATATAAGTACTTGCAATACTTTAAAATATTCGTTTTAGATTGCAAGTTGTCCGTTAGGTACGCATATTAGCCATTATTTTAATAATATAGATAAATAATGATGGTATGGTTCAAATGTTCGTTGGTTCTAGGGCAATTTTCGACAATGTCCTTTATACTTTGCAGCATATTCAACTGCAAAAAGTCTTCGTTTAAATTAAGCCATATGTGTAACAGTATGTCATGGACTCGTAAGTGCTGACAGCTGACAATTAGGTGCCACAGAGTTTTTCTTAGTAGGTAGGGTGAGCCTAAATGTAAAAAGATAGCTAACTAAATGGTAGAAACTTCACTTCGGCAGACTAAAAAGGCACTTTGATCAAAAATATGTTAAATCATGGGGGAAAAAACGGGCATAATATGTGTTTTAGCTTCAAGAAAGTACAAAAGGTATGGTGTTTTTCGCGGACTGAACTAAAGTGGTAAATTAGGTAGAGCTACCGATGTTTCGAAGTGGTAACGGCACCATAGACCACATCCACACAGTGCGGCAGATTATAAAGAAGACTGCAGAGTATAATCGGCCCCTATGTCTAGCCTTCGTGGAGTATGAGAAGGCCTTTGACACTGTCAAAACCTGGTCAGTTCTGGACTCCTTGAAAGGATACCAAGTCGATTGGTGATACATGGAGGTGATGAGATGCCTTTTTGAAGCCGCAACGATGATCGTCCAAGCACAGAACCAGCAGACTGAACATATCTACCTGCGCCGTGGAGTGCGCCAAGGTGATGTAATATCACTATAACTTTTCACCAATGTACTGGAGGGTATGTTCAAGACGCTGGACTGGAAAGGTTGCGGCATCAATATAAATGGCGCATACATCTCTCACCTGCGATTTGCAGACGACATCGTCATCATGGCTGAAACGGTGAGACCTACAACAGATGCTGGACAGCCTTGCTAATTCGTCTCAGTGAATCGGTCTCTGGATGAACTTAGATAAAACGAAAGTTATGATCAACAATGTTGACCGGGGATCGATCGCCGTAAACGGAGCCGCCCTCGAAGTTGTTCCTGAGTATGTATACCTAGGGCAGTTGCTCCAACTAGGTAAAACAACTTCGACAAGGAAGTTAAAAGACGGATACAGCTGGGCTGGGCAGCATTTGGAAAACTCCGTCGAGTCTTCTCATCGCAAATACCCCAATGTCTAAAAATGAAAGTTTTTAATCAGTGCGTCCTACCTGTAATGACATACGAAGCCGAAACGTGGCCACTCACTGTGCAGCTTGTCATCCAGTTTAAGGTCGCTTAGCGAGCTCTGGAAAGAGCTATGCTCGGAGTTTCTTTTAGGGATCGAATCCGAAACGAAGTTATTATACAGAGAAAAAGGTTACCGACATAGCTCAGCGAATTAGCAAGCTGAAGCGGGCAGGCGGGCGGCCGGCAGTGGGCAAGTCATATATGCCGCAGAACCGATGGCCGTTGGGGCAGACTGGTTCTTGAGTGGAGACCACGTGTCGGCAAACGTAGTATAGAGCAAACGTAGTGGGGCGACGACATTCGTAAGGCAGGGTTTGGAGAAGAAGAGCTGAAGATCGAGCTCAGTGGCATGGAATGGGAGAGGCCTACGTCCAGCAGCAGACTGACACGGGCATGAGCCTGTGTCAGTCGGTCATCATCGTCATCATCAGATGATGACCGATGTTTGGCTCATCAACTACCAATTTGCTTATATTAGAGTTGCCAATACTAGAAAGGAGCGAAAGAAGTCTATATGAAAAAACCTATCTTAGATTGGTGATTATATCGATTGATAGATGATTCTGGGGTGTGTACACCGAGGGAATTAGACGCACGTGCTCTGCTTCGCTATGAACTTAGTAAAATGATCGTGTAATAAATATGCCACACTCAGAAGAATGATTTACAAATGATCAGAATTACATGATCAAACTATTTATTATATGAGATGTCAATTTTTTTCCAATCAGAATTTAACAGTACTTGATTCAATATTTTATGTCATTTTGTGATGTTCCTCGTGAATATATCGACGAGATGTCGGGATCGCTAAATATTTGTCATTATGGACGGTAAGGATCAAAAAAAATATTGTTTAGGATTTTTTATTCCATTATAATTAATTACAAAAATTACATTTAATTCTCAATAAGAAATTAATCTCTAATTTTCCAAGAGAGTTTTATACAATACCAATATTGGATTAGTTTACTCTTAGAAAATTGGAGGAATAAATTACACAGAACCTTACCTAGCTCTATAATTTATATCTCTTTGTAGTTAACCAAACGAAAGCTCAAAAGCTGAATATAATATTCATCAAATCTAAACACTTAGCCCAAGTAAAAGCCTACATCAGACCCTTTATACATAAACTTACTAAGCATTCGAACCGAGACTTTATTTAGCATGTAATGACCTGAAATCAAATGACCATTAAATAAAGGTAACTCCATGAGTTCAAAGCCGAAAAGCGACCTTCGACGGTACACGAGGTAGAGGGATTACTTAGGTTAGGGTTTTCCTTCTTATATAATATAATATTGGTTAACAATTCCTCAAAAATATTTTTGGAAATCCGCTTTATACCTAATCTTTTCTCATACCTCAGTTAGTACGAAATGGTCTTTGCCCCGCAGTGGAATGACTGCATAGGCTAATTTTATACATTCCAAACTTTTTCCTGTCCTCTTTATTAAAAAAAAATATATACGCATATTAATTGTTCGAATGATCTTACAAAAATTCCATAAAAAATATACTTTTCCATAGTTTTCCAAAATTTCCCCATTTTCTGGGCAAATCTTCGAAATCCGTATTACGAACATTGAAAGAAATTAGCTTAATCAGTCCAGCCATTCTTAAGTCAATTCGCTTACCAACTAAGATCATTAATTTTATTTGTATAGATATACTATTAAGCATGATAATCGAACTAGAAAAGCTTGAGACTGAGACTGAGGTAGAAACCAGACGTTAGCGTAACGCTAGCGAGTAAGCGTGCTATCATGTTCGTGTTTAATTAATAAATATGTTGTGTGATAAGGATGGCATACCAACTTGCTAGCGTTACGCTATCGTTAATCAGTTTGTACTCAGCCCGCTGACTTTAAAATAATCGTAACCAAACCCATGTATTATACGAGCACCTCTTACTAGTTAGTTAACCATTAACCCTACACACGACTTATGACTTTAGTCCTTATCCGTAATAGCAATAAGCAGCCGATCATATGCAGTAACCCTTAAATCTCATGACAGCTTTCCGTCCAAGTAAGCGGCTATAAATCGGCCTACAGAAACCGCTTTGTGTGATCCCTTCACCGCACTAAAATCTGACAAATTCCCCACAACAGTAACAGAATGACTCTGCCCTGAGTTGATAAATATACTCTAGTTTTCTTTGTAATAAAAGATTAAATAAGTGATTTAGTCTAATAATAAACATTTATTTCAGATAAAATATCCATAATGATTTTAATAATTTATATAACCCACTGAAAATATATTTGAAACTATGTATTTTAGTAAATCAATATATTAGTTCATTGACCCCATCACTATCCCAACCCAGTGCCTCTGGGTAGGGCTGTCATAGCGATCGGCAATCATTTGTAGAATACTATTGGAACTGTTACGTAACCGTAGATAAGTTGACGTAACTTTCTATCTCACTAGACCACACACTATTTGCAAACATGTGCGATGCACTGCAGTATCGCGGCAGTTCCAACAGCATTCTGAAAGCATTATTATACTGGACATGCAGGGCGCTATAAGCTCTTTGCGTAGACAGGACCCACAGGCAGCTGAAATAAATTTTAATTAAATCCTAAAAATTGGTATAGAAAGACTTATTCACATAAGCACATTATATATATTTTAAGTATTTACGGAATGGAATGAAGTTTTTCCGGTGAATATTAATTACTTATGGATTTTCCGGTGTTCTACAACGGACTATAGCGCGGATATATGCGCTTTAGTTTGATTGATAGTTGTAGTACTTAAAATCCAGTTCTTTCATTGTAAGTATGCGGATCGTATTGGCCATGGCATTGACTTTTAATTGATTGACTTTATATGCATTATACTATCACAAACATATTCCCGAAAAGTCTTCTTCAAAGGTATTAAAGGTAAAAGTCTAAAAAACTTTGATCCGACAACGGAATAAACGCTGAAAGACAAAACATAAAATTCTGTCTATCTGTCGCTTGGTATATTTTACATTGCACTTTATATATATATATATATATATATATATATATATATATATATATATATATATATATATATATATATATATATATATATATACCTAAAAACCTGAAGTTTATTTTCTTTCATTCAAAATTCCATTCAATTTTATAGCAAAAAAAACCGTATTCATCATATTGATATAAAATTTACCCTTTGTCACCCAGCCCACCCAACTTTATATTGACTTATAACAATCCTGACTTCTATTGGTGTGGTACACATACGAGATACCTAAAAACTAAGATTTAGGTAATTTAAGACAATGTTTTCGTAAGATAAATGAGTATGTTTATTTATCGCAACAAAAATTTGTGCTATTCTTAAGAGCTTTTCCTTGTACTGGCTCCTTACACAGAAGCCCAGATGCAAATGAGTTTATTTATGATTCACCTAAACGAAAAAGCACTCCACAAATCAAAGCTTAACTGCTGCAGCGAGAAGTGTATTAAATATTAAACTGTAATTCTAGTTTATTTTTTCACTTGTTCATATTTGATTCTAAAAGTGCGCCGAGTGCAAGTTGATTATAGCTTGGTCTACTGGTTAGAGCGCGGGCCACTCCACTCACTGGTTCGAGTATTCTTAATTAAGTACACCTTCTTTTCGTCCAGGGGGGCAACCTTTTGTCATTAAACCAGGCCCATTTTGAGACTACGAAAAAACTACAATTTGTTCGACTTAGAATGCCAATCCAGAACATTATAATCGCTACGCGCATTATAAGCCACTAGACCAACGTGGCAGGCTGATTATTTATCTATCTATATCATCACGCTATACCCCTTACGAAGTAGGCTTATACTTACTAATATGTCTTACTAGCCATCCGGTCGACGACAGCGCCACCTATCGGGTCTATGTTATTTCTGGATAGTGTAGCTTTCTATTGGTGAAAGATATATTAAAATCAATTATTGATTACAAACAAATATAATTCCCTTTCCTGTTTATAATAATAGTATAAATATTGCAATTGGTTTTAAAACTATATCTACATCATTGCGCCAGGTCCAGAGAGTATAGATTTTCAACAGATTCTTACGTATAATATTTTTTCATGAAATCGTGCGTCTTAAACTTAGAAGATAAGTGGGATATCAGGTTATATCATATTTTTTATACAGGGATAGTTTTTTTTTATTTGTAAAGTATACCACAGCAAGAACAACACCATTTTTTCACATACTATGATTTTATAGATGACAAAATAAATACGAAATTTTCATTTTAATACAATTGCATAGCGAGCGTACTGTACGAACTTCTACACTTGCAGCCTGTGGGCTAGATTTACTCGAAAATCCTACAGCGCCGTCAGAGTTCAGTACAATAATGTGTTCAGAGTAGTAGTGGGACTGCCCCGAGTCTGTAGCGCAACAGGGATGTTCGCAGACGCCAATGTAGATTGCTTCTACACCACAATGCGAAAGAGGTGTGCATCTCTGGTGCGCAGGGCGTGGAGCAGCTCAAACAGCCAGCTGAATATAATTTCCAGCAGGCTGGACTTTCTTTATGTGAATCATTGATGGCGCAGTATTGAATCGAATATTTTGTACGACGGAATACTAACATAGGTTTAGTTTTACTAACATGATGAGTACTAGTCACTCGAATAAAGAAATTAATATATTATTATAATCAAGAAAAATAAAACTGAATATATTTTGTTTTTAATACAAACACTCACATTCAAAAATTCATATTTCAATTAAAAATATATAATAAACAGCGTTGCGCCTAAACCAACGCGGGATAACAGAGGTGCACCGTATAAACTCACCTATCATCAATGATGCTAAGCCGGGGCGAGACTATTGCCGTTATACCTACTGGGCATAATTTCAGACTCCGAACTGTGATTGTGAATTTGTCGGATCTGGGATTCGAACTCAGGACCTCGGGATCACCAATCACTCAATGCACCATTGACTAACGAGGTCTTCTTTAAATAAAGAAAGTATTCATCTCAATAGAATCTTAGTGTGCAATGCTCTTGAATAAACCTTTCACGTAACACGAATATAACAGAAACGTACCATTTTGCGTACAAAATTCAATTTTGAGATCAAATCGGAAAATCCTTCAACTAAATATGTATGAGCAGGCTTATAGCAACAATATTAGGGTATGTTAGGCGTTACCTAAGTCAAGTTCTTGTGACTAAGATCCACAACTAATAGGGCTATAGCTAAATGCGTTTCTCTTCGAAATGGTGGACTACTACTCAGAATTTTTTGATATAAAAATTACATTTGTCCGTCCTATGATTTGAACCTAGGATCTGGTGATCGCAACGCGCACTATTTCCCCTAAACCAATGAGGCACTCTTATCCTACTAATATTATAAATTTAAAAGTTGACTGCGACGGACGATTTAGCGCAGAGGTTAAGAGCTTAAGCCGCTCCGCCCACTGTGTTTAAAAGTCGCGGGTTCGATTCCCGCACGGGGCAAATCTTTGTGTGATCCACAATTATTTGTTCCGGTCTGGGTATTTGTGTGTGAATTTTCATGTTTGTAAACGCACCCACGACACAGGAATAAATCCTAGTGTGGAACTACGTTTAAAAAAAAAACTGCCTCGTTGGTCTGGTGGCAAAGCACATCGCTTTATGATCACGAGGTCCTGGTTTCATCCTAGGTCGAACAAATGTAGTTTTTCTAACGAAAAATTCCAAGTCTGGAGTCTGAAATTGTGCCCGGTACATGTCAATAGGCTCGCCTCTTATTACATGGACCTGACATCTTTGGCGAAACGTGGGTGTACTCAGTACACCTCTGCTGCCCCGCTTGGGGAATATAGGCGTGACGGTGTGTGTGTGTGTATTTGAAAGATTGTACATATTTTTACATGTTTGGATGTTTCTTACTAAATCACGTAAAAATGACTGAAAGGATTTGGATTAAATATGGCACACAGATTTATTACTTGGATTAACACAGAATACTTTTTATCCTGAAAAAATGTAAAGTCAGAGAGGACGAAGTCGCGGGCAGAAAATAGTTAGATTTAAAAAACAGCAATCTAATCTCCATGTTCACATTAATAAGTATGCCGATGAGGAAAAAACTTTCAAACGCTCATTCTTTCATTTAAATGTCCAAACGGACTTTAGGTCATTAAACAGTTCCTTATTTAAATCGCAAATCACTGCAAATTAAGTTCGTTTAAATGGCGTCGCCGCTACAGACGTTTAGAAGTGGAAATTCCACTTTACCAAACATTTTATCCTGTTCCTCTTTGTCCATTTTACGGTATCTGACTAGGTAATTGCATCAAATAAAACCCGAAATTATCAGTGTTCCGGAATTTTTACAATTAGACATCTTACGTTTTTATGGGTAAAGGGAGTTTACGGAAATTAATAACAACAGAATATTTATTTACAGTTAGCAGTTTATCAATATGTTTTTCTTTTTAAAAGTCTCCCTGGGCTATGAATTATTCCTGTGTCAAGGGTGCCTTCACACACATGAAGTTCCTATGAATCTATACCAACATCTAGACCGAAAGAACATTTATCACACAAAAATTTGTCCCGTATGGAGATCGAATCCTGCTCTGCTCAATCACGTAGGCGGAGCAGCCAGAGCTCTGACCATTAGATCAAGCCGTCGTCCATATTTGTCGATATTAGTAGTAACAGTGAGCATGAGCAGTGATAGCCTATTAGTTAGACCGTTGGACTGCAAAGTCAGAGGTCTCGGGTCTAAACCTTGGCATGCACCTCTGTCTTTTCGAAGGCATGTGTGTATTGAAAATTAACTGCCACTTGCTATAACGGTGAAGGAAAACGTCGTGAGGAAAGCTGCTTACCCAAGAGTTTCTCGAAGATGTGTAAAGTTCGTCAACCCGCATTGGGCCAGCGTGGTGTACTATGGCCTAAAACCCTCTCATTTTAAGAAGAGACACGTGCTCAAGGGTGGGACAGTTTCTTAACAGGGCTAATATTATTATATTATTTAGTATTAATAGTAATATAAAAGCATTTACATAAATAAAATATAATTGTTTTTTTCATATGCTGTATATCAACACGATGATTAATAATTAGTACATTGATCATCATTGATAAACCTTTACGCCCTAATATCTCGAGAGGATTGTACTGATTAGTTCACTTAGCCCCCATATGCCGAGGATTTAATTATCCCTTAGGTATGTAACATAGCAAAATATTATAGTAGGTACTACATATCTACCATTGTGTTATTTATTGACGGGGAACAAAAGCTTAATGTTATTAATTTTAATTTCAGATCCAAAGAAGTTGTTCTGCAACATAATGTGTACTGCTGGATGAGTGAACGTTATGGGAACGAAGTGACAAAACGTGATTTTTCAATTTCCTCCAAGAGAAACTAGCCGAACTTCACTTACCTTTGGTTACTAAAAACACTGCAGCCACGACAACAATAAATGAAACAACTGAATTATTGTAAGCCTTATCATATTTTCCCACAGAAATAGTGATCGCCAAACATGTAAAAATATTATCACAAATAGTTATCATATGATCCAGTACTGCGTAGAATATTGAATGTAATACAGTGGCTACATTGAATGTAATAAAATTGACATTTTGCAGCATAGACAACAGCAAAAAGTTTTCCGAAAGTTGTAAAGGATATTACAATCCTTTGGAAAGTATTTTTACAGGAATAATGTGAGTGTGTGTGTGAAACTGTGTCTATTTGTTTCAAACAGTGCATGTGTGATGAAGCGGCGAGAATGGCTTCGGACAAACTCGGTCGGTAATTTAATTTTCAGTGTCTTAAAAACTTACTTAATTTCCCATTCTTACTTTAAATAAACTATGTAGCCACGAATACCAAGGAAATTTACCACTTCGTAAGCTCGTGGCTGAGTGGTGAGTCCCAGATGTTCCCAAGCGAGTTACGATGACTTCTCGGTAAAACGATGCTCGCATCATTACTCAAAACTTCAACTAACACCCCAAGTTCTCAAACTTGGTTATACGACTATTGATGTTCTTTCCGCCTCCACAGCGTGTCATTTAGCTAATGGCGCCAAAAAATCTAGTTGGAAAGAACATTGTATGTTGTTTTTGTCTTTTGATGATTTTGGAACGAACTATGAGAATGGTAGGAGCAATGTTGCCATATCTACCAACTTATTGGTAGATCTCCCTATTTCGCTCCCAGTTTACCAATCTACCACCATACTCCTCAAATATTATTTCAAAATAACTTTTATATTTAACGTATTTTTAAAAATAACTTTTTAAGTTTATTTTGAAAACATTGAAAACTACAAATCTATAATTATTAGTTTATGGTAATCATAAATAATCTATCTATATCTATCTTGTCTATGGTACTTAGCAATAAAACGTTATTTGAACTATCTATTTGTTCCGTGTTATAATTACTTTTCCACAGGTTATGGGCCGTTTTATAACTAAAATAGACCGAGAGTTTAATATTTGTTGCCGTAAAGTAAAGTACAGTGGTCAATATTAGTAATTTCACAGTATTTCGATTTTTTCAACACCTCGCGAACAATGGCTATGTCTAACCTACAAATTGAGAAATTAGCCGGGCGGGAAAACTATTCGACGTGGAAGTTTGCAGTTAAATCTTATTTAGAACATGAAGATTTGTGGGAATGTGTCGATCCAGGCACCGATGTCGACTTACAAAAAGATAAGAAAGCCAAGTCCAAAATCATTTTGTTAGTGGAACCTATAAACTACGTCCATATTGAAAATGCCAATACATCTAAACAAGTTTGGACAAGCTTAAAAAATGCTTTTGAAGATTCCGGGTTATCAAGAAAAGTCGGCTTATTGCGGGATTTAATAAACACATCACTAGATAACTGCACGAGTGTTGAAGATTATGTGAATAAAATAATGAGTACTGCGTATAAATTACGAAATATCGGTTTCGAAGTCGATGATCAATGGTTGGGAACACTCATGCTGGCTGGTTTACCGGACAATTATAAACCTATGATCATGGGTCTGGAAAGTTCTGGAATAAAAATATCGGCCGACTTCGTGAAAACAAAACTTTTGCAAGAGGTGAAAGTTTCAGAGTCTTCTGCGTTCCTCACAAAGCACAAGAATACCTCTAACAACAATAGTAGTAATCATGCAAAGTCAAAAGGAAAAGGCCCGCGTTGCTATAACTGCAACAAATATGGACACTTTAAAAATCAGTGCACAATGAAAAAATCTAATCACAATACATTTTCAGCAGTATTTTCAGCTTACAATAGTATAAATGAAGACAAATGGTACATTGACTCAGGTGCCACCATGCACATGACAAGACGCTCTGACTGGATATATGATTTACAACCATCTTCGATTCAACAGATAAAGGTGGCTAATAATGATGCAATCTCCGTGCAAAATATGGGTAAAGTAAACATTCAGACCAATTTTTGTAAAGATGCAAGTCCTATCCAGGTGAGAAATGTTTTATATATTCCTGAGCTTAGCGCAAACTTGCTGTCGGTCAGTCAATTAACCAAAAATGGCTGTAAAGTTGAATTTACTGATATGGGCTCTAATATATATAACTCCAATAAGATTCTGGTAGCAAATGCAAAGCTAATCAATAACATGTACAAACTAAACACAGTTACTGAAAATGCTTATGTTACTTCATGTGAGAGTAAGACTGATATTAGTACATGGCACAAGAGAATGGGTCATTTAAACTTAGCTGATGTAAAGAGGTTAGAGGCATGTGCTGAGGGTATAACTATTACCAATAAAGAAGTTGATACCGTCTGTGTACCCTGTTGTGAGGCTAAACAAACACGATTACCGTTTCCCCATTCTGGTTCAAGAGCTAAAACATTACTAGAAATAGTGCATACTGATCTGTGTGGTCCGATGGAGACACCATCTGCTGGTGGTGCGAAGTACTTCATAACATTCATAGATGACTATTCCCGTAAAGTATATGTATATTTTCTCAAGAACAAAATGGGTATTAAGTCGGTGTTTAAAGCTTTTAAAGAAGAAGTAGAAAATGAATTAGAAAAAACAATAAAAATAGTAAGAAGTGATAATGGTAAAGAATATGATAATCAAAATTTTTCTGATTTCCTAACAGCTTCCGGCATCAAACATCAAACCAGCACTCCGTACACACCAGAACAGAATGGGGTAGCGGAACGGATGAACCGCACACTGGTGGAACGTGCTAAATGCATGTTATTTGAAGCAAAGCTGCATAAACGATTCTGGGCAGAGGCAGTAACCACTGCAGCTTATGTCATCAATCGATCACCATCAAGAGTTTTGGATGAGGTAACACCCTATGAAAAATGGACGGGTAAGAAACCAAACATTTCACATTTACGGATTTTTGGTTCAAAGGCCATGGTTCACATACCAAAACAAAAACGTCTAAAATGGGATCGTAAATCAAGAGAATTAATCTTTATGGGATACTGCGACAACACTGGTGGAACGTGCTAAATGCATGTTATTTGAAGCAAAGCTGCATAAACGATTCTGGGCAGAGGCAGTAACCACTGCAGCTTATGTCATCAATCGATCACCATCAAGAGTTTTGGATGAGGTAACACCCTATGAAAAATGGACGGGTAAGAAACCAAACATTTCACATTTACGGATTTTTGGTTCAAAGGCCATGGTTCACATACCAAAACAAAAACGTCTAAAATGGGATCGTAAATCAAGAGAATTAATCTTTATGGGATACTGCGACAACACTGGTGGAACGTGCTAAATGCATGTTATTTGAAGCAAAGCTGCATAAACGATTCTGGGCAGAGGCAGTAACCACTGCAGCTTATGTCATCAATCGATCACCATCAAGAGTTTTGGATGAGGTAACACCCTATGAAAAATGGACGGGTAAGAAACCAAACATTTCACATTTACGGATTTTTGGTTCAAAGGCCATGGTTCACATACCAAAACAAAAACGTCTAAAATGGGATCGTAAATCAAGAGAATTAATCTTTATGGGATACTGCGACAACACAAAGGGTTATAGGTTATATGATGCAATAAATAAAACTATGGTTATCAGTAGGGACGTGATATTTATTGAGAAGTCGTTGAATAATAATGATGATATCATACTGCAACCAAAATCTGCCACACGGATTGTCAATGTTCCTCTAAATTCAGAAAACGATAACATATCATCTGTCAGCAATAGCTCACAGAGTGATACACACTCGAGTACTGAAACATCTTTTGATAGTTGTGTATTGAATAATGCAACTAATGATGAAACTTATTATCCCAGTACAAGTGATGATAGTACCGATGAGGATATCAAAAGAAATATCACTTTAAGATCTCATCAAAAACACAACAATTTCATGTGTGTTGAACAGTTTTCAGATCCATTGACAGTTGAGGAGGCCTTGTCAGGCACTGATGCTGTACATTGGAAAAAAGCAATGAATGAGGAATACCAGTCTTTATTGGAAAATAATACTTGGGATCTTACAAATCTTCCAGAAAATAAGCGTCCCATATCGTGCAAATGGATTTTCAAAAGGAAGACTAATGAAAATGGAGAAATCGTTAAGTATAAAGCGAGGCTTGTTATTAAAGGCTGTTCACAAAAGCCTGGAATAGACTACACTGAAGTATTTTCGCCAGTTGTAAGGTATGCCTCTTTAAGATATTTGTTTGCCTTGGCAGTGAAATTCGACTTGGATGTCTGTCAAATGGATGCTGTATCAGCTTTTCTTCAAGGCAACATAGAGGAGGAGATTTATATGATACAACCACCTCTGTATGACAAAGGTAAACAAGTATGTCGACTGAGGAAATCTTTATATGGGTTGAAACAGGCCAGTAGGCAATGGAACAAGAAACTAAGTTCTACATTAAAAGGAATAGGTCTATCACAGAACAAGCTTGATCCTTGTATTTATTATAAAATTGTGGATAACAATAACATGTTTTTCTTGGCTGTGTACGTCGATGACATTATTTTATTTACAAATAATAATCACACAAAAAACTATGTTAAAGAGGAACTTAATAAACAATTTAAGATAAAGGACCTAGGAGATATTAATTATTGTATTGGTATACATGTAGAAAGAGATAGGGAGAAGGGTTATATCTATTTAGATCAGAAGAAATACATACAAGAAGTGTTACATAGACATGGCATGTCTGATTGTAAAAGTGTTAAGACTCCAATAGATGTTAATACTAAATTTAAAGAAAAATCTGAAGAGTCACGTATCTTAGGTGAAATCCCTTATCAAGAGATTATTGGCTGCTTATTGTACATTTCTCAAATTACGAGACCAGATATAAGTTTTGTTATAAATATGTTGAGTAAATACAATAATAAACCTGAAATGTCACACTGGATGGCTCTGAAGCGAGTTATGCGGTATTTAAAAGGCACTGAAGAGTACAGATTAAGTTATAAACAAAACACAGAAGAGAGTATGACTCATGGCTTCTGTGATGCAGACTGGGCAAGCTCAGAGGATGACCGGCGTTCTTGCACTGGTTACACATTTTTGTTTCAGGCAGGAACAATCAGCTGGAACTCAAAACGCCAGCCTACTGTCGCTCTCTCCACAACTGAGGCAGAGTACATGTCTTTGTCATCATGTATACAAGAGGCGATGTGGCTGAAACAATTTCAAGAGAGCTTTTGGCCTATATTGAAGAATGAAGCAATGATCATCTACAGTGATAATCAAAGCTCTATAAAACTTTCAGGTTCTGATGGCTATCATTCTAGGACCAAGCATATCGATATTAGGCACCACTTTATACGAGATAAAGTTGATGGAGGGACCATTGACGTGAAGTACATACAGACCGATATGATGGTTGCTGATGCACTAACCAAAGCAACGTCATACTCAAAACTTACTTATTGTGCTTCTAAGATGGAATTGATTTGTGTTTAAGGGAGGATGTAGGAATATTAAACTACAAATCTATAATTATTAGTTTATGGTAATCATAAATAATCTATCTATATCTATCTTGTCTATGGTACTTAGCAATAAAACGTTATTTGAACTATCTATTTGTTCCGTGTTATAATTACTTTTCCACAATGCCGTACGTAAAAAGTGCCAAGTAACCGACTGCGTTAACCGGCACCGGCTTCTAATATTTATTTTTTGCTTTTTGAAGTCGATGAGTGAATTAATTATGAATATATTTTTTTTAAACGTAGCCACACACTAAGATTTATTCCTGTGTCGTGGGTGCGTTTACAAACATGAAAATTCACAAACACAAGTACCCAGACCGGAACAAATAATTGTGGATCACACCAAGATTTGTCCCGTGCGGGAATCGAACCCGCGACTATTAGACACAATAGGGGAGCGGCATAAGCTCTTAACAACTGCGCTAAATCGTCAGTCATTTATATACCTATACCTATATTATATTAAATTGCGTAATTCTTCAGTAAGGTACATACATGATTGATATAATACCTATAATAATGGACTCTATACATTCGTGCTGTTTGCTATTAAGAACTCCCCTGGTGTAACTTCAAAGTCCAAGGTCCAATACCGATGAAATTAAAATGGTACTACCTTGGACCTATACTGAACCCAATGCAAAATCGGTCAAGAATTGACGGAAATATCGGTGAATATACAAAATAAGCATACATATAGACGAACATAGAACCTCCTCCTTTTTGAAGTCGGTTAAAAATATTACGACACCACAATAAAATCGTTTTTTCCCAAAGTTTAAATTCAGCCATAAGTGTAACAGTATGTCATGGAAGTGTACTAAGTGATGACAGCTGACAATTAGGTTCCAGTTTCCTTGTTAGTAGGCTGAGTCTAAATGTAGGAAGATAGACGACAAAATGTTAAAAACTTGACCCCGAAAGACTAAAAAGTCTCTTTGACTAAAAATATGTTAAATCATGGGAAAGAAATGGGAATAATGTGTGGGTTAGCTTCAAAAAAGTACAAAAGGTGAGGTGTAATTTGGGTCGTACTTATAACACATATCTAAGTACTATCTTTGATTTCCAACGAATAATTCTAAGAAACTTAGCACCTCTAAAAATAAAGAAGCAATTTGATAACAATGAAAGTGGGCTATTTAAACACTGTAATGTATTACCTGACCACTTACAGTTCAAATATATATTACTCAAAGAAAACTTTTTTAATGACTAATATAGGATTGAAATTAAACATCCTATATACACACGGGCTGTGGCTCAGAAACGGCTTTGTGCGAACACGACCCGTGTAAACAACTGCTTTGGCGAGCGAACAGCTGCTTACCTAGTTTCTCGATTTATTAACGAACTACCCACTGATGTATGTATTAACATTAAAAAGAATAACATTAAATTTAAATTAAAAACCTTTATGCACGATAGTATTTGGCTGCCTCGTTGGTCTGGTGGCAAAGCGCATCGCTTTGTGATCACGAGGTCCTGGGTTCAAATCCTAGGTCGGACAAATGTAGTTTTCCTAACGAAAATTTCCCAGTATGAGTCCGGAGTCTGGAATTGTGCCCGGTATATGGCAATAGGCTCGCCCCCTATTACATGGGACCTAACATCGTCGGCGAAACGTGGGTGTACTCAGTACACCGCTGCCACCCCCTCTGGGGAATATAGGCGTAACGGTGTTTATGCACGATAGTACTTAGTAATAAAAATATAATACTTAATTATTTATATGTATTATGTTTTAATACTTATTATACATGGTATAGTTTTATACAGACAGTGCTACCTTTGTTATTGTTTATTATAATTTTTATAAATGGTTTTTCGATGTAGTTAGTATTAGTACAAACCTTTGTGGTTTCTCAATGCTATGTGACCGACTTATTATAACAATATTTTAGGCATAAATATATAAAAAAAAACGCCGCAGCCTGAACTAGAGTGCTAAATTAGGTAGATCTACCGATTTTTGGCTCTTCCTTACATATTTTGAATATAGTTGTTTATTATTTTTTTTAACCAACTTCTAATAAGGACGAGATTCTAAATTCGACTGTATGTTTTTTTTTTGTATGTGTATTACGCGATTATTCCACCAATTATGAATCGATTTTGATGATTCTTTTTGCATTGGGTTCAGTATAGCTCCAAGGTGGTCCCATTTTAATTTCATCGGTATTGGATCTTGGACTTGGAAGATACACCAGGGAACTCCTTAACGATAAACAATACGAATGTATAGATTCCGTTATTATGGTTATTAAATCAATCCTGTTGGTACCTTGCAGTACAACGCAAAATAATATAATATAGGTATATGAATATTAGTTTACTTGTCAGTTAAAATAAAAATCTTTAAAAAAAAGCAATAAATAAATATTTGAAATCGATGCCAAATAACCAAGTGCACTAACCCGTACCAACTTCAAATATTTATTTCTTGTTTTTTGAAGTCGGTTTTTTTAAGTATTTTTAAAGTATGGTGTTTTGATTATTTAGCATTAAACCTTTGTGGTATCTCAATGTTATGTGACCGACCTGTAACAATTTTTTTAAATTAGATAGATATTATCTCCCAACAGATTCTTTCCTCACATTTATATTATATGTATTTCCTTTTAAGTAATAAATAAATTAAAAACAAAAAAAAATCTCAGACTGATCTAGAGTGGTAAATTAGGTAAACCTACCGATTTTTGGCTCTTCATCTACCAATTTTCTAATATTAGAGTTGGCAATACTGGGAAAGAGCGAAAGAGGTCTGTATGAAAAATCCTAGTCTAGATTGGCGTGATTATATCGATAGATAGATGATTTTGGGGTGTGTACACCGAGGAAATTAAACGCGTGTGCTCTGCTTCGCTATGACCAAGCGCGAAGTTATTAAACGATCGTGTAGTGATATTTTGTATGCCGCTCTCTTAGGAGAATTATTTACAAATGATCAGAATTACGTAATCAAACTATTTATTATATGGGATGTTAATTTTTTTTCCAATCAGAATTTAACAGTGGTTGATTCAATATTTTATGTCATTTTGTGATGTCCCTCTTGAATATGTCGACGACATGTCGGGATGGCTGAATATTTATCATTATTGAAGGTAAGGATCAATAAAAACATATTATTGAGTTCTTAGATTTACGCGAATATTACACATGAAATAAAACTATTTTAGGATTTTATCGCGGTTTATTTTTTCTGTCCCTCCCGTGACCATGGGTGCTGCAAAGCACTCGAAACGTCGGGAACTAAAAATAAAATAAAAAAAAAAATAAACCGCAATAAAATCCGTAAAATAGTTTTATTTCAAAAACATATTATTTCGGAATTTTTATTTCATCATATATAATTTCAAATAATATTAATAATTGAGACATAATTTTAGCGCAGTGGTTAAGAGCTTAAGCCGCTCCGCCCTCTGTGTCTATTAGTCGCGGTTTCGATTCCCGTACGGGACAAATTTTTGTGTGATCCACAATTATTTGTTCCCGTCTAGGTATTTGTGTATGTGAATTTTCATTTGTAAATGCATCCACGACACAGGAATAAATCCAAATGTGCGGCTACGTTTAAAAAAAAAGAAATTAAACTCTGATTTTCCCAGAGAGCTTATACAATACCAATATTAAATTAGTTTACTAATAGAAAATTGGACGAAATTACACAGAACCTTACCAAGCTCTATAATTTATATTTCTTTGCAGTTAACCAAACGGAAGCTCAAGAGCTGAATATAATATTTATCAAATCTAAACACTTAGCCCAAGTTAAAGCCTACATCAGACCCTTATACATAAACTTTTACTAAGCATTCGAACAGAGACTTTATTTACCATGTAAGGGCCTTCTATCTAAAAACTTAAGCAGTCTTTGTTGCTAACGCAACCCTGGACTCATATATGTCTTTGGAACTTTATGGTTGGGACCATAAAGTTTCAAGTAACATTAACAGAAAGGTACGACAATGACCGTTTACTTGTCAACCGCCACATTCAAGCTTTATTTAATTTAGAAACCATGTCGAGAGAATCAAGTTATTTGTTGCGTAATATAGTTAATGTGACAAATAAAAACTTACGGGCCCTTGCAAAGGTCAACCCACCGATCACTGGGACACATTAATCATCTTTATTATGTCTAAAAAATTAGACCCTATATCAAGTCGGCAATGGGAAGAATACAGGAATAATTTAAGTGATATGCCAAACTTATAACAATTCATCAAATTTTTAAACAATAAGGCGGACTTACTTGAAGCTATCCAGGATAATGACAAAACATACTACAAACAAAAAACACATCATACATCATCAGATACTCATAAAAATAAGTCATCGACGTCTATTGATAATCATACATCAATTACACCAAACAAATGTCCTATTTGTTTACAAACTCACTACATCTTTAACTGTGAAACATTCAGAAAAATGGATGTTGAGTCTAGAATAAATAAGGTCAAAGAATTTAACTTATGTAGGAACTGTCTACGTCCAGGACATAATCACAAGCAATGCAGATTGACTCATTGTAAATACTGCAACAATAAGCATAATACTTTATTGCACATGTCTTTAGACCCCTCTAAGCAGCCCGAGAGAATGGCAGTAGCTTTGTCTACCCATTTGTCAATGAGTCATAGTAATCAGCCAACTGTATTGCTGTCCACAGCTCTAGTTCGAGTGGCCGCTGCCAACGGCAAGTTTCATACCGCACGATTGCTGCTGGACAATGGTAGTACATCGAACTTCGTGTCACAACGGCTCGTCGAAAGGCTTAGTCTGAAAAAACGGCACGTCAGCTCCACAGTGTTTGGTATTAATAATCAGATTTCTTTAACATCACAGTCTTGTGACATATCAATGACATACGAATCAGAATTTGTCTCTAGAAGAAAATGCGTGTGAAAAAGTTTTTGAGAGTACAACTCGGCGCGATGAAGATGGTCGGTGTATCGTAACTGTGCCATTGAAGGAAGCGCCTGAAATTCTCGGAAATTCTTATCATTTCGCTAAGGTTAGTTTTCTTTCGTTAGAGCGGCGACTAGAACAGGACAATAATCTTAAACACAGTTATAACAAATTCGTGCAGGAATACCTAAGTCCCATGACCTTTAACAAAACATCTACACAAAAACATCCATCATCTATCAACAAAACTCATACATACAATATATACTTACCTCATCATTGTGTAGTTCGTGAGTCGCATACAACTACAAAACTGCGAGTGGTCTTTGACGCTTGGGCCGCCACGTCCACTGGTAGGTCTTATAATGTCATTCAAATGATGGGACCAACCGTTCAAGACGACATATTTTCAATCTTATTACGTTTTAGGCAATATAAAATTGTGGTATCTGCTGACATCGTAAAAATGTACAGAGCCATTAATATAGAACCTTCACAGCGATCCCTTCAACAGATCGTCTATAGATTTAATCGTTTTGATCCACTACCTACATACACACTAAACACAGTCACATATGGCACTGCATCGGCTTCTTATTTTTACAAAATGTTTAGTGTCAACTGCAGATCAAACAGACAATCCTATTGTGCAAAATGCTATTAAGCATGACTTTTATGTAGACGATTACTTAGTAGGTGGAGACTAAGTATCCTCTGTCATAGATCTTTGCAAAGAGCTCAGAAAGACATTAATCTCTGCTAAGATGAACCTAAATGGCAGTCTAATAGTCTTGAGGTATTGGAAGCTATTAATGATTTTAAATATGATTCGCAAAAGCCTCTCAATTTAAACAATAATTCACCTTCAGAAACATTGGGTTTATATTGGGATTCAACCTTAGACTGTCTTAATTTTGTCATAAATATAGATATAGGCAAGAAAATTACAAAACGTAATATCATATCAATTATTGGTCAAATTTTTGACCCTTTGGGTCTGGTGGGTCCATGTGTATTACTTGTCAAACTTATTCTTCAATCGCTTTGAAAAGAAAGTGTTCCTGGGACGCTGATATTCCTGAAGATATCAAAAAAGACTTTGTTAACATGGCAACCTGTCTTTTTCATCTTAACTCGCTTAAAATACCTAGGTGGATTTTATGTACTAAATTAGTTACAACTGAAAGTCACGTATTTTCAGATGCATCTGAGCATGCCTACGGTGGTTGTATTTATGTAAGAACAATAAATAGCGATGGGCTGATAAATGTTAGGCTTTTAAAATCAAAAAATAGGGTTTCCCAATTAAATCTAAGTACACAATACCACGGTTAGAACTCTCTGCGGCATTGCTGGCCACAAGACTCTGGAAGAAAGTAATCAATGCTCTCACAATTTATATTGACCAGCACTACTTTTGGTCGGACTCCAGCATCGTATTAGGCTGGTTATCATCGTCTTCATCAAATTTAATTCAATTTATTCGAAATAGGGTTAATGAAATCCAGGAAACCAGGGCAGGACATACGTGGAGCTACGTGCCATCTAAATCTAATCCTGCAGATCTTGTCTCTCGGGGGGTGAAGGCTGACTCCATCAGTGCGGCTGCCCTCTGGTGGTCAGGCCCAGAGTTTATACAGAACCAACCTATTGAGTTCCCAGAATTAAATAAAAAATCAGAAATTTCATTATATATATTCACAGCAATCACCTCAAATAACTCAGATCATAATCCAATCACTCGTCTTATTCATAATTTTAGTAATTTTAATAAAATAATCAGAATTCTTTCATACGTAAAACTATTCATAAAAAATTGTAGACATAGAAAAATAGGAAATAAAATAACACACAGGTTTCCAACATTCATAGAATTAAAATTATCACGTAAAATTAATTTGCACCATGCTCAGATAGAAATGTTTCCAGACGAGTATTTAACTTTAAAGTCTAATCAACCTTGTCCTCCAAACAGTAAACTTAATTCACTTTCTCCATTTTTAGATCCAAACAATCTAATAAGAGATGGAGGTCGTTTAAAAAATTCTTACTATACATACAATGTTAAACATCCTATCCTTCTTTGTTCGAAACATCACATTAATAAAATCTTATTTCCATTATTACAACATATCACTCTCATGCATGCAGGACCTTAACTCCTTTTATCAAACATCAAAGAGACCTACTGGTCGATAAATGGCAGAAATTTGTCTAGAAAAATCGTACATTCTTGCGTTCGGTGTCATCGGTTTAAAACTATTCCTATTCAAACTATAATGTCCGACTTACCTAGCAAACGGACACACTCAGTCTCTTTTCATGCCCACGGGAATCGATTACGCCGGGCCAGTGCTGATAGTCAATCGTAAAGGCAGAGGTAGTAGGTTGATTAAATCTTATATATGTGTTTTTGTGTGCTTCGCCGTTAAGGCCGTGCACCTTGAGCTTGTCACCGATCTTACAAAAAAGGCTTTTATATCTTTTTTATATCTCGTCGTGGCAGGCCGCAACTATATACTCAGACAACGGCACTACATTCATTGGACCTTGCAATGAACTAGCAAAATTCCTTAGTAATAATTTAGATTCGTTAGAGTTCCATCTCATCGAACAAGGTATTAATTTTAAAACTATTCCTGTATATAGTCCTCACTTCGGCGGGATTTGGGAGGCCGCCGTTAAATCGGTTAAGCATCACTTGCGCAGAGTGTTATGACTTGCTTACTTGAATTAGGAGGAGATGTCCACGTGTTTGGCGCAAATTGAGGTAATTTTAAATTCTAGACCACTAACACCCTTATCTACAGACCCTTCTGACCTCTCCTATCTGTCACCTTTTCATTTCCTTATCGGACGACCGCTTTTGTCAGTACCCCATGAAGACTTCAATCGCCTTCAATGCTATCAGAGGGTTGAAAAACTGCGACAGCATTTCTGGCAGCGCTATTCAAATAAATACATTTCTCTCCTACAGACAAAAACAAAATGGACTCATCCTACAGGGCAACTTAAAGTTGGATCTCTCGTATTTATACCTTACGGACCTGGCCAACACAATTGTGATGCTAATTTCAAACGAAAAAAACAATATTATTTAAATAGATAAAACGACGGGCTAAGGCTCGTACGATTGTGCTTTCAATGCATTTTTATTTGGTGAGAAAGAAATAGCAATAGAGCCAGTGGAACAATAAGTCATTACACGTTCCTTTTTGCTTGCGAACGGCGTCTGCGTAACACATGCACCGGTTACCTGTAAGTACCTATTTTGATTATTTACGTGCTTTTTTTAAACTGTGTGAGTACTGAATAAGTGTTATTGATAATTAACTGTCGTAATGATAGTATTTTTCCTTTGTTTTAGTAATATTTCACAATCGTTGGATCAGTTGAAAAAATTAAGTCACAATTGTATCAGGCCGTCCCGAACATATTCTGCAAACATATAGTATTTTGTCAAAGACTTCAACATTCTCAAATGTCTTGTCATCTTTACATGTCAGATGATGCGGTTTTTCAGTATTTGCTCCAGATCTCTGATATAGAAGATATTTTGAATGTAGAAGTTGACAATATCAACCGAGATAGCGCATTTACCAGCGATTCAAAAGACGATGTACTCCTACAAGCCCTCAGAAGCAATCAAAACGAGATCTATATTTCACGACCATTGCATTGAAGGCAGAGTTAAAACAAAAGAAATTTTTAAGGAACAGTAACTTCAATGGCAAACAGGTTCAAGAAGGATTATTACGAATTCAAGAAGGACAGGAATATAAAAAGGGGAGAGTGGGAGGAGATTTGTAGCCCTTACGATAAACTTTGTGTGGTTAAGTGGATGGATAACAAAAGCGTGCCAATGGTGTCAACAATTTATGGTGAAACTCCGCTACATCTGTAAACCGTTGGGACAAGAAGTCACGAACATATAAAAGTATCTTGTATCCCTCTATTGTCACCAATTACAACTGAAATATGGAAGGGATCGTATTGGACGGTCAAATGATGGAAACATACACAACATGGATCAAATCAAGCAAATGGACTGTGAAAGTCATTCTGCACCTGTTTGATCTTGCGAGGGTGGCCTCCTGGTTTGAGTACAGAGAAGACGCCAAAAAGAAAAAATATGAGAAGCAACGAAATAATCGATTTGTTGGCTTTCCTAATATCAATATTGGAGTATTTATTAGGTGGACCAACCAGCAAGACTAGATACGATTTGGAATTAGTTGAAATGCCATCTACCTCCGAATACGAACACTAACTACAACTGACAAACGGCTGGATGGTTACTATCATTGGCCAATTTTGATACCCTCAAAGTTCATCGTAAGTGCAGACTATCAGGTTGTACTAGCCATTCTCGAGCGCGTTGCGTAAGGTAATGTAATAAAATAAAAATTGTGACGTATATTTACTCGTATGTTGACAAAAGACTTAAACTTTTTTTTTCATGTTTCATAACAACAATTAGCTGCTGTTTAAGAGATGATTAAGACTGATTTTTGATCTGAAATAATAAATGTATGTGTCAATTGTTTACAATTTAATTGCTTAATAAATATTTTGGCTATATTTGTGACTTTCATTACAAATTTGCTGTTGTAATCCCTACTAGGTAAGGTCAAATCTAATATAATGGTGATTATTATAATTACAACACTAAAAGGGTAAGGCCCAAATTAAAACAATTATGACAGTCACAATTGTGACTCTTGTTAAGTTAGGCCGAAATAGACACAATTGTACGCCTCCTGAAAAACGAAGATAGCGTCATGATATCCTGAAAAAATTGTGTAATTATGATTGCGTGACCATAATATATCAGAATAATTAAAAAAAGTTCGAATTTATCTATTAATTTCGTCTTGGGTCTGAAAGGGATAGAAGAGACCGCAACCAGCCCCCTCTTCTTTGGCTCCTAGGCCGAATGGTCAAGATCTACTACGGTCGCGACTCCGTTGGCAGGGTCGCCGATATACAAACCAAAAGAGGAATAATCATTTATTTAATAAATTAATATATTTGCTGTGCGATAAGGATGGTAGATCAACTTGCTAGCGTTACGCTATCGTTTATAATTTCGTAATAAGCCCTCTGACTTTTAAATAATTGTAACCACACCCTTATATTATACGAGCGGGTTGTTTATTCGCATTTAACTTGGCTCGACATAGAACCTTTATGAATAACCGATAGACCTGAAATCAAGTGGCCATTAAATAAAGGTAACTCCATGAGTTCAAAGCCAAAAAGCGACCTTCGGTTTGAAAAGGGCCTGCTTGTTACCGCGAGGTAAAGGGATTACTTAGGTTGGGGGTTTCCTTCTTAAATAATATAATATTGGTCAACATTATACTCGAGCATATTTTTGGAAATCCGCCTTATACCTAATCTTTTCTCTTACCTCAGTTAGTACGAAATGGTCTTCGCCCAGCAATCGGATGGCTGCACAGGCTAATTTTATACTTTTCAAACTTGGTTTTAATAGCAGTAATAATCCACTAAATAGGGCACGTAAAGATTCAGCGTCACCACCTCCTCACACACACCGCACACCTCGCAATGTTTAGGACATTTTAAATTATAAAATTTATTTTTAAGAATTCTTAATTGTTTGTTTTATTCTTCACAACTGTTCAACAATTTTATCAAACACAGAGAATTAGCTTCTAACTTGGAGCTGGCTGAATTGGTTACCATTAAACCTAATATCCCGGCATTAGTCGTAAAATTATAAATTGTTAGCCAAATTTTACGTTTTTAAGCCCGGCAGATGATATTGTATGATCAATGAGCTTTTCTTAATAAATATAGTAATCACTAGTCCGGAAAATTTAATCTCTCTAAAAAGATTTCCATAAATTAAACGAAGTAGGTACTTGTAATGTGATATAACTGTATTATTCTATCTGTTGCTTCTAGTAGCGTTTCTTACTAGTCGTCTGGAAGAGATTGCTTTTAGCAGAAAGACCGTCAATGGTACTTTTGTCTTAAGTTAGTGTGTTTCTTTACTTTAATTTCGCTGGTGTACAATAAAGTACACACTTTATATTAACCTGTCTACAAGAATATAATTTTGTTAGAAATACTGTCCTAAGCTTCTTGGAATTGTTTCAGTATTGCGTTGACAAATCTTTCAGGCGAGAAAACATATCCTAACTAAAACCTGTAAATATATTAATAAGAGTAGGTTAGATCGGCCTATACTTGGTACTTCTTGGGTATGTTTTCTGGTTAATACATGCTTAATTTTTATCTGTTTTAAAGGGAAACTCTTTTGTGTTGAAATGGGAATTACAGATTTCCTCCCGTAAAGGCAATGTTTAATATGCTATACAAAATCAAACAAACACAGATCTTGTTCTCGCTTGTACTTTTTTCAGATGAACCTTAAAATGTCCAAGCCATCGTCAATCACAAAGATCTTACAATTCAAATTCCGTTAAATCTATAAAATCTTAGATAGCATTGTGCAACTTGGCTACAAGTCAAATTATTCTTTTGATGCCACTCATTATTTTAAGCCCTGCAAAATAAATAGATGAATTCCGCATTCAGTTAACGAACTCTGTTTGAGCGTTCCACTAAAATATTCTCAGTTACTTTCTAACCCAGCAGATTCCAATTCTAATACCGCCATTCATTAAAGCTTTCGCACATAGCCAACGGAGCGCGACGATTGCGCGATGCAGGTGGGACAGTGCCGAGCCGCCGGCGGAGGCCAGCGCGGCGCGTACGTTATACTGCAAGCACGACGACAACGTTGGTAGCTGCTGTGTGTGCCATACAATATGACTAGCGTCCCGCTCGCACACACATAGGCGTCTCGTTCACGCCGCTCATTTATAATCAAATCGGGCGCGGTGGTCTCAAAGTTTGCTGTCGCGCCGATCGTGGCTTAGCTGTGAAAGGTCTCTCGTACATTTCAGTAACTTATAATCTCACAGGTCTTAGAGGAAGGAACCTATTGGACTTTTGTACTCTCTGCCTACCCTGAAAGAGATCTGGCGTAATGATATAGACAGATAGATCAACAAAATTATTATTTTGTTTATCTATTAGTCTATATCATTCCGCCAGATTTTACTAGATACACTTAGCTATTGCTAAGTGAAGTCCCTAGTTAAAGCATATACATAGTTATTGCTATGCTTAAAAAAAACAACTGTCTAAATTGCAGTCATAAAACCGACCATGCAAATGCAAAAAGAAACAAACTCGCAAGCTTACAACGTCGACATAATATGAATCTAAATACAAAATGAGTTCTATGATAAAAAAAAAACACGTCAGTTAGACAAGGGGAAGATGAAATAAATTAAGATATAGTTTCTTTTTAATTTGGTCAAGTAGCTGTTTATTTATTGGAACATCTTTCTGAAGTTTGTCGGCGACAAAAATTAGTTTATTTTTTTCTGTTACTAGCGATAATAAATAACTTAAAAAAAAGAATGCGACTCCAAAGAGCAAAAAATAAATACATGCAGTCGGTGCTGGTTGGTGCAGTCAGTTACTTGACACTGACTTCAAAAATTTATTTTTTGCTTTGATGATGTGATGTGGGAATTAGTTATTAATATTTATATACCTTTATTTTATTATTCTCCTTAGTTCTACAGTAAGGTATCCTGTAGGTAACAGGATTGATATAATACTTATAATAACTGAATCTATACATTTTTGCTGATTGCCCTTAAGAAGTCCCCTGGTGTATGTTCAAAGTTCAGGATCCAATGCCTATGAAATCAAAATGGGACCACCTAGAAGATATACTGAATCTAATGCAAAAAGCATCATCAAAATCGGGCCACACTTGACAGTAATGTCGCGTAATCATGCATAAAAAAAAATAAAAGATACATACAGATGAACATAAGACCTCCTCCTTTTTGAAGTCGGTTAAAAATATAAACTTAATTCTCCGACCCTACGGTTCATTTTACAGTAACGTGTATACTCCGTGAATTAATTAATGTAATAGTGTTACTGAACAACACGCATTGTTATTTTACAACCGTGTTAAAATTAATTAAAAAAAAATTAACCGTGTTAATTAGGCCAGTTAAATAAACTATTACTTAAAAATTAGCAAACACTTCCTTTAACGGTGAAGGAAAACATCGTGAGTTTCTGGAAAGTCTGTGACGTTCGCCAACTCGCACTTGGCCAGCAACTATGGCCTAAACCCTGTCAGTTGAGAGAGGAGGCCCGTGATCAACGGTGGGACAGTTTCTTAACAGGGCTAATATTATTATTATTTTATTATTATAATTAACACGGTATATTGTTCCTTTGAGCGGATATTATAATATATTAAAGACAAATTAAATCATTTAATTTCTCAGCAAAGAGTAAAACTGTACAAACAGTGAATAGGAGCACATATCAACCTTTGTGTGTGTGTGTGTGTGTGTGTGAATGATCTACGCTGTTGGCCGCGGGGCCATTACAGCTTCACCAGACAAGAGGGCGAGCCAGAAGGGCAAGGGGGCAACTAGCTCAGGGGCGCCTCAAGGAGGAACGGCCTCGGCTTAGGCAGTCGCTATGGGGGAGGGCGTATACTAGGTGTCTCGCCGTGGTGCTCTGCACCGTCTGGCGGGCAAGGAATCCTTCGACTTCGTCGGCGAGGTTGCTTTCTGATCCTGTGTGCGGTATCTGTATCTGAAAGAAGGAATGTTAGGGCATCGGGAGGGTCGGTGAGAACATGCCGCGGAGGCGGTAGCGGCTGATAGGAGAGGAGTTAGGTTCATAGTCGGTGGCGGCTACGATTAGCGAATTACTATGATTGGACGAGTTCGCAAAATATCGAGTTGTCGCCTTTTTAATGAAAACTCGAATAGGTTTGAGACCGAGATCGGAATGGAGATCGACATTCCGTATGAACCACGGGGCTCCTACGGCTTTGCGGAGGAAACGGAATTGAACCGTTTGGAGTCTATCGATGTGAGCGCGGGCGGTGTGCCCCCAAACCAACACCTCACAAGCGTACGTCATGATGGGCCGTATACTAGTTTTGTAAAGTGTCACCTTATTCCTTAGGAACATTTTATTCCGCTTGCAAATCATCGGGACATGTCAACCTTCTAGCTACAGCTCTGAGTGAACCACTAAAAGTCAATAGGTTAAAACGTCGCCACATAATGGCAGTATTATAAATAAAACGAAGAAGAGGCAGATCCATCATTGGAAGCATAAACCTCACCCGCCAACCACTGGCATACAATCCATCTGCTAATGGTCAATAAGCCGATTGCAAGGTATTGGAAAAGAAAACAAATCTCATTTATATTTTATATGCGTACTTAAAACTAAGAAAAACTTGATTTAAACGGCTTTAAGGGGCGACTATTGCTATATTAAATAACTCCCTAAAACTACATACTTCTGTCTGAGCAACGGCAATATAAAACCCGATATATTTTATCGCTCGAAATAAATTAATTTTACAAGTCTATATACGTGTAGCTATGATAAAATTATATTACCCTCATATTTCATTTACTATGTTTACCCTGCAGCTAACAAGTCTAACGGTAGTAAATAGACAGGACGGTAGGGGCTGAGTTGAACGGTGTTTTATAGCAGCGAACGGCCGCAGACCTCGTAATGCCTCTATCGGGCTCCTGATATTACCTGAGATCCTTCTTCGGTGTCTTAGTTATAAGCCCCTAAGTAACACTCTAGATTTTTAGTAGCCACCTTCGTGAGAATAGCTTGGTGGTATAAAACCTAAGGATGTTAACTTATGAGAGTTTATGCTATGTCTATAATACTACACTGATGTATAGTTACGCTTGCCAATAGCAGCTGTAATAACAGACACGCTCATTAATTTGTGAGTTAATATTATGCGAAGATATATAAACTGCGAGTATGTTCTTATTACGTAAGCCTCCTTCAGAAAAAACATATCCGCACTTTAAAAAATATTTACATATGTCAAATGAATTTTTTGTTCGGTATTAGTTAGTATACATGTTTTAAAACTACAATGCTCCAATAAGAACAAATCTCTACCATTTTCTTGTAATGTGACTTTTTTATTTATTCATCACGAAAAACAACATCCACGCTTATCGCCACACAAAATACACATAGTCACGTCAACACACGCCATAAAAACGAGGGGTAAGTCGGTATCGCACATAATATTACGGGCCACCGTCATCTCAGAAAAGACCGTCAACCTTTTTTCTGTCGGCCAGTTTCGTCCCTTTATGAAAAAAACCTGTATCTCTTTATAAAGGTGACAGTTGCCTGAAGATGATTTACGACAGACAGAACGCACCATAACCGAGGGGAAAATTCTGTTAGTGATTTTCGTCACAGCCAGTTTTTCGTCTCAGAAGGTAGCTAAAGTTTATAAATAAAACTAGCGGCCGCCCACAGTTTGTCTGTATATGTACATTTATAAATTATAGCCTATGTGTTATTCTGATGTATAACTTATATTACTGTAATATTTCATTAAAATCCGTTCAAAAGTTTTTGCGTGAAAGAGTAACAAGCATCTAAAGATCCATTCCCGCAATCTATCGCGTTTATAATATTAAGTAGGATTGATGATACGAGGCGTTTGTAACATTGAAGGGTTGAGATGTTCTAGCAATCACTGAAGTTAACGGAGCATCCATTAATTACGTGAGCTGTTTTTCTTTTAATTTGGATCCCTTTCACCCCCTTGGTGGGATTTAGTCAGATTTGGTAGGATCCCTACCGCCCTTACGTAAGATTTACGCTCTAGTTGTTAACACTAAATTCTTGAAGTAAACTTTTTTAATAGCTATGGGATTGTTTAGTGTAGCGTAAAGTTTAAATGAGATTTGATGATATTATACTGGACCCCTCCCCCTATTTTGAACTCACGTAATTAATGGATGCCTCCTACTTGTTACTAAATTGTTAGTAGCGTCCAATTCAGTCAGTCTGGAATGGGTACCCGTTTGTGCCATTTTTATTTTTGAGAATCAAAGCGCTTCAAAGAGCATGTTAAGCTTTTGTTCCCGTTTAGCAATTAACGTGTTAGTCATTGCACTGAGATGGACGCCTTATATATGGCTCAATAAGTTTCAACAGCTAGTGACCACCAACTTGCCTCCATCAATCCGCACTCGGTTTGTGTGGCGGTGTATGACCAAATGTCTCTCACCTCGGTTTGTGAGGGGCCTTCACGAAACAATGTGACAGCACACGCTGATAAAGGCCCACTTGCGCGGACCAGGGTTAGCGTTACCTATTGACTAACTCAAGGTTATAACGTTAAATTGCCTTCAACTTAACTTGGGCCTTAGTATAATAAAATTGTTCTAAACAACACACAAACACCATAAAAAATAAACCAAAAATGCCTTACATTAATATAACATCTATCAAGTGTTTATTTGCCAAAGATACGAGTAAACGTGCACTCCGTGAGTCTTGAAATGATTCCTGTACATTTGTTCACCTTTATCCAAGAGGGTTATTAAACTCTGAATTGAGGAAGTAATACGTTTGTTTAATTCATCGGTGCCCCGCTTGATAAAGGGCCGATAAAGTCGAAACACAAAAGACTCCAATTTACCGGACCATGAAAATAAACCCTCTTAATGAATGGAGCTATTAATTTCAATATAACCACCGACAAAAGGGGATATGATTATAAAAAAGGAATTATTTTTCTCAATCAAGCCTTTGTTGCCGAATATAATTAGGATTTTATCACCTTGCCAAGAGGTAGACCGTAAGTTGGGTATTTTTGTCTCAATATGACTCAGATAACAGGGATTGTACGGAGTTCTTCCGAGACATCCACAGCACAGTGTTATTAAAAAAATATTCTCTCATATATTAAGGAGCTATCTAATTTCCACAACATTTAAAATATTAAATGTTATTTTATTTCGAGCGACATCTAGACTTTAATATACATAAAAGTAAACATTTAAAAAATCCTATTCATGCCGACTGTACTATACATTCCTGGGAAGTCTTTGATATAAGAATAAATAGTATACATACATGTAAATGTACAGTTTCAATACCAGATTTACCCTTCCCCTGTCGACAGTAACTACCTACATCTAAATTGTTAGTATAATGTCATCACTCGAACAAATTGGTTACGCCACGTAAGGGAGGCGAAGGGTGCATATTTGCCGCTTATCCCGGCTCACCGTATATCTAGATGATTAACGGCACCCGTCTATCATACTTCTGGTTATTAAGCACTGTCGAGTGTACCCGAACGTTGTTGGTAGTTTCCTGAAATGAAACTGCTTTTATGAAGATGAGATATTTGGATGACACGTTCTGTGTAATCTGTTAGAACTAGGTATCAGTTGAAATTATTTTTTACTAAATTGGTGTTTTTGCACTGATATCGAGTGTCGTCTTGGTGTGGGCTGATTCCAACGCCGTACGGGTATGACCTAGAAAAATTAGTTTGGTCTGAGTTTAAGCGTGTTACATGACATTTTTTTAAGATTCCTGCGATTCAAGAATAATTCCGTTGTACGGATCAGGTTTTTTTTTTTTAAATATGCGCAACTTGATGTAAAAATAACCCCAGAAAAAATAAGAAATTTCCCATTAAGCAATGCTTCCTTATCCCTGATGGTATTTTCAAAGATATTTTAAAGATCCGGTTTAAATATTCAGAGTGTTATTTATATTATAATACCTACATATTGCTAACCGAGGAAGGAGTCTGACGTAACGTACGTACCTATAGATAGATAGATAGAAACATTTCAAGTGTCAAATAAAATTATTTTAAAAAGATCAAACAGCTTAGGGATGATTAGGGATGTTGATGAAATTATATAACATTCATACCATCCTCAACCGCATAATGGGGCACTAAACCAAAATCAGGTAAGACAACTTACATAGCAAGGGAACACCTCGTTTAAATGTTAATTACCTGCCTTAATGAGGGTCCCTAACTGTTCGACCAACGAAATAGAGAATACAACGGCAATAAAAACATTTAAAATCAAAACAACATTGTAAATAAACGAAGCACAGTTTGTGTAACATGGGTATGCTAATGTGCAAGCTGAGGCCACCGTGGACCAAACCGTTATTCATTCAAAAACACATTGGAAAAACGAATGGCCAAAATGGTTCCAATTGACGGCGAAAGAGCTAAAAACTTTAAAATATTTTTAAAAGTAACAGAATGCGAGATGTGTACTTTTAACTGGGAACATTATCCGATAGCCCGCTATTTAAAACATAGCTAAATGGACTTAAATCAGGATTTAGAATGCCTTAATGATAAACCAAATATAAAATGACAGACTGACACATGATTGAACTTAACACAAACGGTTTAATGTGAGCATAACATTATCAAGTTGGTATGTAATCATTTTCGCACTAACGATTTATTAAATAAATGTAAACACGTCAGCATGCTTTTTTGACAGTATTATGGTGATGTTGATCTTTTTGTACCTATTGAGGTCTCGAGTGTACACGATGGGCAGATGTCATTGAAATAATTAAAAATTAATATCCATGAAAATTACTACAAAGCAACTCTAAACCCAAAGGTAATTTAAACAATCCGAAATTTAAACAGCCATTACACTTTTTATCTATTCTATTCGTCACACATTAATCTGACAATACCAAATTGGGGCTTTGTCTAATTTCAAACCTTTTTCGACAAAATATTGCACACACCAGTTAGGATTAGTCGACCCTTGTTTAAGGTTTGTATTGATGGAAAGCTAAGTGAAATAATATATTTTAGGTATGGCCGGCACAATGGCTTTATCGTCCCTTATTTCATTCAAGGCTCTATTTCGTAATACGGACAAAACAAAATATTTTGAAAAATTACAAATTTGTCACATTGTGGAGCTAGGTGCTATTATTGACAAATTTGTCATATTGCCACCTGTCGCTTATTAAAAAGGGCCCAGCAAGGACCGAGCGGGCTTAGCACGAAAAAATTGACGAAACGAAAATATGACGCTTACTCACATCACGCGTTCAGGTTTATTTCATAGAGTTTATTAGAGACTTTAGTCCTTATTAATTGATTATAGTATGACAAGGATGGCACATCAAGCATTATGCTAATGTAAACATTTTTGCTAAGCCTTGAGATTTGACATCGTCAGAAAAATATTCCTGTACACAGTGCAAAGGCTTTGGTATCGACTTGGGTAATATAGGCGTGATAATCTTCCTATTTTGTAAAATCTTATCAAACTATTTTCATAGAAAGAAAGCCGAAACACGGAATTGAGTAAAGCGCTCACTTATCCCGACCACAAATTACATACTTCCCCAATTCGTTTTAGGAAAAAAGTAATGGACTCCTTGTGTTTGTTGTATTACAGAAGATAATTTAGTTACAATAAAGAATAAAACTGACATTTACTCACACACGTAGAATAAACCGTCACGCCTATATTCCCCAAGCGGGGGTGGCAGAGGTGTACTGAGTACACCCACGTTTCGCCGACGATGTTAGGTCCCATGTAATTGGGGGCGAGCCTATTGCCATATACCGGGCACAATTCCAGACTCCGGACTCGGTACTGGGAAGATTTCGTTAGAAAAACTACACTTGTGCGACCTAGGATTTGAACCCAGGACCTCGTGATCACAAAGCAATGCGCTTTACCACTAGACCAGCGAGGCAGCCGAGGTACTCACGTGGAATACCAGAACGTTTATTGCTAATATAATTAGATTATTAATACTAGTACACTTACTATTTATATGGAATTACGTAGTAAGAAAAATAATAGTATTACGGGAAAGGATCAGGATCATAGGATATTCTTCCGGGATTAATAAGTTTTATGCAAAATTATTTATAACTTATATGTAAAATTTGTATTTGTAAAGCACCTACGATACCCGACGCAACACATAAATTATGTATACTATGGATCAGTTAAGAAAAAAGCTTTAAAAAAAAATGTCTCGGAGGTGTTTAAGCGGCCATCCATATGGGAATCATTGGCATTAGTAATATTTTTATTAGTACGAGCCGTTACTGCTCCAAGGCTGGGCTGTGGGTACACTTAGTAATCAATCAGCCTCTACTCTCCTTGTTTTGGGCAAAGGCCTTATTAAAGAAATCGACGTTCCACAAAAAGAGAGATTAGGTCATACTTTAACACATAGTGCCAGGACTGTGTCATATAGTGTTGGAACTCCAGTTTTTCTACTCTCCTTAGCTAATTGCTACGTCAGGCTCATCATCTATACTCTATACATATCATAAAACTGTAATTAAGTCGAATCTGTGTATTGTATATTATTTGAAAATTTTAATTGGGATACCTACACTTCTTTATCGATAAAATTTTGTATGGTAATAACTAATACCCTAACTACTTTTTATCCCGGAAACAAGAACCAATCCGAGATAATCGCGGGAAAAACCATAAAACTTTTTTTTGTTATTGTTGGTTTTGAGCTGCATTGTTACGTTAAAATGTGTCATTTTGCTAACACATGAATTCCTCAATGAACTGATTGATATTGGACTCAGACTCGTCTCCTCACCTGAAACTCTTCGGTGGTTAAAAGGTTAAACTTACCTGAAATTGTTCATAAACATTTGATTTAAACACTCAAACATGATTTCGTGCATAGAACGATGATGCATTCAGGCTTTTCTTTTCTGGAGAGAACTCTTTAACGAAGAAAACGATGATGCGTTCAGGATTTTCTTTTCTGGAGAGAACTCATTAACGATGAAAAGTCCGGACACAAGACTTGGTATATTCATTTATTCGAGACTAGTCTTAAACAATCTCTGAAAAGTCCTCCAATTTCCCGTGATAGTCTATTTAAAATCGGCTCCACCGTTCTAGATATTAACACGAACAAACAAACATTTTATTTAGTGTGCTCTGTGCACAAATCTCAAATCATATTCCCGTGCGCTGTGGGGAGTTTGTACCTGCGACTATTTAACAAAGTTAAGCAGACTACGTTTTATCGCCTAAACCAAGTCATCTTTGTTTTGCAAAAGTATTTATAAGGTCAACTTAAAAGTGAATAAATTTTCGTTATGGAAACATTTTAACAGGTGCCTGTGAAGAGGAAGAGGTAAATCAAAGGATGGCCAGGCTTTTCTTTAGCCAAACTTTGATTTATATCTTTCCGGGCCTTCATGCAGGCCGGTAAAACCCCACCAATTGCTTATTGGTGTGATTTTATATACCACTTAGACGGATAACATCAGTACGATCTAGTGTGTAAACAAAGTTCTGTATTTAATATTATTATTTCACGACTTAAGATACTTTAATACTATCTATCAATCTATATTCCTAGCGGGGTAGGCAGAGAGTACAGAGTTCTAACGGGTTCTCTCCTTACAGACCTTTCTAACTTCCTCCGCTCTCATAGTTCGTCTTATACACGCTCACCGGATACGGAGACTCTTGACTTGCTCTTCAGATAAGACACGGTCTATTTGGTCATGGTAAGATCTCTTTTAAGAGAGTCTAGGTCTTCCCCGATATCTTTGTCCTTACAATTTCGTGTTGTATATCTGTATAGTTTATTTCATATTAAGTTACTTAATAATCCGTTTAGTTGTTTTAGTATGAAGAAATAATAGATACGGTGAAATATATTCCGCAGAAAACGTGCTATTTTTCGAGATAAAAAGTTTTCTGTTTTTTTTGACGATGTCAGACACCTTCATATAAAGTTTCAATTAAATTCTTGTAATCATTTTAATATGAATAAATACCAGCTATGTCGCAAGAACCGTGATTTTTTCCGAGATAAAAAGTATCTCGAATATTAAACTTGTAAGTGTTAGTAAGATCCATTCTGCCATTTTATTACGAAAAAATAATAGTTATTCCGGAAAAGCCGTGTAGTGAATATATTGTAAATTTTGTCAACTTTCACCAGACCTATTTATCTATCAACTATCTCTATCACCGGTTTTAGTCTTAGCTGTCTCATAAAAAAAATCTCTCTATCGATCTATATCATCACGCCAGATCCCTTGCGGGGTAGGCAGAGAGTACAGAGTTCCAACAGGTTCTTTCCTTACATACCTCTCTGGCTTCCTCTCTCATAGTCTCTCTCTTTCATAGTTCGTCTCATACACGCTCGCCGGTTACGGAGACTCTTGACTTTTCCTTCAGGTAAGACTCAGTTTATTTGGTCGTGGTAAGATAGTCTAGGTCATCCTTCCACTTTCACATTGTATATCTGTTTGGTCATTCTTTCATCTGGCATTCTTTCTATATGCCCGAACCAACGGAGCATTGTCTTTTTTTCTCATCTTTACTATCTTTCATACCTACTCGCTTTCTTACTACGCTGTTGCTAATGCAGTCGGTCAGCTTTACAATTTTACCGTACACCTTGGCTGCCAAGCTGATCAAACTGATGGCTCTGTAATTGGCGCAGTCATACTGTGAACCCTTGCCTTTATACAAGGGTACTATGACTGCGCGGCGCCAATCTGTAGGGACTCTACCGGTCCTCCAGCAAAGGTTTGCAAGGGCCCGGAAGGCGTCCCGGATGCAAGTTCCACCATATTTGATCATCTCGGCAGATATCATGCCTACTCCCGCAGCTTTACCATTTTTCATATCTATCATATCTATCGCCCATTCAACTTCTTCCATCGTGATGTCCTCTGTTGATTCTGGTGCCGCAAATTCGCCTTTGGGAACGTCTGCGGCATCAGCATCCGGGGCACCTCCATACATTTCTCCAAAATATTCACTCCACCGGATTAGCACAGCTTGTGTGTCTGCAAGAATGTCACCATTGTTAGATTTTATCCTTTCCATTATGGAGCCTGACGAATCACTAGAGCCTTTCTCACCTTGCTCCAAAAGAGTTTGGTGTTGTTCTCGAAGTTCTTCGCCAGCCTCTCCTTCTCAATCATATTGGCTCTTGCACGCTTTTCTTTCGCTAAAGTTTTAGTGGCATTCTTGCATTGCCGGTATATTTCTTTCGTCATACTGGCATTCAGGTTCAAAGAAGATACAAAGTCCTGCCACGCTTTCATCTTACTTTCAACGGAGCTTTGCAATTCCGCATCCCACCATGCATCACCTTTTGCTGTACTATGCTTCTTTGAGCAACCACATACTTCTTTCGCGGATTCCACCAAACTCTCTTTCAGGCTGCTAGAATTAGCATTCATCTACATTTGAGTCCGAAGAGCCTGCTGTCAAAAGCTTGTCCCGGACTCTGTCTTCATACATTTTCCTCACGCTCTCATCATGCAACTTTTCAACCTTTATTCTTTCAAGATCTTCGAAGAGGATACGCTCTCGCCAGTGCCTCCACTTCCTGAACAGACCAATAAACCGCGCAACTACGAGATAGTGGTCTGATTCAAGAGTGGGGCCTCTATACGTACGCGTATCTTGGAGTTTGCTTCGGAGACGGTTATCAACCAGGATCAGATCTATCATGCTTTTTTTTTCATTCCTTCTCCACGTATACATATGTATGTCCTTATGCTGGAATATCGTATTAAACACAAGGAGACCCCTTTCCAAACAAACATCTACAATGAGCTTAACTGCATCGTTCACTCTCTTATCAAAGTCAAAGTCAAAAATCATTTATTTGTATAGGCCAATACATAAGCACTTACAAACGTCAAAATTATTACATTTTTTACATCTACCACCGGATCGGAATACGGCCTCCACTGAGAAGATCCGGCGAGAAACTCAGCGGGCTAGTCTTTTAATTTAATTTGTTTGGCTTTCCGATAACCATTTTTTGTTTTTAAAAAAAAAATGTGTTATACATCATTTATAAATGTTGCTGATTGAGGAGTTGCTCAAACCCAATCTGTTTTATCGTCAAGATAATCCGAAATTTTATAATACCCTTTCTCACAGAGTCTAGTTTTAATTGCCTTCTTAAATTTATTGATAGGCATGTTTTGGATATCTATGGGTAATTTGTTGTAGAAGCGTATACATTGCCCCATAAAATAATTTCTAATTCTGTGGAGACGAGTGTTATGTACAATAAGATCATCTTTATTCCGTGTATTTACATGATGAATGTCGCTATATTTTTCAAAATTACTGATATTTTTTTTAACATATAGAAGATTTTCATATATAAATTTTGATGCAACAGTTAGAATATTTCACCATAAGGATCCAAAGCAGCGTTGCAAGTTTGCCGCCTGGTTCCTACCCATCCGTTCAGGTCGCCACACAAAATCACCTTTTCGTTAGCCTCAACCAGATCCAGAACTTCCCTGACATTATCCCAAAACTTCTCAACGTCTTGGGGTGTCGACAAGCTTACGGAAGCATATGCTGCGACCAAAAATACTCTAGAAACACCCAGTTTTAAACGGACCCAGAGAAGTCTCGCATCGCACAGGCCATAATCTCTCACTCCAGAGGCCAGGCGACGGAACAGCAAGATACCCTAGCAAGGTACCGCAGAGCAGTCGTACCATGCTGGTACGACTGCTCTGCGGTACCCCAGACCACAGAGCCATCACTCCATCAGGAAGATCACAGGTTTCACTGCCCCTCCGCTTAGTATCTGTTACACAGAGAGCATCCAGGCGTCTCCCTTTCATCACATCAATCACCTCATGCATCTTATCTTCCATACCACCCCTTACATTCCAAGTGTCTATTCGGCACTCTGCACCCCACGACTCGCCCGTTTGGGCCCGGTGTGATGGGTGGCGGCCCCCATCGCCGCTTCCACCTATATTCGTACCGACGGGGGCGGGCCGGTACGCGTCGCCTCGGGAGGACGCCCTAGCCCGCACTGCGGTACCTCTTTGGTCTAAGATTGCAGCCAAAATGACTGGCAGGGGTCGCGACGAGCACGCTCTTGGAGAGACCCCCTAAATCACACAAAATTTCATTAAAATCCATTAAGCAAGTTTAGAGTAAAGGAGGACCTTTTTAGAAATTTAATATTTCGCTTATTTTCTTAAAGAACCATTTGATTTTTCGAGATAAATCCTATACAATATGTTAGCCAACATTTTAAGGTATCTGCATTCAAAGTTTCATCAAAATCCACTAGGTAGTTTTTGCGCGGTGATGGTTCATACCCTTGGACAGACAGATAGACAGACAGACAGACACAGAAGCTAAAAGTTGTAGAATTGGCTTTCACATCGATAGTACGATACCCCTGGGTTGTTATTTCATAAAAATATTTCATGTAAAAACACGACTCCCTTACAGTTTTATTATATGTATAGATATTGATATCTGAACATGGTTTTGATCATGGACATGAACTGTATATTCATACAAGAAGACTGGCACGTAATGTACTGACAAAACTTTGTTACATTAGTATGTAACAAAGTTTTTTCAGTAGCTTAGTAGCTTGCAATGTATATATTTTAAATATTATTGCGCCAGATTACGATCTTTGGCAGGGTATTTTTGTTATAGGCCTGCATGAAGGCCCAAAGATATTAATCTTATTTTAGCTAGGCCTGCGGAGCTGTTAAAATTGTTCTACAACTACCACCTTTTACATACCTTTGGAAAACGATGATGGCTTGGTTCTAAGCAATAAAACGTAGACCGATCAACTTACTTACTTTGACAAATAGTCGCTGGTACGCACGGCGCACGGGAATACAAATAAACAAAATTAATGTCTTGACTTTTTATTTTGAGAGAAATTTTAAGCTTATATGGCTATTTGCCCAATAAAAAAATGTTTGTTTGTCCGTATTAATATCTGAAACGGCGAAACAGATTTTAAAAGGACTATCTGGCTGGAAAATTGTGTATTATTCAGAAATTGTTTTAGGCTACTTTTAGCTCAGAAAATGCAAGAATTCTGCGGGATAGTTTTTATTTCTCTATATTAACACGACTGAGTGGATTTTAAAGAAACTTAGTATGGAAGTGTCTTAGGTCTTGGAATAATGCTATCCCGGAAAGACCTACCTCATCATCATCATCATCATCTCAGCCTACACTTGTCCACTGCTGGACATAGGCCTCCCCAATCGCTTTTCAGCGTAACCGGTCCGCCCTACCTACTTATGTCAAATTACTAAATATTTGCGTGCGCAGCCGCGGGTAACAGCTATTAAAAATACGAATGTATTTTGCTTATTTTGAATCTTCGAGAAAAATCATATATGCATTGCTTTCGCTTGGTATCAGACTTAAGCCCTAATCTGATTGTTCGCCAGGTCCATAGCGACACAACGACACTGGCACTCGAACAAGTTGCGTCCACAATGACACACTCGAAAAATCTGCGACGCTGACGTGACGGGAACGTGTTAAAGGATGCCCTCATTCCGCTGAAAAACACGCCGAGTGGACTCGACAGGGAACGGCTATTGTTTGGCGTATGACGGCCTTTTTTCTATTTTGGAAGGTTTTCTCTTTTGAAACTACGTTCTTAGTTTAGTGATGCATGACAGCAGATGACGTGGGCTTAAATACTAGGTCAGATAATGTTGTTATTTGTTCTATCAATAAATTTTCAGTATTAGTTGGGAGTCTGTTATTGTGCTCGCCCATTATGAACTAACATCGTCGGCAAAATGTGGGTGTACAACCAAGCAATATACCTTTGTCATCCGATTTTCGTTTTTCTTATCTTTCTTTTATTTTTGTTACTGTTATTTTTCAATTATGTATAAAGTAGAAACCATGCGTTTCTGTTTTATTTACCATTTTTATCGATGAAACTCTATACCACAACTATTTCATGCAAAATTTAAAATGGGCTCTACTTCGAAAGTGTGTATAACTCACCCTGAGAGCAAAAACATCAGGAACCGAAATAACTTTATACGAACCTGTAAAATGTGTATCAAAAACGGAATATCAATATTTATACTGTTCAAACCTGTTCCTATATGACTGGGCAATAAAGTAAAAGCAAAGGTAAGTAATATGCGAAGTCTTTACGTAGTACGTAGGTATTTGAATACCTTTTAAAATGTATAGAAAGGGAACATGTTTCTTGGAAGGACGGAGTGTCTTTTGCTCCTTTATAGAAACCATTTTTTGAAACTCGCTGTTAAAATATTATGAAGGTTTTACCGTATTTTATTTCCATATAGAGATAGATTATTTTTTTATGCACAAAGTATACCATAGCAGAAACAACATACTTTATTTCAAATACTATGGTTTTGTAGATGAAAAATTAAATATGAAATGTTCGTTTTAAAACATCTGGCATAAACAAGAAAAATAAAAGCTGTCCTTATTTTGTTTTTACTTACAAAAATACATATTTTAATTAAAAATATATAATTAAAAGCGTCGCGCCTGTATCGACAAGCGGGGTTACAGAGTTACACTGTTTAAACTCACATATCGTCAATAATGTTAAGTAAGGGGGCGAGACTATTGCCGTTACACCTACTGGGCATAATTTCAAACTCCGGACTGTAATTGAGAATTTTCCAGATCTAGAATTCGAACCCAGGACCTCGCGATTACCAATCGCTTTATGCACCATTGACCAACGAGGTTTTCTTTACATTAACCCTTAGTTACTCGCAAAAAGAAAACTACATAACTGCTCGCACGGGGTCTCAGGTGACCCCAAACTGTAAGAATTATTTTTAATAGATTATAGCGTGTAGTATTATGATATGTAAACATCAATTGTATAAGAGTAATGTAAAACAGACAATAAACAATACTTGAAGCAAGCAGACGTGTTTGTCTTACTATCACCCAATACCACAAAAGCGTACAACGCTATATGGCGACCCTGCCAGTCCTGGTATGCCTACTGCTATTTGATATTTATCACCTAGTTTAATATGGATTAACTATGGGATCAAGCCAAACAAAGGAAGAGGTTGTCATAGCTCAGGCTGCTTCTAGAGGAGGAAACGACGCTAAGGCGACAGCTGAACATCTTAAAACAAATAATGTCTTATTGACCATAATTGCGTCATGTATGTTGCTGGCGGTTCTGGTTGGAGTTGTCTGCCTATACAAGAAGTGTCACACGAAGTGGATGCGGAAGGAGTTCCAGCGAGAAGCCATGGAGCGTGTCCTGTCCTGGTTGAGCTACCGTCGGAGAGATGCCGGAGGCCCTGCTGACCCCGCTGCGGTATTATAAAATGTGTGAGTGACAGTGATAAGAGTAAGGTGCGAGTTTTAATTATGTTTTAATATATAAGATACCTATTATTTTCTTTTCAGAGAAAGGTTTTATAATTTCGAAAGTATTTAGATTATTACTGTAGACATTATAATGAATAAAATAACTAAGTAGAAATGAGTTAAGATTTAATTATAATTTTTTTTTGTTGATTATGGTAACAATATTAGAGTTATCAGACATTTACAATCAGTTAGAAAAACTTAGAGAAAATATCAGTAAATTAGGTCCTAAGAGAAGAATAGGAAGTAATTTTGAGAAGAAGATTTTAGAGGCAAAATCTTTATATAAAACTTTTCGAACTTATTTAAGTTGCTTAGAGTCAAAAAAAAATGTTCATATTATGCTGCAGTATTGACGAGGTGTATTGTAAAATTTTGAAGTTTGAGGAAGAATCTGTTTTGTCTAGTAGTGTTACAACGAAAGAAAACATGTCAGGTGAGAAATTTTCTTTAAAGACGTCTGTGAGCCTCTTGCCAAAGATGACTGGAGATCAAAGTGTCACTTAAGATTTAATTGAGGCTATCGAATTGTACGACTCAATGCTTGAAGATGATGGTGAGAAGTTGCTAATAAATTTCGTATTAAAAACTAGATTTACCAGTGGAGCGAAAATGAGGTTATCAAGTGCTTATACTACTGTTAGTTCGCTTTGAAATGATATGCGTATTCATTTATTAACTAGGAAGTCCGACACTGCCTTACAGTCTTAATTTCAAAAAGCTAGACAAGGCGATAGGTCTGTAACCGAATTTGGAGAAGAGATCGAAAAACTGTTTGTGGACTTAACCATTTCTCAGGCATTTTTTTGAACCATTTCACTACTAATAATTGTTGTTCATCTAGTGAAAATACTGTTCTAGAGCCTTCTGACGAGTTTTTTCGTCCCTAATCAAATTTTAGCTTGCCCTAATCAAATAGTATTTATAGGGTAAATTTAAGTCTAGATAATAATATACAGTTAGAATTTTTAGTAGATACGGGGGCCTCCTTATCAGCGATTAGCTATAATGTTTTAAATATGAAGAAATTAGATTTATATGAGTGTAACTTAGGTATAAGAGGCATTGGTGGTAGTTTAAACGCAATAGGATATGTATTTTTGACTATATAATAATATATTTTTTGACCATAAGTTCTTTGTTTTTGAAGACCTACCTTGCAAAGCTATATGTATATTAGGTCAAGATTTTATGAAAAATTATAGAGTAGTCATAGATGAAAGTAAGGTAATATTGCCTATGAATTATTATGATTATTCTTTGACAATCGGACCACGGTGTGAGATAATTAAATATATACCGACACGTGTTAATTATGAGTGTTTTGTTTCGCCTAAAGAGGTGTGTGATGGTGTTTTTATAGCTAGTAGCTGTTAGTTACTCAGCCAAAAAATGGGAAAATTCCTGTAAGACTTTTAAATACAACGTCAGAAGAAAAAACATTTAGTTTAAAAGATATTGAGATAGATAGATTAGACAACTATAATTTTTGTACATTTGAAAAATCGGATGTGAGAGTAGATAGAGTTAAGAAATTGTTTTCTTTACTCAAGTTAAATACATATTTAGGAAAGAAGAGCTTATTACGACGAATACGAATTATCTATAGAGCAAATATGTGCGAAATATTCCGATATACTTATCATATTTACCATATTTACCATCCGATATTTACCAGGTGATAAACTCATTGTTACAAATGTTTATGAACAGTCGATACATTTAAAAGATCACGTAACGCCTGTGTATAAAAAACCATATAGAATACCTTTTGCGCAAAAAGAGGAACTTAATAAACAGATCGATCAGATGTTAGAAGATGGGATAATAGAAAAAGCTAATAGAAGAATTAATACCTAACAAGTTGTATAGAAGCGGTAAACAACAATGGCGCGTAGTTGTGGATTATAGGCAATTAAATGAGCGCGTCCAGGATGATAAATTCCCTTTCCCAAATATAACAGACATATTAGAATTCGTTATCAGGTCCCATGTATTTCAGTCATTGTGATTTGAGTAAAAGTTTTTTTTCAGTGTAATTTACAAAAAGAGTCACGAAAATATATGGCATTCACAACTGACAAAGGTCAATTTCAAATGTGTAGATTATCTATAGGATTGAAAATAAGCCCTTCAGCATTTAGTAGATTAATGGCAGTTGCCACGTCAGGCCTTAATTACGATAAATGCATAATTGATTTAGATGACCTAATTATGTTTGGTAGAAATTTCAGTTTTCTCACGATTACGAAAGGTGAATTTAAAGTTGAATCCATTAATTAAGTCGCAAAAACACTAAATTTGAATGGACTTTAGAATGCCAAAATGCGTTTGAAACTCTAAAAAGGTCATTGTCAAACGCACCAGTTTTAGACTAACCAAATTTTTTGCCGGAAAATGAATTTATTTTGCAAACTGATAGTTCAAATTATGCACTAGGATGTGTTTTAAGTAATTCAAATAGAAAACCAATTGCTTATGTTAGTAGAAATTTTAATAAATCTGAATTAAATCATGCAACTATTAAAAAAGAACTTTTAGTGATTTTTTGGTCCGTGTTACGGACCAAACACAATAAAAAAGCTATTATTATTCACAAGTTTGTAACAACAATAGTACAGAACTTCGTTGCCTCAATCTAAGCATAGCGTGTGTGTGTGTGTGCGTGCGTGCGTGCGTGCGTGCGTGCGTACGCTGGGTCCTTTCCAGTCATATAAATGCTGTTTTTGTGATAGATCCCCATACTCAAATGCAGTACTGAATGACTGACTGGCATAAGTTGAAATAGACTTGGCGTAGGACATCAACAGGGGTGCAATTGTATAGTTTCTTCAAGATATGAATAAGCTTTCGAGCTCCAGTGGATAAAGTAGCCATGTGTTCCTTAAACATCAAATTTTCATCGAGAATGACACCAAGATATTTTATCGACTTAGTACGTTCTATTGTTTCATTAGTGGGTTAATGTTGTATGTTTTGGTTTGGCTGAGTAACGGAATTTATTTTTAGACTCAATCTAAAGAGGGACTAGATGATGTTGTTTTAGGGAACGCAATATATTTAGTTTTACTTATATTTAAAGTTAGTAAATTAGTGTCTAATACATCGGCTAGTTGTGAAAGGCCCTGTTGTGCTTGCTGGAATACATGATCTCAAGATTTGTCGTAAAAGATTAGTGCTGTGTTATCAGCGTTAGCAATTATATCTGCAGTGACTACTGGGAGATTAATTATGTCATTTATGTACAATTTAAAAAGCACTGAACCGACTATGTATTTTGACATATTGTTTGCGTGAAGTCAGATAGTTTTGAATCCAATTTAAGGGAACTTCTCTGACTCCTACAGCTTCAAGTTTCTTCAGCAAGAGTCCGACAGATGCCGTATCGAATGCGCGCGCTAAATCTAAGAAATGCAATAACTAAACTAACTAATATCTAATCTGGGATCTGGCGTGATGATATAGTTAGTTAGTTAGTAATATCTAATCAGAAAAGAAACAAAGTAAACTAAAGCAACTAGCAAAAATTAACATTTTATACTTATGGTGAGATCAAAGTTAAAAATTACAATATATTAAGGAACGCTCCGAATCTCTATCATCATACTTTTGACAATATATCTTACAGTTATTATTGCATATAATATTTTGCATTTCTTTAGCACTTTTCGATCGCTTTTTCGGGGACGGCTGTTGCAACCAACACCCATGTTTTGCTGTGATTGGTGGAACGCGATTTTTTCGCTAGCACTGTCGTGATCACTTTGTACTATCTCATCTGGCTCTGATTCAGAATCTAATCTTCCAACTTGTTCTTCGTCAGAAGCTTCAGCTAACCTTTGCAAAATATGCTCTTTCATATCCATGACTAATGCTACAAAAAAATTCAAAGCCTACGATAACACGTAACTTTTGGATAACTTTGTTATAAAACTTGTTATAAAACTGAAAAAAAATATTGATGACATATATTTATAAACTATAAAAATTGAAGTATTACACATGTATTAAACATGAAAAAAAAGCAACATCTCTTTCAAAAAAGTCACGTAATTACGCGCATGGAGTCACTGCTTAAGACAGCAGCGACGCATCCTTCCGCTCCCGACACTTAAACGCTATTTAAATGCAAACTTTGGCGCGAATTAGGAAGCTAGCAGGAGTGCGGGGAAATTCGAAACCCGGTAAGTACTTTTTTTTAAGGGTGAAAGTGCTTTGATCCAGTGCGAGTAATTAAGGGTTTAGAAATTATTCATCCTAATAGAATCTTAGTATGCAATGCAGCCGAATAAACCTTTCACGTAACATGGACATTTACCAAACACGCGCCATTTTGCGTACACAATGAAATCTTGAGATCAAATCGGAAAATGCTTCAACTAAATATGTATGAGCTAGCTTATGGCAACAATATTAGGTTATGCTAGGCGTTACCCAAGTCAAATTCATTGTGACTAAGATCCACAACTAATAGCGTTCAAACTAAATGTGCTTATCTTTGAAATGGTGAACGTACTATTTGGAATAAACTGTAATATTTACTCGTCCGTTATAAAAAGTTAATACACAACATAGTTCTTTTCATAGGGTTGTATATAACAACTGTCTGTTATCACTTATATTTTTATCCACTCATAATTATATTTCTTATTACAGAAACATAATCAAGCACAAATACCAAACACAATATTTGGAAATAATAGATTACCTTCTTATTCGCTTTTTATCACCAACAACTTCACCAATAATCGCTTCACTATTCGCCGTGCCGACCAGATCAAGTTCAGAGATCAAGCCTGCTCATTTTACCCGCCATCTTTAAATCTCCTCGTATTTCCAAGTTTCCAGAAAAAATATTAGAAATTTACACAATTTATGGTTAAACTCAAATTAAAAAAAAATGTGTTATAATAGTCTAACACCTGAAAAGCATACAGCAGATGATAATTGAAATGACTTGAAATGGGCGATAATGATGTTGCATGTGGCGGATGACTGATAATTAAGGTGACTGAAAATATAAAGTGACAAGTATCCCGCTCTCACCAAAATTATTTACAAGTGCTCTTGAGGAGATATTTAAGAACCTAGCGTTTTCATGGACAACAAAGAGCGTTATCATCAATGGTAGCAGATTTACAAATTTGCGTTTTGCTGATGACATTGTCCCATTTGCTCAAACACCCCACGCACTAGAAGAAATGCTTGGAGATTTAAGCAAGATAAGCTTCAAGGTTGGACTTATCATAAATCGGTCAAAAACTCAAATCATGACTAAGACCAACCACAAAGTAGAGGTGAATGGGCAAATCCTACACTATGTTCATAAGTACATATACAACCTCTACCGAATTTTCGCCGACGATGTTAGGTCCCATGTAATAGGAGGCAAGCCTATTGCCATATACCGGGTACTATTTCAGACTGCGGGCTGATACTGAGAATTTTTGATAGAGAAACTACATTTGTCCGAACTAGGGCTTGTACCCAGGACCTCGTGATCGCAACGCGCACTATTCGCCACTAAACCAACGAGGCACTCATATTAAATTTATAAATCAAAAATCTAATAAGGGTGTTGGAGCTCTACACATTGTATATTACAGCAGTAGCATGATTATAATATTACAACAAACTTAAGTTCACACGATTACAAAGAGTTACAATGAAAGAAAATAGAAAACACAAATCTCCGTGTCCCCATTAATAAGCATGCCAAGTGTTGCTTTTCAAGAGATTCTTAGCACCAGTCCGGAGCATGGAATTGCACCCGATGTAATGGTAATAGTTTTACCCCCTTTTACATTATAGTGGGTGTACAGTACATAGTATACTATGGATAGTATAGTATACTACACTGTCCTCACAAAAAAAATATAGATTAAGGATTACGATATTACAGTATAATTAGACCCATACTTTTAAAAAGTGTTACAACGAAAGTAAGTAGATTCGTAAGTATGCAAATAAGAAAAAAACTCTAAAACGCTCATTCTTCCATTTAAGTGTCGAAACGGACTTTAGGTCATTAAACAAATCCTTATTTAAATCGCAAATTCCTGCAAATTAAGTTCGTTTAAATGGCGTCGCCACTACAGACGTGGAAATTCCACTTTACCAAACATTTTATTGTGTTCCTCTTTGACCATTTTACGGTATCTGACTAAGTGTTGTTGAAGAAATCTCTTATTTGTGTAATTGCATCAAATAAAACCCGAAATTATCAGTGTTCCGGAATTTTTACAGTTAGATATTTTACTTTTTTACGGGTAAAAAGTAAGATGTCTAGTAATTGCCGTAATCTCCTTACGGCAATTACTAACAACAGAATGTTTATTTACAGTTAGCGGTATAACAATATGTTTTTGTTTTTTAAAGTCTCCCCGGACTGTATGATTACTGTGCCACTAATGCTTTCACAAACATGAAGTTCCTATGACCCTTTACAAACATTCGGACCGAAAGAACATTTGTGGGTCACACAGAAGTTAATCCGGTGTGGAGATCCAACCGTGCTCTGTTCGGTCCACTATCCAAGATAAGCTCTAACCACTAGACAAAGCCGTCGTCCATATTTTTCTATATTAGTATTAATAGTGAGCATGAGCACTGATATCCTCTTAGATAGACCGTTGGACTGCAAAGTCAGAGGTCTCGGGTTCAAACCCTGACACGCACCTCTGTATTTTTGAAGGCATGTGCGTATTAAAAATGAACTGTCACTTGCCTTAACGGTGAAGGAAAACATCGTAATAATTAGTACATTGATCATCATTGATGAACCTTTACACCCTAATATCTCGAGAGAATCGTACTGATTAGTTTACTTAGCCCCCATATGCAGAGGATTCAATTATCGCTTAGGTATGTAACATAGCAAAATATTATAGTAGGTAATCACAAATGGGCATCTTGAGATCCAGTACTGCTTGAATCATTGAATGTAATACAGTGGCTAAAATTGATAACTTGCAGCATATCCAACTGCTAAAAGTTGTAAAGTATATTATAATTATTCGGAAAGTATTTTACAACAATAATGTTAGTATATGTGAATCTATGTCTATTTGTTTCAAACAGTGTATGTGTGATGAAGCGGCGAGAATGGTTTCGGACAAACTCGTGCGCTAATTTAATATTCAGCGTCTTAAAAACTTCTGTGCTATTTCTCAAGTTCTTTATCTTAACTATTTTGGTATTTTACTTAATTCCCCATTCGTACTTTAAGCAAGCTATGTACCTAGCAAAAAATACCAAGGAAATTTGCCACTTTGTAAGCTCGTTGCTGAGTGGTAAGTCCCAGATGTTCCCAAGCGAGTTACGATGACTGCTCGGTAAAACGATGCTCGCATCCTTACTCAAAACTTCAACTAACACCCTAAGTTCGGCTGGCAGTGTCTCGCATACCCAAACTTGGTTATACGAGTATTGATGTTCTTGCCGCCTTGACGGCGTGTCATTTAGCTAATGGCGCCACAAAACCTAGTTGGAAAGAACATTGTATGTTGTTTTTTGTCTTATGATGATTTTGGAACGAACTATGAGAGAGGAACAGTGTTGTCATATCTACCAACTTATTGGCAGATCTTCCTATTTTGCTCCCAGTCTACCAATCTACCACCATACTCTTCAAATCTACATATTTCTAAAAATAACTTAAAAAAGGGACACTGATTTCAAAAAGCAATAAATAAATATTTAAAGTCGGTGCCGGTTATTGCAGTCGGTTACTTGGCACCAACTTCAAATATTTATTTATTGCTTTTTGAAGTCGGTTTCCCTTCTTGTTTATTTTACAATATAAGTAATATATATAATAATAAGATAGTCTAGGTCTTCCCCAGTACCTGCATCCTTCCACTTTCACGAGTCGAGGAAGCCAGAGAGATATGTAAGGAAACAACCTGTTGGAACTCTGTACTCTCTGCCTACCCCGCAAGGGATCTGGCGTGAGGTTATAAATAGATATATAATAATATTATATTATTTTGCTTAGTTCTACAGTAAGGTACCTACAGGATTTATATAATACCCATAACAACGGAATCTATACTTTCGTGCTGTTTGCCGTTAAGGAGTCTCCTTGTGTATCCTCAAAGTCCAAGGTTCAATACCGATTTCATTCAAATGAGACCAACTCCAAACTATATTAAACCCCACGCAAAAAGAAGCATCAAAATCAGTTTATAAATTAAGACGTTATAAAAACAACACCGACGAATTGTAAGCCTCCTCTTTTTCTGCAGTCGGTTACATTACATATTCTGATTAGTTCTATGGTAGGGTACCTTTAGGATTAATACTTATACTCTCTATCCGCGTTATATATACCTCGTAATGTGGTTTCCAGACCACTGAACCATATACTAAGATAGAACGGACTGGCGTGTTAAATAGTTTTCTTTTAGTAGATGGTCTATTAAAGTCTTTGTAATTCCTTATAACAAATCCAAGTATTTCTATACTGAACCTAATGCATAAAAGAGTCATCAAAGAGCATACATACAAACGTTTTTGAAGTCGGTTAAAAAATTATACGACACCGCATTAAAATTGTTTGTCACGGTTTAAATTAAGCCATAAGTGTAACAGTGTGTTATGGACTCTAAGTGATGGTAGCTGACAGATACCACGGTGTTTTTCTTAGTAGGTAGAGTGAGCCTAAATGTTAGAAGACAGGCAACTAAATGTTAGAAACTCCATCCTCCAAAAAGGTGGTCAAAGACTACCATCTCTCTGCTTGCTGATAAAATAAGATGCATCATAGTCAGTCCCTTTTTATGAGTATGTATGTAGTTATATGTGTTTTGTACTTATTTACGTTTATATGTATTTATTTATCTTTTATACATATTTAAATACTTATATATACCAATAATAGCTTACTCCACCAACTGCCCTGATTACTTTTTTTTCTAGTATTTTGTATTTAACCAGGTTGTCTGGAAGAAATTGCTCTTAGCAATAAGACCGCCTATTGTATCAGTGTCTTATTTCACATGTTGTTTTATAATTTTGTTGGTGTACAATAAACAGTATTCTATTCTATTTCCATATAATAAGAAATGAATCCCCAATTTTCTAAGAGAGTTCATTTAATACCAATATAGGATTAGTTTACTCATAGAAAATTGGAGGAATAAATTACACAGAACCTTACCTAGCTGTATAATTTATACCTCTTTGTAGTTAACCAAACGAAAGCTCAAAAGCTAGAGACTTAGGGCCTTCTATCTATAAACTTAAGCAGTCTTTCTTATCGTGGATCATTCATTCTCATCCAACTGGGCTCGACATATGTCGAATATATATCGAACCTTTATGAATAACCGATAGACCTGAAATCAAGTGACCATTAAATAAAGGTAACTCCATGAGTTCAAAGCCGAAAAGTGACCTTCGACGGTTTGAAAAGGGCCTGCTTGTTACCGCGAGGTAAAGGGATTACTTAGGTTAGGGTTTTCCTTCTTAAATAATATAATATTGGTCAACATTTTCCTCGAAAATATTTTTAGAAATTCGCTTTATAACAAATCTTTTTTCTTACCTCAGTACGAAATGGTCTTTGCCCGGCAGTGTGATGGCTGCATAGGCAAATTTTATACATTTCAAAGTTTTCCTGTCCTCCTTAATAAAAAAAAAAACATTGATCAATTGTTCGAATCATGATCTTACAAAAAAAAAGAAAGAAAAATATATTTTCCCATAGAAGTATTCCTAAATTTCCCTATTTTACGGACAACTTTTCCAAATCCGTATTACGAACGTTCAAAGAAATAAGGTAAATCGGTCCAGCCGTTTTCAAGTGATACGCTGACCAACTAACATCATTTGTTTTTATTTTTATAGATTTACTATTAAGCATGAGAATCGAACTAGAAAATCTTGAGACTGAGACTGAAAGAGAAACCAGAAGGCTTAGCACGAAAAGATTGACGTTATCGTGACGCTAGCGCGTAAGCGTGCCATCACGTTTATATTCATTTAATAAATTAATAAATTTGCTGTGCGATAAATATGGTAGATCAACTTGCTAGCGTTACGCTATTGTTCATAATTTCGTATTAAGCCCTCTGACTTTGAAATAATTGTAACCACACCCTTGTATTATACGCGCACCTCTTACTAGTTAGTTAGCCATTAACCCTACACACGACTTATGACTTTAGTCCTTATCCGTAATACCATTAAGCAGCCGAAGTGTAGATCATATGCAGTAACCCTTAAACCTCATGACAGCGTTCCGTCCAAGTAAGTGGCTATAAATCGGCCTAAAGAAACCGCTCTGTGTGATCCCTTCACCGCACTAAAATCTGACAAATTCCCCACAAAAGTAAACAGAATGACTTTTCCCTGAGTTGATAGGTATACTCTAGTTTTCTTTGTAATAAAAGATTAAATAAGTGGAAAAGTCTAATAACTATAAACATACTGAGTTCTTAGATTTACGCGAATATTACACATGAAATAAAACTATTTTTCGTATTTTATGGCGATTTATTTTTCGTTTCGAGTGCTTTGCTTTAAAAACATCCTAATTTCAATAGAGAAGATGGCTGGGTGCTTCCGTCGACTAGGGATCCGGTTATTAATATAATCAAATCCAAAACCAAGCATAACACTGCATAGCCTCAAGACACCGTGAGCTCATTCTGCGTAGATCGAACCAACAAAAATAATAACACCTCAGTCCTTCCCGTGATCATGGGTGCTGCAAAGCACTCGAAACGTCGGAAACTTAAAAATCAAATTAAACCGCGATAAAATCCGAAAAATAGTTTAATTCATGAATAATAAACATTTATTCCAGGTATAATATCCATATTGATTTTAATAATTTATATACACACGGACGGTTCTATCGGGCTCTTACAGGGCCTGATGTGGACTAGCTCGCTTCCGTGAACTGGCTACGCTTCAGCAACCTTTTTGGGGAAACTGAAGGGTTTGTCTTTGCAATTATGGACGAAGTTATCATGACGAACAACTACCGGAAGCACATCCTAAAGGACGGCACGGTTGACATTTGTCGGGCATGCCACCGTCCCGGTGAGTCTATTAGACATGTAGTTTCCGGTTGTTCTCGTCTTGCTAACGGAGAGTACTTGCACAGACACAACCAAGTGGCTAGAATTATCCATCAGCAACTTGCTCTTAAATATGGCCTTGTGGACTCTGAAGTACCGTACTACCAGTACCAGCCTCTTCCAGTTCTCGAAAGTGGTCATATCACGCTCTACTGGGATCGATCTGTTATCACGGACAGGACTATTGTAGCCAATAAACCTGATATCGTGATAATAGATCGATCGATGCGTCGTGTAATGCAAGTTGATGTCACCATTCCGCATGATGAGAACCTTGTGAAGGTCGAAAAAGAAAAATTATCTAAATATTTGGACCTGGCCCATGAGGTTACCGCCATGTGGAATGTTGATTCAACTATCATTATTCCGATGGTCGTTTCAGTCAACGGCCTTATAGCGAAGAGCTTCGATAAACACCTTGAGAAGCTCTCGCTAGGCAGTTGGGTGAGAGCCTGATACAGAAGGCAGTAATGTTGGACACGGCACGCATTGTGGGGAGGTTCCTCTCTTTGGAGCCCTGACCACCGGTAGCTTGGGTCGTAGACCTTGCTGTTGGTGGAGCACATTTTTTTTATACATTATATCTATCTATCTCTATCTATCTATAACCTCACGCCAGATCCCTTGCGGGGTAGGCAGAGAGTACAGAGTTCCAACAGGTTCTTTCCTTACATACCTCTCTGGCTTCCTCGACTCTCATAGTTCGTCTTATACACGCTCGCCGGTTCCGTGTATGAGAATCTCCGTAGACTCTTGAATTTTCCATCAGATAAGACTCGGTTTATTTGGTCGTGGTAAGATAGTCTAGGTCTTCCCCGGTACCTGCATCCTTCCACTTTCACATTGTATATCTGTTTTGTCATTCTTTCCTCTGGCATTCTTTCTATATGCCCGAACCAACGGAGCATGCCCTTTCTCATCTTTACACCGATACTATCTTTCATACCTACTCGCTGTCTTACTATGCTGTTGCTAATGCGGTCGGTCAGCTTCACTCCGCACATCTTCCGCAGAGCTCGCATTTCTACCGCATTTATCCTACTTTCATTCTCCTTCTTACATACCCAGCTCTCGCTACCATATAACAGCGTTGGGACAAGAACTCCGTTATGTATGGCCAGCTGCGCCTTATGGCTTAAGTGCCGGCTCCCGAGTAGCTTTCCCATCGCACCATTCACTCTGTTCCCTGCACTCACTCTTCTCTCTATGTCAGCGGTGTATTTCCCATCCTTACTGAAGGCGCATCCAAGATATACAAACTCATTCACTTGCTCCAGCACATCGTTACCAACCACAATCCTTACATTCGTTCTGGTTTCTTCCCTTTCAAAAACCATAATCTTGGTTTTCTTCACATTCAAGTGTAAGCCATTGATCATGCAGTCGTCTTTCATAACTGTGACTAGTGTTTGCAGATCAGTGGCTGTTGGCGCTATTAGAACCGCGTCATCTACATAAAGTAGATGGTTTACCACTAAGTCACCCATTTGTACACCTTCATTCATCGCTTTCAGTCTTTGAAGACTTTTGTCCAGATATATTATAAACAGTCTAGCGGACAACACGCAACCCTGCTTGACGCCGATTTTAACGTCAAACCAGGGTGACATGTTACCACCCACCCGTACGCATGCCTTGCAGTCCACATAAGTGGACTGGACGGCTCGCAACAGAGTGCCATCTATACCATACTCTGGCAAAATGTCCCAAAGTCTCTTTCGCACAACTAAGTAAGAAACTAAGTAAGAATATTTGTATTTTATATTTTTATATATATTTTATAAGAAATTATACTTAATAAATATATATATAATACATAAAAATTTTGAAACTATGTATTTTAGTAAATCAATACATTATTTCATTGACCCCATCACTATCCCAACCCAGTGCCTCTGAGTAGGGCTGTCATAGCGAGCGGCAATCATTTGTAGAATACTATTGGAACTGTTACGTAACCGCAGAAAAGTTGACGAAACTTTCTTTCGCACTAGAGCGTGAAACCCATCAATTCGCGTATCGCAGTATCGCGGCAGTCCCACCAGCATTCTGAAAGCATTATTATACTGGACACACAGGGAGTTATAAGCTCTTTGCGTATACAGGAGCCACAGGCAGCTCGAGTAAAAAAATAAATGAAACAAATTTTGATTAAATCCTTAAAAACGGTACAGAAAAACTTATTTACATGAGCACATTACATATATTTTAAGTATTTAGGTAATGGAATAAAGTTTTTCCGGTTAGTATTAATTACTTACGGATTTTCCGGCGTACTACAATAAGTTTGGTCGATAGATGAAATACTTTAAATACAGTTATTTTATTGTAGGTATGCGGATCGTATTGACCATGGCATTGACTTTTGATTGATTGACTTTTTGATGCATTATACCATCACAAAGATATTCCTGAAAAGTCTTCTTGAAATTCTAAAAAAATTTTTATCCAACAACGGAATAAACGCTGAAATACAAAACGCAATATTATTTAATGTCGCTTGATAAATTTTATATTGCACTTTATATATATATCTAAAAACCAAAAGTTTATTGTCATTCATTCAAAATTCCATTCAATTTCGTTGGTTCGGGCATATAGAAAGAATGTCCCAAGAAAGAATGACAAAACTGATATACAATGCGAAAGTGGAAGGATGTAGGTACCGGGGAATACCTAGACTATCTTACCATGACCAAATAGACCGGGTCTTATCTGAAGGACAAGTCAGGAGTCTTCGTAACCGGCGAGCGTGTATGAGACGAACTATGAGAGTAGAGGAAGCCAGAGAGGTATGTAAGGAATGAGCCTGTTGGAACTCTGTACTCTCTGCCTACCCCGTAAGGGATCTGGCGTGATGATATAGATAGATAGATAGATTTATACAAAAAAAAATCCTTATTCGTCATATTGATATAAAATGTAGCCTATGTCACTCAGAATACCTTACTTTATATTGACGTATAACAATTCTGACTTCTAATGGTGTGGTACACATACAATATTATCAAAAACTAAGAATTGTGTTATTTAAGACAATGTTTTCGTTAGATAAATGAGTGTGTTTATTTATCGCAACAAAAATTTGCGTTATGTTTAAAAGCTTTTTCTTGTATTGACTCCTTACACAGAAGCCGAGACGGAAATGAGTTTATTTATGACTCTACTGAACGAACAAGCACTCCACAAATCAAAGCTTAACTGCTGCAGCGAGAAGTGTATTAAATATTAAACTGTAATTCTAGTTTATTTTTTCACTTGTTAATATTTGATTCAAAAAGTGCGCCGAGTGCAAGTTGACTATAGCTTGATCTTGGACTACTGGTTAGAGCGCGGGCCACTCCACTCACTGGATCGAGTATTCTTAAATAAGTGCACCTTCTTTTCGTCCAGGGGGCAGCCTATTGTCATTAAACCGGGCCCAGTTACGGCTTTGTTTGACTTAGGATTCCAATCCAGAACATTATAATAGCTACGCGCATTATAAGCCACTAGACTAACGCGAGAGGCTCATTATTTATCTATCTATATTAGGTATACCCCTTACGAAGTAGGCTTATACTTACTTATATGTCTTACTAACCGTTTTCCGCGAATTCGCATCCGGTCGACGACAGCGCCACCTATCAGGTCTATGTTATTTCTGGATAATATAGCTTTCTATTGGTGAAAGAATTATTAAAATCAATTATTGATTACAAAATACTATAATTTCCTTTCCTGTTTATAATAATAGTATAAATATTTCTATTCATTTTAAAACTATCTAAATCATTACGCCAGGTCCAGAGACTATAGATTTTCAGCAGATTCTTGCGTATAATATCTTTTCATTAAATCCTATGTCTTAAGCTTAGAAAATAAGTGGGATCGCAGGTTATATCAGACAGAATCCGAGTGGCGGCGTGACGAGCTATAAAACACAGTTCAACGCGGACGAACCTTATGCGTGCTCGTTCTTCCTATTTATTAGTACTACAGGACCCTTATTTGCTATCACTAATTAAACACAACGCGGTGCGTTACGATAACGTCGCAAATGATCATTGAATTATTTCAATGTAACCTACAATTTTTATTTCAGTGTAGGTAGGTGTTCTTGTATGTGAGTTTTATATTTTTATACCTGCCCATTACACTGGAATAATTTAATCAAATCGTTTAGTCATCAGGATACTTACTTTTCTAGATTCGTTCATTCGTATAATATTTTTTATTACATCAAAATCAGAATATTTTTATTCATGTAAACCATTACAGAATTTATGAATCGTCAGCAAAGTAACAAAGACTCTACCGCCACTTCGAAATGGCATTCCTGTGGAGAAGAAGAAGGGCAAGAAACTCCACGGTTACTCTTTTAAAACAAAAATTTCACAAACTTTTTCATCTACATTTTGTTGTGGGGTATGGGAGAACAATGTAGGTTGGTCATCAGGTGAGTCTAAGTTAAAAAAGCAAATTATACTATTAATGAGAACGGCTACATGGTTCCATAATTTGCAAAAATAATTACACAAAAAAATGACATTATGTTAAAATAATAGAAGGAAGAGAGGAAATGTTAACTAGTAATAGTTGAATAGGTTGTCATGACTCAAGTAGAGCTGGAATAGCAGCTATCCAAGCATTTTTATCTTTTAAATAATCTTCTATTGAATAATAAGCTTGCTTACAAAGTGTTCGTTCTACACAAACTTTGAACTTATTTTCACTAAGTTTAGTGACGTCAATTGGAATTTTGTTATAAAATCTAACACAGTCCCACATGAAAGACGTGTGAATTTTTGACAGACGAAACTGCGGTTGATATAATTTATTTCTATGTCGTATGTTATAGCAATGCTATAACATACGACGGCTATCCCCTAGCTGCTTAAAAAGATCTAATTTTTTTCTAGTATATATAATGTTTTCATAAATATATTGACATAGGACCGTCATGATATTAGCTACTTTGATCTTAAGTCTTAAGCTTAGAAGAGAAGTGGGAACACAGGTAATATCAAACTGAATCCGGATGGCGGCGTTACGAGGTTCGTTGCCGCTCGCAGCTATAAAACACAGTTCAACGCGGACCAACCTTACCCGTGTTTGTCCGACCTATTTATTACCACTAGAGGACTCTTATTTGCTTTCACTAATTAAACACAACGCGGCGCGTTAAGAAAACTTCGTGAAATTATCATTTAAGTACTTTACTATTTTTATGTAACCCACAATTTTTATTGCTGGGTAGTGTAGTAAGTGGGTGGCATACCACCCACTTATCTATCACCAGCCGAAGGACTTCCATTGTATGACAAAATAATATTAACCCTGATAAGAAACTGTCCTTGTTGGAACTCTGTACTCTCTGCCTACCGCGCAAGGGATCCAGCGTGATGATATAGATAGGAAACTGTCCCACCGTTGGGCACTGGCCTCCTCTCAAAATGAGAGGGTTTAGGCCATTGTCTCCTAAGCTGGCCCAGTGCGGGTTGGCGAACTTCACACACCTTCGAGAAACTCTTAGGCATGCAGGTAAGGAACACGATGTTTTCCTTCACCGTTAAAGCAAGTGATAGTTAATTTTTAATACGCATATTCCTTTGAAAAGACAGAGGTGCGTGCCTGCGTTTAAACCCGAGACCTCTGAGTTTGCGGTCCAACGGCCTAACCACTAGGCTATCACTGCTCTTGCATCACAAAGCTTCATCTAAAGACCGGCACAACGGCTTTGTACTGACCGCATCCAACTTCTCACCGTGATCTTCACCCATTGATACCTGGCACAGTTCCAGACTCCGGACTAATACTGGAATTTTTCTAAAGATAATTTCACAAAGTTATCGTAACGCGCAGCGTTTGGTCATAATGAATAAACTCAGACTTGCGATGCTCGCCAGCCACGGAGAAAACACGTTGAAAAAAATATAAGGGTAATAGAATTTTTAGGTCAGAACCGGTACGTGAAACTCTTATGTGGATGATGAAAGGGTAATGTATTAAGGATATGGATGTGTTTATGTTTTTTATTTTCTATCAGTGGTGTTTTTGTTGTTCTCGATATTTGTTATATCGTTAGTAAATTTTAAAAAATTTGTTAACTGACCATAATTTATACATATAATAAAACTGTAACCAAACAGAATACATTGAATACTTTTCGTTTTTTTTCATATTTTTATATATTTTATTTCTTATTCCTCATCAATATAGAGGCCAAACATTTTTTTGGAATTATTGTCTGTCTGTCTGTCTCATTGTGTTTAAATTACGCAAAAACTACCAAACGGATTTCAATGAAATTTGGTATGGTGATAACTTATGTAACCTAAAATAATAAATGCTTGAGTGTAACCTTAGATAAAGACAAATAATTGTACTGTATGATGGGCTTACTAGCCCAATAAAGCTCACTTGCAAAGCCCGCTAGTTGTGACCCCAAAAAATATTACTTAAGCAAGCGCGACATCGCGTCGAGTACGGGATTCGCCGCGCGCCATTTCTTGCAACCTACCCACTTGGTATTATTAAAAGAAGTGAGACGGAAGCACCCGTATCGCACTCGTGTGGTACGGCGGGGAAAGCTAATCGCCGTTGAACGCCGACAGACTCGTCTGTCTACGGTCGCGGCAGGGCGCGTCCCCAGCCGACGCCTAGCCGATTTATCGGCCAAAGGCCATTTTAAGGGCCAACTGCTCCAGTTTGGCCTCGTGGTAGCCATGAGGCCAACCCAGGGCTCCCGATCGCTGTCGGACCTGTCCGACAGGCGAAGCCGGCCGGTGAGCGAGTCGGTTCGCACAGCCGCACCTCCCGCGCCGCTCCCGCAGCGCTCCGCTGGCGTCTCCGCGCGCCCCTCTACCTCACGTGCCACCGCCGCGCCTGCAGTCTATGCCGCGCTGCGCGTCGCCTGTACGCTGGGCTCCCCTAACGTCGTCAACGGGGTTGAGTGTGTCTGACAGACACACCAGCTCGCAGCAAACGCCAGCGGGCAAATCAATGCCGCTGTTGCGTACGCCTTACCCCGGACCGCGCACCTCCACACCCGCATCGCCTGCGCCGTTCGTACTCTTCACGCCTTCCTCGCGTGACCGCTCCGACTTGTCCTCAGCATCCCTTACGTTGAGTGACATCGCCGCGAGTGAGTTCGTGCGACCATAGTCAGGCCCCGTCCGCAGACCACGAGTTTTCTCAGACGATGAACTGGAAGAGGGGGTTTCGGAGGAAATTAAGCGCCTCTGCACAGCCCCGCCTAGTCTCTTACCACGACAATACGCAGACGTCACCCGAAGCTCCCGCTCGTCTTGCCCTGCCTCCCGCGATGTAGAGGCGGAAGCAGTAGTGGAGACAGGAACGGCGCCCAAGAGCCAGGCGAGGCCTCTGATAGTTGAGCGACTACCGAACTGTCCAGCACACCTTAGGATGCTACGAAACTCGCTCGGCCATGCACCCAACACACGCCCCTATGGACAAAGCGTGCGTTTCTCACCCAAGTCCGAAAACGAATACCGAGGGACCCAGAGCTACCTTTACGTACTGGAAAAGAAAGAGAACATCGCCTGGTTCTCCTACTCTCTCCCGACGGAGAAGAGTCTGAAGGTGGCAATCTGGGGTCTACCGGCCAACACCGACCCCGAAGATATTCTGGCAAAGCTCACCGATTTAGGGTTTCAGCCCGAATACGTGCTCCAAATCCGGGCAAAGCAAGGAAGACCAGGGTGCATTTTTCTTGCGATCCTTAAGCGCACACCGGACCTCACGCCGGGCGCAATATTAATTAGAGTCACATACATTATTTCCAATGCAATGGTCCGAGTAGTTCGGACTCCAAAACGATTTTAAAAAGTTTACATAACACGGGCAGGAATATTGAGATGGCAACCGCTTGGTGGATGTAAAATCCTAGATCTGAACCTGCCACCTTAAGGTGCTTTTTACGACATCTAGGAAGTAGTCCTACTCTCTATTACTTATGTGTATGTTCTTTTACACGACATGAGATTACCAGTGAATCCAAAGGGCTTAACACGAAAACTTTGACGTTAGCGTGACGCCAACGGGTAATCGTGCAGTCACATTCGTTTTTATTTAATAAATTTAAAGTGTGATAAAAATTGCATTTATCAACACGCCAGTGTCACGATCAATGAGTTTGACCGCCATTTGCTAATAATTTCTTACTATACTATCCATCAACTAATTGCTCGTTAGTAGCGACAAGCGGCATGTAAACAAATTAAATTGTCGCTCATATTAGGCCTGGTAAGGTCGGTTATCGCGCTCGCCAAAGACACTTCACTGTAAACACTAACGGCGGTTTCATTCGTTTAATATTGTTTCTACATTTATTATATTATATTTTATTTGCGTGCCTAAAGGCAGAATATGGCGTACGACCCATATAATTTTAACATTCACTGTAACTCATTTTCGCAAATAAACTGATTTGATTTTTTTTTTAATATTTCGCAAAATTCGCCGTATCCGGCGAGCGTGTATGAGACGAACTATGAGTGGAAGAAGCCAGAGAAGAAGAGTAAGGAAAGGACCTATTGGAACTCTGTACACTATGCGGCAAGGGATATGGCATGATGATATAGATATAATATTTCGCACTTGAGCCTATCATCGTCTTAGCCTGTTACTTTGCCATCAACTATAATTAGACCTGGTACCAGCCAAGGATCAAGATATATCAAGGGTCAGCCGAACCGTAAATAAACCCCCAATTAGTTCAAAGCCTCTTCCATTAATTACCAAACGCACCCGTGAATTATTTATATAGAGTAGGATCTTTATTTCTTCAGTCTATTCCGTAACGCACCATTAGCGGTTAACCAACACCCAGACCTTTCTCTAACACACATTATGTAGCTTTTATTATGAGGTGCTCTTTTTATTTTACAGCTCACGTGGAAACATGGTGGTTTGTACTAAAAAAACGGGTTTATTTTGTGACTAAGTTGGAATGTCCACCGACGCGTTTTTAGAGAATTGTAAAACAACTGCAACATAAAATGGCTCTATTATTTAAAACTGTAGAGGTTTAATTGTATAGAAATCTAAGCTCGGTGTTTTTTCTCGACATTGTTTCCTTTCCGTTACTATTTTAATATGGATCTGGGCCATTCATTGCGACAAAATTGGATTCTTGTTGATTCCAACAGGTAATATTGATAACACACTTGTTTGATGTGAATTTGGTATACGCGCAAACTGAATAGTCGAGGTTTCCTTTCATGAATATCGCTCTGAGTTTGAGCATGTGAGACAGTAGCATTGTCAGCATGAGGCTAAGCTTTAATTGTTCATTATAAATAACTATTGAGCTATGTAGGGTATAAACTCGTAAACTAAGATGTAACTTGCAACGGCGTTAGTCTTGATAACTATTGGAATGAGTCCTTAATATGTCTCTCATGTAAAAAATCTGCTAAGATCTGTAACACTGTGTAAAGATTTTATTTTGCATATTTTCTTTAAAACGTTCATGAGTACTAAACATATGGAGCCGCAGAATGCGAAATGCGATGGCAGCCGGAGAAAAAAAACGATCACTAGCTTGGCAGATTACTAAAAAACGTTTTAAGTGTTATCTTAACTTATCACGTCAGCTGAGCTGAGATAAATAATCGAAAGCAATTCTTGCCAGAACCTAGAGGGCTAAGCACACACCATTTGACTTTACCGTGACGTTTTCGAGAAAGAGTGCTGTCATGCTTACCTTTATTTAGTATATCTGTAGAGTGGAAAGGATGTATCGATATCGTATCATCTCGATACCGTTATACTTTGGGTAGGTTCACACAGCATTGCACTGCACGATTTTTACAGTATTCGATTATGATGGACGGATTATGGACGATTTAGCGCAGAGGTTAAGAGCTTAAGCCGCCCCGCCCACTGGGTCTAATAGTCACGAGTTCGATGCCCGCACGGGACAAATCGTTGTGTAATCAGCAATTATTTGTTTCGGTCTCGGTATTTGTGTATGTGAATTTTCATGTTTGTAAACGCACGACACAGGAATAAATCCTAGTGTAGGGCTACGATTTAAATAATACAAAAAATACGTAGAAACAACAAGATGTTCACACGATACATTTTAATTCATGAAAAAGACGAACAGCAAGCCTGTGTAGACGTCCATTAATAAAACGCGTGTCATGCCGTGTTAAAGTCCGTAAGTAAGTATCCGTTAAAAGTATTTAACGATGTACGTTTAAATACAGTACAAATAACGTGTGAACGGTTCTATGCACTATACATGCGCCACAACTTCGTCGATAAGACTTATACTGCCAAAAAACGTGCAATACAATGCTGTGTGACCCTTTTATTATCTTTTTTTTTTTCGGGGGTAATGCTTAACGCATATCCCCGGGCCGAGGGCACAGCCCGGGTGGTTATGTGGGGCTTGCACCCACTAAAAGCCCCCGGCGTCCTACTGCCCTTTTGCCGGGCCACAGGAATTGTAATCAGCATGACCTCTGTGGCACCGGTGGGCTCGGTCCGCAGTTCAGCGCGGACCTAGACACATGGAGGGGAAGTCTCCCCTCTACCGCCTTTTGAAGGCTGCGCGGACGCAGCGCTATTGCGACGCGGGCCTGCTTAGTGCTAGGGCGCCGGGGTGCCCTCCCCGACGCCTGCAGGCCGAGATTACGGTGGGCGAAGGTCGTTCCGGGCCTTCGCCCAACGCGCCGTCTGCGAGCGGGATTGGAGGACGACTCCTCCCGCACCCGCTCCGCCTCCTCCTTCGCGGACATGACGACCTCACAGAAGGCCGCCATTGCCGCCCAGGCGCTCTCGCTCCCAACCATGGATGATATCACGGCCGGGAGCGATAGCCCCCGTCCCCCTGCACCAAGCGCTCCGGCGAGCCGGCGCCGCTCGGCATCCCATGCCGGGCACACCAGCATCGTGTGCGCCGCCGTGTCTTCCGGGGCCGCACCGCGGCAGCGCTCCGCCTCATCACAACCAGTGTTGGGCACTAATTGTTTAATTGTTCAATTGTAGGATCAAACAATTGAAATTTCAATCGCAGAAAACATCAATTGCAATTGACAATTGAAAAATAATTGTTAATTGTAGGTTTTCACAATTAACAATTGATCAATGGTAATTGTAAAACGTTGCAATTACCATTGATCAATTGTTAATCGTTTTTTGCATGTTTACGATTAAACAATTAACAATTAAACACATGACAGAATATATTTTAAACACATCCAAGATGGCGGACGTGACTTTTGAAGTAAAATGGGTGTCACTTTTGGGGTTTCGGAAATAATGATTGCGAATATGGCGTGAATTTTTGAAATAGATGTCGCACGCGACTTTTGAAGTTGAATCAATATGAGTGTCACATTTGCGATATTAGGGCATGCTGATTACGAATATGACGTTAATTTCTGGATCTAAGATGGCGGACGTGACTTTTGTAACAAAATCAATATGCGAGTCCCTTTTATGGTTTTGAGGGATGTTAATAGCGAAAATAATGTTAATTTTAAAATCCAAGATGGCGGCCGCGACTTTTTATGATAATCAATATGGGTATGGACTTTGGGGTTTTAGGGGATGCTGATAACAAATGTAAAGTTAATTTTAAAATTCAAGATGGCGGATGCGACTTTTTATGTAAATCAATATGGGTATCGATTTCGGGGTTTTAGGGGATGCTGATTATGAATATGGCGTTAGTTTCTGGATCCAAGATGGCGGACGCGACTTGTTATGAAAATCTATATGGGTATCGATTTCAGGGTTTAGGTTATGCTGATAACAAATATACCGATAATTTTAAAATCCGAGATGGCGGACGCGACTTTTTATGAAAATCGATATGGATATCGATTTCGGGGTTTTAGGGGATGTTGATTAAGAATATGGCGTTAGTTTCTGGATTCAGGATGGCGGACGCGACTTTTGAAATAAAATCAATATGGGTGTCACTTTTAGGGTTTTAAGGGATGCTGAGTAGAAATATAACATTATTTAAAAATCCAAGACGGCGGACGTAATTCTTGATGTAAAATCAATATAGGTGTCACTTTTGGGGTTTTAGGGGATGCTGATAACGAATATGGCGTTAACATTTGAAACCGAGATGGCGGACGCGACTTTTGGAGTTAAATCGATATGGGTTTCATTTTTGGGGTTTACAGTTTATCATATTTTGTGCAAATTTTTCTAGTTTATGTGGCTGGACCTCTTCAACTTTTCTTAAGCCCCTTGTCGGTAATTTATTTTGGAATTTTTGCACCTTTTTTATTTTTTTTCTTTGTTTTTATGTATCTTTTATATTCATTTACACAATGTTATCCATGTTTCCGTTTGAGGTGACTCAGAAAACTGGACGTACAGTTGTCGAATCCTCTGATTTTAGTAGTGAAAGGCGAGCATTTAGTACACAGAACTGTGATTATATGTGCAAGTGCAAGACGCGGGGGTGAAGATATTGACGTGATTGAGCTCGGCCCTGAAGACTGCCCATCTCGATCTAACTGTTCGTTGATGTCCGTATCCGACGTGTTATCTGATATATAACTATATTCCTTTTCATCTATAATGACTATAATATCCAAAAAGGGTGGAAATATTCGTTGAAATATGCGAATATACCTAATAGAAAATTCGTAAGTTTAAATACCTACTACTATAAGTACACACACAAAAGTACTCTGAAGTGAGATCGTGTTGAAATGTAGGCGATACTTTGCGCTCCGAAAAAAGTTATGACAATATGTAGGCGGGGTATGTGGTGTGCCCTACCACACTGTACTATAACACAGTAAAACATCTTAGTACTTACGGTCCGAATCAAACTCACGCACACAGACGCGCGCTCTACACGCCTTCTCGATAGTTTTCCGCATGTAATAAGCCGCGGTGGCATGCACGTCCGAGACGGACGCTTTTTTTACAACTAACATTAGAACGTTCTGTGAAGAAATAACCTGTTCGAACTCTTTACTCTCTGCCTACCCCACAAGGGATCTGGCGTGACAATATAGATAGATAGAAAATTAATACAAATTTAAATATTTTGGCTTTTTGTGCTATTAGGCCTTAATATTTAGAATAAAATGACCACTTTAAACTTATTAGTTACTACATCGCTATTTGCTTATTGCTATCAAAATCGATACATGAGGGCTTGTATGGTTTCTCAATATGTATCTATTATTAGAATTAAAATAATGGCCCCCCGAATCGCCAAATTGATATTTAGTGGTGTGGTTTTTAACATATATCATAACATATATAAACTCTCAATAAGAATGAGATACGAGAATACTTATATATGATGAGAATACTTATTCGTAAAAGGAGAAAACGTGTTTCTAGAAACAATTTGCAATAAAGGTAAATAATATATTCTTGAGCATAAAAATTAAAATTATAAACGTTTTCATTATGCTGTTATTGCACAATGTCTATGTTAAATTGTATTACTCTGCACTCATATCGAAAAAATACAGGCTTATAACCACTGCAGTAGATTAGTTTTAATAAATGACAAAAAGTAAATCCAATAAAAGGTGCTAAACTTAACAGCGTTCTGACGGGAGTGTAATTATGCCACTAAAACGGCTTAGATGAGTTACTGGATAGATATATACTGTGGCACTACCGACCGACTTTACCTACCTACGCACGTGCACTTTGTCGGCTCGTGTCGGTGCCGAAAGGCGACGAGTATCTAGGGTTGCCACCCATAGTTTATTCTAAAGTACGTATTGTACGTTATTTAGGGTAAGTATACTTCATACTTTATGAGAACTGTAAAGTACGCGAAAATGAATTTTTCAAGATTTATTTACATAAATCATTGAAAGGAAAATAATTGATCGCATTAAAAAGCAAAGTGGATGATACTGAGTTCTTAGATTTACACGAATATTACACATGAAACAAAACTATTTTTTCTGATTCTATCGCGGTTTATAACGGTTACTTAACGTCGGGAACTTAAAAATCAAAAATAAACCGTGATAAAATCCAAAAATTGTTTTTTTTTTAAAGTGGATGATGTCTGGTGTTAGAATCCGAATATATGGTAAGCTAGATTTAAGAAAAGAACATTGTTACATGTACAACTTCGCTAACTTAAAGAAAATAGTAAATACTATAAGCACTTTTAAATTCTTTCTCCAATCTATTTAAATTATCATAGACTGTTAACATGCTGTGAAGGTGTTTAGCAATGATAATAGTGATTGAAAAGTAATAAAACATATGTTTTTAAACAAAATAGTAAAGTGAAATAAATAATATTTTATTTAGATACAATGTAATTTTTTGCCTTCCTTTAAAAACCAATGTACTTTATTTGCTCAAATAATAGGTGGCAAGCCTACTACTGACGCGCGCGCACTTGTCGGTTCGTGCCGCTGCCGAAAGGCGACGATTGCGCGCGCGTTTCTTTAAAGTTTAGATACTTATTTATAAACAAACATATTGATAGCACGGGGGGTTGGCAGAGGGGTGCAGTGTATTGAACGAATGTCGAATGCTTTTATATGGAACTGGAACTTGTAAAATATTCAATTCTTATAGGGACAAAATACTTAATTTTTTACAAACTTTTATTTAACTTTCGCTGTTCGTATGTCTGTCTGTCTTTCCGGATCAACTCTTCTGATCCTATTTTCAAGCACTTACGGTATCCGAATCAGCTGAAATTGGCATACGTATGTAAGTTCGGTAACAATACAATAATATGGTACCATGGGGTTGGTCTGATGATGAAGTTGGAAGGTGGCCATAGAAACATGTGAACTGGACAAAACCCCTCGTGTTTAGGCTGGTTAGATTGATACTGACAAGTACAAGTAAATTGATATTGGTGTTAAATTAATATGGATATCATTTTTGGGGTTTTGGGGGTGCTGATAACGAATATAGTGTTCGTTCGTTCGTTCGTGTTTAGTTTGTTCGTAATCAACCCATATTTATAATCAGCATACTCTTAAACCCCAAAAACGATGCTCATATTGAATATTCATAAGAAGTCGCGACCGCCATCTTTGATCCAAAAATTAACGCCATTTTAGTTGTCACCATCCCCTAAAATCTCATAGATAATTGTGTCTTGAGTCTTTTTAGAAGGCAAGCTTTCACTCAAGCATCGTACTCCCGATTCAAGCCTTACAACACCAGACAGAAGTGTACATTGTACAATCCCTCATTGCGCCAACGTTAAGTGTGCTTTTAACACCTACATTTCGCCGACGGTTTTTTGATGATTAATTGTTAATTGTTTAATCGTAAATGTGCATAAAACGATTAACAATTGATCAATTGTAATTGCAATGTTTTGCAATTACAATTGATCAATTGTTAATTGCAAAACATTGCAATTACAATTGACCAATTGTTAATTGCATAACACTGCAATTACAATTGATCAATTGTTAATTGTCAATTGTTTAATCAATTGATTTTTGCCCAACACTAATCACAACCGATTCGCCACAGATACCGTCCGAAGCAACCATTCCCGGTCAGTACTCGTACCTGCGTCAGACGGTACGTAAGGACGCCGTGTCGTCGCACCAGCCACTCTCAGAAGACCGGCAGCAGCGCAGCGATGACGGCGTGACCGGCAGTGGGATGGGCGAGCTTGCACCGCCAGCTCTCCAGCGCAGCTCGGTGCAACTCTTTCCGCCTCGCTCTCGGGGCGCCAGGATCCAGGATGTTGTTAGGATCCCGACGCCAGGCATAAAGCTCAGAGAGCACCTGGGCCTCCAGCTCCCACGGAGGCGTACTGGCAAGTAGTGTCGCTGCCTCGAAACTGATGGTGCGGTACCCTCGGACGATCCTGACGGCCAGAACCCGCTGCGCGCGGTGCAGCGGCGGTCCCAATCTGGGCGGCCGTCAGGGCGCCCGCCCAGATTGGGGACCCGTATAGGGCCTGGAAGCGCACCACCCCCGCATATAGCCTCCTCACCGAGGTCTCTGGCCCGCCTAAATTCGGCAAGAGCCTCGAGAGGGCCCCTGCAGCCGCCATTAATTATGGTGCTAGGGCGGCGAAGTGGGCCTTAAACGTCCAGCGTCCGTCCAGTATGAGGCCCAGGTAGCGCATACTGGCCGAAATGTCTATACGCTGTCCCCCAATAACGATGTTAGTATTGGGGGATGGCCGGTTCCTTGGACCGTGAAAGAACACGGCCTCGGTCTTGTTCAGGGCGACCTCCAGGCCGAGCCGCCGTATGCGGCCCACCACCTGTGCCACGCCAGCTGTGGCCAGTAACGCCGCCTCCCTGTGACACCGGGCCCTCGCGGTGACAAGAGTATCGTCCGCATAGCACGTCACCACCAGACCCGGCAGCATCGCGCCACGCAGGACCCAATCGTAGGCGATGTTCCACATGAGCGGTCCGAGGACAGACCCCTGTGGAACTCCGCACCCAACGTTCCGCTCCTGCCACCGCGACGGCCCGGGGTAAACTATCCGTTTATTCACGAGGTAGTCTCGAATGGTCAAGTGGAGGTAGAAGGGACGCCGTGGTGTTCGAGAGCCGCCAGTATCAAGGGGAAGGGGACGGAGTTGAAAGCGTTGGCGATGTCCAAGGACTCCGCCAGTATCACGTCCCCCTGCTCCACGGCCCCCTCCGCCATCACCTGGACCCGCCTTATTGCGTCCACCGTGGACCTGCCTCTCCTAAAGCCAAACTGGCACTCGTGCAGGTCCGGCCCCGTCTGCGAGAGGTGCTCGACGAGACTGTCCGCAATCACCCTTTCGAAGAGCTTGCAGACCTCGTCGAGCAACACAATGGGGCGGTAGGCGGACGGCGAGTCTGCCGGGCACCCCTCCTTCCTGATCAGAACCAGTTTCCCCAACTTCCAAAGCTGAGGAAACCGGCCCTGCCTTAAGCACTCGGTCCAGAGAGCCCTGAGACGACGGCCGAGCGGACCATGGGACAGAACCCACACTCGGCCGGGCACTCCATCTGGCCCGGGTGCCACCTTCTTCGCCCGTAGTTTGCGGACGGCGGCGTTCAGCTCCTTTTCCGTAACTTCAGGAGCGGCTTCGCTCGACGGCATGTTGGGTCCGTGTGTCCGGAATATTGCCGGAGCACTGGGAGCCGCTCCTTCTGGCAAAAGGGCCGACAGCACGACATCCGCAAACGCCGGCGGCATGGTCTGCGTAAGGGGGGGGCGTCCAGGGGCGGAGTGTGTTTCGTACCATGCGGTAGGGGCGTCCCCAGGGGTGGGCGTCGATGCTCGCCAGGAGCTCCTCGCGGGCCTACGTCTTTGCGTTTTCAATCGCCACCTGCAATGCGGACTTTGCCGCCCGGTAGACGGCATGCAGCTCCTCCTCCCTGGGCGTTAGGCCCGGTGAAAGCGGTGGGTTCCTCTTCTTCTCCGCTGTCTGGTGTACTGGTGGCGCGCAGTGACGCAGGTGCGTCGCAGTTGCGCAATTTCGCGCGACCACCAGTATACCTGTCGTCTGCGAGGAGCTGCATGCGGTACACGGAGCATGGTGGCATCGCAGATCGCCATGGCTACGGATCTACACCACTCGGCCTCCCCTTGGATGTCGAACGGGGAGACCGGCGCCGGTGTCCAAGCCTGGACCTCTGCTGCCTAGACTGCGGCTTCCACGTCTAGGCGCGCCAAGGCCCACCGCGGCCCACCCCCAGCTACGACAGCCGGTACGGCGGCCCGAGACTCGGCGGAGATCTCAAATCTTATGTAAAAGTGATCAGACAGAGTCTCCACCGAGTCGACAACCCTTCATCTCTGCACCCGATTCGCCAGCGTCAAGCTAGCGAATGATACATCGACGACCGAGCCACCATCCCGCCTGACGCAGGTGTAGGCTGTGCCCCGGTTTAGCACCGCCCGTCCCTGCGCATGCGCCCATTCTTTCACAGTCTCGCCCCTCACGTCGTCAATGGGGGAACCTCACGCCGAGAACTTGGCGTTGAAGTCCCCCACGACGATCATATAATTGCCGAGCCGTGACAGGAGGACCTCGAACTCGGGTAGTGGTCGGTTTGGCGAGACATACACCCCGACCACCACCATGCCCCCCACACGAGCGGCGACAAAGCCCCACTGCCTCTCGACGTCTTCGAGAGACAGAGAGCCCCTACACCTGGCAGCAGGATTGCCACCGTGCCGGCCGTGTCGCCAGCCCAGTTGCTAGCGGGCAGAACAAAATATGATTCCGCAGCCGCTGCCACGTCGATCGACCACTCTGCCATGCTCTAAAGCAGGAGATCCTGAGCTCTGCAGAGTGGTTGAGGTTTGTTTGTAGGAGACTAACAACGGGGGAACGACTACCCATTGTTAGTCTCCATTCTTACCACCGCCTCGATCTGGCACGTCCTGAGCGGTGCTGGCTGCTTGAAAGTGCGCACTGGGGCCTTCTGACCTGTGGGGCGTGACCCACAGGCCTTTGAGGCCGCCCGGTGATCGGCAGGCTTGCCGAGTTTTCCGCAACTTAGGCAGTGTGCGGCACCCGCGCAATCCCGCGCCTGGTGTCCCGGCTGTCCGCAGTTGTAACAGCGCTCTCTGCTGTCCGCTATTCCCGCTAGACAGAGAGCGTTGACGTACCCCTCCACCTGGCAGCGGAAGCAGTGCAGCGGCCTCGCCCGCAGCAGGGCTACGTCCGCGGACACCCAGCCCACGAGCAGCCGCCTCGCATCGGCCAGCTATTTGGCGGCCTCCACGGGGCAGGTCACAACGGCCGAGAACAGGCCTCCGTAACTCGCCCGTATGTCGCCGCACTTCACCCGCTGCAGGTCGCATCCTCCCACCTTGGCCACCGCGGCGATGAGCTCGTCCAACTGGACCGAGTCGTCGAGCTCACTGATGCGGAGGCTCACCGACTTAAAGGGCCGCGAGATGAGGATTTCCTCCGAGTACAGCCCTTCGCGGAGCTTCTTCGCCAGCGCGTCCGCCTTCGGGGAGCTGTTCGCACCCGGGATTTCGAGCATGCGCGCACCTGTTACGGTACGCTTGGCTCTGAGCCCCTCGATCCCGAGCTCCCCGATGTCGATCGTCGACCTGGCGAGATGAATCATCGCGGAGTAAGTAATTCCGCGCTCCTCTGCCCCAGGCGCCAGGTTCAGCACGACCGCCGCCGAGTTTGGAGCGCGGAGCCTCCGGCGTTCGCGCGCTCTTGCCTTTTTGGCCCTTCTGGCCGCCTTCTTTTAGGCCCCTTTGGCCCCCGCAACCTCCCACTGGCTCCCCTCTCTATGCCGTGTGACCCTAGCCTTACGTCAACCTATTCGTGTTAAGCCCTCAGATACAAATTTGTGTGAGAACAGCTTTTATTTTATTTTTTTATTTTTTTTTTACCTGGGGAAAATCCTGCATAGGACTTCCGCGAGCCTTGGGGGAAGCTCGCGAGGCGTGTCGGATTCCTACCGACTAAAAACCCCAGGGTGGCCCTCTTGTGCCGCGCTCTGACGAGCCCGCCATCGGAGGGAGACTTGATGACACGCTCCCCCCCCCCCCCCCCCCCCACCCACACCGACGCGGTGCTCACAGTGATGTGAGCCACACCACGCCGCCGTTGTGTGAGAACACCTTGCTCCATCTTGGCACAATGCGACACGAGTAACACTGAAAACCACCACAAAGGTTGTCGCGCGCTATTTCGGCGTGACAATTGTGTTATCGCCTATTGTGGCAACCGATAGCATTCGCTCTTTTAGTGAGAACCCTGTACAATTGTGTAACTTACTTTATGTTCAAAAGCTTTGTTCGTTGTGTGATGAATTGGTCTGTACTGAAAATGTTAATGAAATTGATAAATTAATATATTTTACAAGCTTTTATTTTACTTGTTCTGTTTGTATGTCTGTCTTTTCAAGCACTTGCGGGTATTTGACTAAGCTGAAATTTGACATACGTATGTAAGTTTGATGACATTGCGGTAGTTACCATGGAACTGGTCTGATGATGGAGCCTTAGAAACATCTTGACTTCATCATTCCATCGTCTTTAGGCTTGATGGATTAGTATTATCAAATACTATATAACTAGATAGTGTTTGGGATCTGATGATGAAACCGGAAAGTGAACAATGGCTACCGATCTACTTAACATAACATAACCCTGCCATGATTAAGCTCGTTGGATTTGCCTTGACAATTACAATAAACCTAAATGATGAGTTGGGTCTGATAATAGAGCCGAAAGGAGACCGTAGGAACTTCCCAACTGAGCAAGATATCTATCTATCGTTATTATCACGCCATAACACATGTAGGGTAAGCAGAGATAGCAAGATATCTCCGTTGTATTTTTGCTTTAAGGCCTTGTTTTTAAAACGAGTAATACATTTGTGTGTTTAATTTAATTCGATTTGACTCGTTGTGAACAAGAAAAATAAAACGTTTATTTTCAATCCAATCTATGAGGAATATGATTTTGGATACAAAATGATTTCTACATTCATATAGCAGTGGAAATTTAATAACTGATATGTAAAAAAAATATTCAATAGAAGTTCGGAAGACAGAAAGGCACTTTGTTGTCACTTAGACATTAACCTTGAAAGAAAGATTGAATTTCGTTCAAATTATAAGGTACTCGTATTCAACCCTCGAAGTATCTATAGTTTATTTCAATACCTTAAGTTTACCTAAGTATATATAAAAAAAAAACAATGAAACATTTTATAAGTTTCCAATAAAGAGAAGTTATTGAAGTACTCCATACATATGTGTTCAACTGGAAGCTACTTCCAGTGCTGCCCTATTAAGTTAAGTGGGCGAGAAAACCAATTTACTTGATTGGCTTATACTTACAGAATGTTCTATTGTATGATGCGAATACTTTATAGTTATCCATAAATAACAGGCTTTGAAAGGATTGACTTAGAAAAAAGAACAATCATATCGTTTAAAAATCCATTTAATGATAAGTCTAGATAAATATCGTTCATTTTTATTTACATTCAGAAAATATTTGAATATATGTACAACATCATCAATCGGTCTATTTACAATATTAGTACTATTTACACAATTTTCAAGAGCATAACTAGTATAATGTACACAAAATTCAAATTCAATGCCCAAATGTTAAAAAACTTTGTGATAAGCAGTTCGGGTAGCGAAGCGGATGACCGCGGAGCGCGTTTGTCGGACATGACGCTGGATGCGACAACGATTCGTCGCCCGCTAGATCCCTCGTTTTGTGTCTCATCAGCCGCTGCAACACTACTTACTTCGGTTGGGACACAGATCGGTACTTTTTCCTGATAACATATTATATTCATAGTACATAAAGATTAAATCAAAGTAATATTATTCTGTAAATTAAGACTCTCATAAAAAGATACATAGATTGTTATTAATGCAGCGACAAAATAATTTTTTGTATTGTCCGATCCTTTAGATTGCGGAAGACGAAATTATTTGGTATGCTTAATAATTAGGAAATAATGATCAACAATTTTGTAAATGCAGCAGGTTTTTTTTCGCTATTTCAACCTATTATCAATGCAGATATATGTATATTCTTGACTGACAAACTAATTGGGACACGACGAATCCAAAAACTAAATATGCCGTGAGAATTTTTTGGCATTTTATGACATGAAAACAAAGCGCAAAATTTATTTAATACAATAAAAAGTTGAACGCTTCTGTTATCCCTTGTCGGGAAAGTTATTTATGCTAAAATATCTGCCGTAAGTCGAAAATATTCATGGAAATGGAAAATATAAGAAAACGGAAAATTTCGAGTGAATTATGTCATTGTGTACGGAGGTGGAAATCTATTCAGCAACCGAGCCTTACCTGCTTACTGTAATACTTTGTTGACCAACAGGCCAGATTTGAGTCACTTATTATGTATGGATTTTCGTTATATGTCAATGGCACGAGTTAATGATATATGTTGCTGAAAATGGACACAATCCTATAACGGATTATTTCGATAGCAACCGATTAACTCGTCATATTCCACGAAGTCCCTATTTTGTTAAAAGCTCCAACGCGGAACTTAGGAGAAAAAAAACAGTATATTGAAGGTGTTTTATCTATCTATCTTTATCATCACGCCAGATCCCTTGCGGGGTAGGCAGAGAGTACAGAGTTCCAACAGGTTCTTTACTTACATACCTGGCTCATATTTCGTGTTTACACGCTCGCCAGTTACGGAGACTCTTGACTTGTCTTTCAGATAAGACTCGATCTATTTGGTCATAGTAAGATAGTCTAGGTCACCTCATGCATCTTATCTTCGATACCAGCCCTAACATACCGAGTGCCTATTCGGCTCTCTGCACCCAGTTCGGGCCCTAAGGCCTAGGGCAATTTAAGGTGTTAATAATTAATAACATAATTCATGTGATAAAGAAATCATAAGAAGTATTACTTATGATCTCTCAAATATAACAATGAGACAGTCTTCAAAAGTCGTTATCCTACTTACCATTGCCTGTGTAAAGTTGACCTTTTCTTGGCATTTCCGCGATTAATGATGCGATACATGCAGCGTAAGCGATCGCATGAGGAATGTAGCTTTGTTCCACTACTCCAGCAAACAATATTGTTGCTGTTGGATCTATGAAAAAACATAATTTCATTCTTAATCTATTTATATGTACTTACATATACTAAAAACGTGACCTGAATTCCAAAACATCTACTCCACCTAAATACATATGGTATTCTCTTTCAATCATATACGTGCTCTGCGCCCTCAAAAGTCATTGTAAGTTAATTGCTTTTTGTACAGACATCTACTCAATCAGGGTTAGATCACCTAGGATGATCTCATCAGTTTTTTTTCTTTATTGTATCAATTACATTGGCAGACGTTACCGTTATGAAAATATCCATGAAGTATTGTAATAGATTTTTGCATAATTTCGAAAATCCACAGTTAAACATCATGATCTTACACAACTTGCAGCTATATAAAAGGTTTTCTATGACCCCAAATTCCTAGATTACTTTTAATATTTTTTTACGTCTTACGTATACGTAATTTTACTGCTGGTGTTGCTGCCGCACTCTCTTCCGCGTCAGCAACCGCTCCTCGCTCCGCGTTTAACTCCATATGCGAATATTTGAATAGACCTAAACATACAATATTATTTTTTAAATTGGCATACTTTACCCCTGTGTTCCCGTGCCTGTTCGATTTTCTGTTGCCAAAATAGCGATAATACCTCGCCTGTGGATGGTATGATGCACTGAATAATAATCAATCAAGCAAACTGTCAAGACAATGAGGTCACCCCAACACTTGGATTGTTTGAATTGTCAATGTTCTATATGTATAATGTTCTGAGGGCTTAGCACAAAGACATCGGTTAGCGTGACGTTAGCGGGTAAGCTGTCAGGTTCATGTTAATTTACGGCCGAATCCTATATTCTACTACGGATAGAATTTTGACATATTTTGTGTAGAAAATCTGTGAAAATTCTACTGACAGTAAGCAAATCAATCCTTGAGTTGAATATAGGAACCGGCTGTTAGTAAATTTGTAGCGTGACAAGGATGACATATCAACGCGCTAGCGTCACGCTGTTTTCAATTTTGTCTAAGCTCTCTGAAGTCGCCGGGAAAATGTCTGTTTATATAAACACTGGCCAAATAAAGCTAAAACGTACGTTAAAATACCATTTTCGAATTAAGAACGTTGGTAACAGAATAATCTATGCGAATTTGAAATGCAAATGCTTCTTTATATCGGTCGAGTGAGATTAAAAAGGATTCAAATAGGATTACAAAACAGCGGCGCACTGATTATAATGTAAACTTACTAAATGTAATCTGGGCAAACGTAAATATTTTAAAAATTTCAACATGGACGGGTTCTCTTCGGAAGTTTATGGTACGACCTTTCTTAAACCGAGGCCCGCCTTTTTTTATCCCGAATATTTATTAATGGGAAAAAAGTTTGTATCTTTTACCCGTACTTTTAATGTAAGAAACAATCTTCGTCAAATAATATTTTAGTCTTAATATAAAGCGCTCGTAGCGCTGTGCAACCGCGGTGTTCTTACCGACCGCCAAGGTTAAGCAGCGTTCGACTCGGTCGGCCTGAGATGGGTGACCGTGCCTGGCATTTTCATATTCGAGCATCTCCGTGCTTCGGAAGGCACGTTAAGCCGTTGGTCCCGGTTACCACTTAATGTGGTAGTCGTTAAGCCGAGTTGGAAGCCTTAAAGGCGGCTTGATAGGTTCTAACAGCAGGTGGCCACAAAACGGCCTCCACCAATCCGCACTTGGTCCACGTGGTGGAGTATGACCTAATCTCTCTCACCTCGATTCGTGAGAGGAGGCCTTTACCCAGCAGTGGGCAGTATAGGCTGATATTATTATTAAAGCGTTGCTTCACTTAGTCTTGTGTACTTGTATAGCGTTCCGTGACAATAGTTTATCACGAGAAAACTCGTTTCAAGAAATTTATTATATTACGTATAAGCAGGCTGTTTTGACATGCGTACAAGACTCGAATTACGGGCCGACAAAATTTATCATGCCCGGGAAAATTCTTGCCATAAGTACATCGATGCACAGCGTGTTCGTGTGTATATGACCCTAATTTATTTTTAATACAGAGTGAAGCTAAACTGCATGCTGCAGGCCGCAAAAGTTGAGTGAAGTGTCACTAACAGATGCACAATCATAGATACCACCTAAAAAGTTTGCATGTAATGAACATCTGTGAGTATTTATTACCGTAAGCTCTCAAAAGTGCCATCGTATGCAGCCGCGAGGTTTCACAGTTTTTTGTTTGTGAAATATAAAAATTAGCATCTCGCCTTTATTCCCCAAGTAAAAAGTAACAGTGGTGGTATAGACATTGTACATCACTTATTACTGACAATGATAGGACCCAATATTATAAGACATAGTTGTTTAAAATATAATAATTGGTCTGATACCACCTTCCGGGATAATAATTGTGATGATCGAGGATTAGAATAGTCCGCCAACTTTACGAATGCCAGTTGAAATAAGGTTCCAATTTTGTGCAAGTTATGGCTTTCGTAGTTTATCGCGTTTTCGGGAAAGGGAAGTTTTACGCTGAAATTTACCCTTAGGACGTTTTATTACAGTACTGAATTTATTGGCACGGAAATATTGGTTCTGTGCATTTTTTATAGTAGATCTTGCTTCTTTGGTTTTTTTTATTTTAAACGATAGTCTTTTCAAACATACACATACACGAACTCACGCACGCACGCACGCTCGCTCGCACGCACGAATGCACGCACGCACGCTCACTCGCAAGCACGCACGCACACTCGCACACACGCACACACGCACGCACGCACACACTCACATACACACACACACACACACACACAAATTTACTATTAAGCACGAAAATCAAAAATAGAAAAGCTGTAGATTGAGACTGAGAGAGATATCAGAGGGCTTAGCACTAAAAGATTAATGTTAGCGTGACGCTAGCGAGTAAGCGTGCTATCACGTTCATGTTTATTTATTAAATTTGTTGTCTGATAAGGACGGCATATCAAATCGTTAGCGTTACGCTATCGTTAATCATATTGTACTAAGCCCGCTGACTTTAAAATAATTGTAACGAAACCCATGTATTATACGAGCACCTCTTACTAGTTCCCCATTAACCCTACGCACGACTTATGATTTTAGTCCTTATCCGTAATACAATTAAGCAGTGTCGAAGTGTCGATCATATGCAGTAAGCCTTAAACCCCATGACAGCTTTACGTCCAAGTAAGTGGCTATAAATCGGCCTACAGAAACCGCTTTGTGTGATCCCTTCACCGCACTAAAATCTGACAAATTCCCCACAAAATTAATTAGGCCAATAATTTTATAAAAAATTAATATTGACGTATAATAATCCTGACTTCCGATGGTGTGGGGCACATACAATTTTAACTAAAATCTACGAATTGTGTTATTTAAGACAATGTTTTTGTAAGATAAATTAATGTGCTTATTTATCGCAAAAAAATTTGCGCTATTTTTAAAAGCTTTTTCTTGTACTGGCTCCTTACACAGAAGCCGAGATGGAAATAAGTTTATTTATGATTCTACTGAACCAACAAGCACTCCACAAATCAAAACTTAACTGCTGCAGCGAGAAGTGTATTAAATATTAAACTGTTATTCTAGTTTATTTTTTCACTTGTTCATATTCGATTCTAAAAGAGCGCCGAGTGCAAGTTGACTATAGCTTGGTCTACTGGTTAGAGCGCGGGCCACTCCACTTACTGAATCGAGTATTCTTAATTAAGTACACCTTCTTTTTGTCCAGGGGGGCAGCCTATTGTCATTAAACCTGGCTTTCGCAAGTCGTGTAGTAATTTTTCATTAAATCTTATGTCTTAGGCTTAGAAAAGAAATGGGATCGCAGGTAATATCAGACAGAAGCCGGATTACGGCGTTAAGAGGTTCGTTGCCGTTCGCAGCTATAAAACTCAGTTCGACGCGGACCAACCTTACTCGTACTCGGCCAACCTATTTATTACTACTAGAGGATCCTTATTTGCTATCACTAACTAAACACAACGCAGCGCGTTACGATAGCTTCATGATATGATCATTTAATTATTGTTATGTAACCAATTTTTATTTCGTTCTTGTACATGCAAGTAATGTACGTAAGTTTTAAAATCATTTAACTCATAGTTTAATGATTATAATCCTACCCACAGAGATGGGCAAAATGTAATCAGATTAATAATTAACGATTACAATCACAATTTTAGTCTCCAATCATAATTGAAGATTACAAAATGTAATCGTAACCATTAATCTAATTACAGTTTGCCCCTCTCTGTCTACTCAGGGTACAAGAATGATTAAATCGAATGGCTTAATCACCAGGTTCTTCCTGTATGTGAATTTCATGGGTTAAAACTTACTTATTACACGAAAATAATTCCATCGAATCACTTTATTAAGAAATATAATTCTCATAAACATAACCGCACCTACATTCCCCAGTGGGGTGGCTGAGGTGTACTGTGTACACCAAATTACTGCCATATATGCCACCCACCTATCTATATTCAGCCGTAAGACATCTATTGCATGACAAAGGCTTCCTCTAAAGATCGGCACAACGGTTTTGTGCTGACCGCATCCAACTTCTACGTGCGACCTTCACCCACTGACACCTGGCACAATTCCAGACTCCAGACTAAAACAGGAGTTTTTTCTAAAGAAAACTGCTTAATGATACTCCATCGACATGCATCCATCACACGATCATTTCATAAAGTTACCGTAACGCGCAATTATTGGTCATAGCGAATAAGCCCAGACTAGCGATGCTCGCCAGCCACGGAGAAAACACGATGAAAAAAATATAAGGGTAATAGAATTTTTAGGTCAGAACCGGTACGTGAAACTCTTATGCGGATGATGTAAGGGTAATGTATTTAGGATATGGATGTGTTTATGTTATTTATTTTCTATCAGTGGTGTTCTTGATGGTCTCGATTTTTGTTTTATCGTTAGTAAAATCAAAAAAATGTTTGTGACCAAAATTCAAAATAAAAACCTATAAAAAAAAATATTATTTTAATAAACACTAAGGGTTTTAAGTATAAAAATTGATTTGTCCTGTTCTCGTTTTGTTAATTGTTTCAGTATTATAGTCAAGCAACGAAGTACAATCGATTAAAGCAGCTTCATTTTGAGTTACATACATTATTATCAGTGCGATGGTCAGAGTAATTCGGACTTCAAAATGATTTAAAAAAGTTCACGGGCCTATTGAGGTGGCATCCTCTTTGGTGAATGTAAAATCTTAGATCTGAACCTTTATGGCTTAAGGTTCTTTTTACGACATCTAGAGAGTCCCACTTTCTATTACTTATGTGTATGTAGGTACTTTATACGACACAACATTACCAGTGGAATCCAAAGGGCTTAACACAAAAACTTTGACGTTAGCGTGACACTAACGAGTGATCGCGCTATCACGTTCGTATTTATTTAGTAAATTTTAAGTGTGATAAGGATGGCATTTATCAACTCGCTAGTGTCACGATCAATTAGTTTGACCACCATTTGCTAATAATTTCTTACCATTATATCCACTAACTAATTGCTCGTTAGTAGCGACGAGCGGAATGTAAACAAATAAAATTGTCGCGCATATTAGGTCTGGTAATGTCGGTTCTCGCGCCCGCCAAAGACGCTTTACTGTGAGCACCAACGGCGGTTTCATACGTTTAATATTGTTTATACATTTATAATATTATTTTTAATATTTTATTTGCGTGCCTCAAGAATATCGTGTAATTTTAACATGCACGGTAACCGATTTTCCCAAATAAACAGATTTGATATGAATATTTCGCCATAACCGGCGAGTGTGTATGAGACGCTATGAAAGCGGAGGAAACTAGAGAGGTGCGTAAGGAAAAGACCTGTTAGAACTCTGTACTCTCTACCGCAAGGGATATGGCATGATGATCTAGCCTTAGCCTCTTACTTTGCCATGAACTACAATTAGAACTGGAACCAGCCAAGGATCAAGTCATATCAAGGGAAAGTCGTACCGTAAATAAACCCCCAATTAGTTCAAAGCCTCTGCCAATAATTACCACATGCACCCGTGAATTATTATTTATATAGAGTAGGATCTTTACCTCTTCAGTCTATTCCGTAACGCACCATTAGGAGTCACCAAACACCCAGACAGGATTGCCTTTTTCTAACACACATTATGTAGCTTTTATTATGAGGTGTTCTTTTTATTTTACAGCTCACGAGGAAACATAGTAGTTTTTACTAAAAAAACGGGTTTATTGACTAAGTTGGAATGTCCACCGACGCGAAATGGTGCTTTTATTTTAAACTGTAGAGGTTCGGTTGGATAGAAATCTATGTTCAGTGATTTGCTCGACCAACTACCCTTTCCGTAACTATTTTAATATGGATCTGGGCCAATCATTATGCTTATGTACTCGTATCCTAAGATATAATCTGGCAACGGCGTTAGTCTTGATAACTATTGGAATGAGTCCTCAAAATGTCTCATGTAAAAAATTTGCTAAGATCTATAACACGGTGTAAATAGTTTAAGACTGATTTTATTTTACATATTTTCTTTATTGACGAGTACAAAACTTATTGCGATAGTAGCCGGAGAAATCACTAGCTTGGCAGATTACTTAGAAACGTTTTAAGTATGTAACTTATCACGTCAACGCGTCTAGACATTATTTATTTACAACTAAATTCCAGCTGGACTGAGATAAATAATCGCAAGCAATTCTCGCCAGAAGCCAGGGGGCTAAGCACAAACCATTTGACGTTACCGTAACGTTGTCAAAAAGCGTGCTGTCAGGCTTACCTTTATTGAGAATATGTGTACAGTGGAAAGGACTGCACGATTTTTACAGTATTCGATTATGATGGACGATTTAGCGCAGTGGTTAAGCTTAAGCCGCTCCACCCACTGGATCTAATAGTCGCGGGTTCGATTCCCGCACGGGACAAATCTTTGTGTAATCCACAATTATTTGTTTCGGTCTAGGTATTTGTGTATGTGAATTTTCATGTTTGTAAACGTACCCACAAGACAGGAATAAATCCTAGTGTAGGGCTACGGTTTAAATAATACAAAAAATTACGTAGAAACAACAAGATGTTCACACGATACATTTTCATTCGTGAAAAAGATGAACAGCAATCCTAAGTAGACTTCCATTAATAAAACGCGTGTCATGCCGTCTTAAAATCCGGTGAGTATCCGTTAAACGTATTTAGCTATATACGTTTTATTACGGTACAATGCCGTATGACCCTAGCCTAACGTCAACCTATTCGTGCTAAGCCCTCAGATTCAAATTTGTGTGAGAGGACCTTGCTCCATCTTGGCACAAAGCGACACGAGTAACACTGAAAGCCACCACAAAGGCTGTCACGCGCTATTTCGGCGTGACAATTGTGTTATCGCGTATTGTGGCAACCGATAGCATTCGCGCTTTTAGTGAGAACCCTGTTCAATTGTGTAACTTACTTGATGTTCAAAAGCTTTGTTCGTTGTGTGATGAATTGGTCTGTACTGAAAATGTAAATGAAATTGATAAATTAATATATTTTACAAGATTTTATTTTACTTGTTCTGTTTGTATGTCTGTCTGTCCAGTTCAAATTTTGTGTTCGTTTTTCAAGCACTTGCGGGTATTTGACTGCGCTGAAATTTGACATACGTATGTAAGTTTGATGACAATACAATGACATTGCGGTAGTTATAGTGTTGTCAGAAGGCTCGAGCTTCCGAGCCTTAAAGTCGTTGAGAGCTCGCGCATCCATAGAAAGCTTGAGCTTCGACTCGAGCTCTCTATAAAGAGCTCGATTCGAAGCTCGAGCGCCGGCTACAAGGCTCGAGCTGCGGCTCGAACCTCGAAGCTACAAGGCTCGGAGGTTCGAGCTTTAAACGAGCTCTGTTAACAAGGTTCACGGTAGTTACTTTGAAAAAGACTCTGCTCAGAGTTTAAAGTCGAGGGCCGTAAAGCAATAGTAATAGGTATGTAGAAAGGGTCAATCAATGTTCTCGTAATTTCTACCGATTTTAATGAGTTCGGGAATTAATAATTTCGAAACATGTTCGAAACAAGTAAAACGAAAACTTTAGGTATTCATAAAATACCACTAACACGGTGTTGTGGTGCTGGTGTAATGGTCTTTTGTACAACATAGCCATGTTTGGGTTCGTTGGATTTGTCTTTACGAGTACTATAGACCGAGATGGTGTTTAAGATCACATGATGGAGCCGGAAGATGGCCTTCACAACTACCCAACGAGTCAACACAGCCCCATGGCGTGTGGGCTCGTTTGTGTTTTGGCAAGTGCTTAAGACCCAGACGATGTTCAGGGTCTGATGATGGAGCCGAAAAGTGATTAACGAAACTCCGCAACTACTCAACATAGCACCGTCGTGTTTGGAGTCGATTAACTTGTCTTGATAAGAAGTTTCGACTGAGATGATGTCCAGGGTCTGATGATGGAGCCAAAACATAACCAACGGAACTGCGCAACTACTCAACATAACCCCGTCGTGTTTGGGATCGTTTAACATGTCTTGACAAGAACTTTCGACTGAGATGATGTCCAGGGTCTGATGATGGAGCAGAAAAGTGGCCAACGGAACTCCGCAACTACTCAACATAGCCCTGTCGTGTTTGGGGTCGTTTAACTTGTCTTGAAAAGAACTTTCGACTGAGAGGATTTCCAGGGTCTGATGATGGAGCCGAAAAGTGGCCAACGGAACTCCGCAACTACTCAACATAGCCCCGTCGTGTTTGGGGTCGTTTAACTGGTCTTGATAAGAACTTTCGACTGAGATGATTTCCAGGGTCTGATGATGGAGCCGAAAAGTGGCCAACGAAACTTCGCAACTACTCGACATAGCCCCGGCGTGTTTGGGGTCATTATATTGACAAGTATTTTGGACCCAAATTATGTCCAAGGTCTGATGACAAACGTCACACGAAACACCATCGTATTATAATAATAATAATAATAATTTATTTAAAAAGTATCAAAGACTCACAAAATCAATAAAATAAAATAAAGTCAAATCAGCAGTCACATTAAACATTAAAAAAAAATTAAAATCATTGCCATACGATTGAAATAATGTCACATAAGATGAATTGGTCCCAATGTCGTCACTCCCTGTGTGCAACGTGAAGTTTACAACAGTAAGTAATGTAGGGACAATCGAGCCTGTCCTCGAGCGTGGCCAGCATGCTGTTGGAGCTCCCCCGCACCCGCCGTACGAGCGAAGTGCCTCTCTTGCGCATAGTTGTGTTGAAGCAATCTACGCGCGCTTCCGCGAACATTGTCGATGCACTGCAAAAGCGAGGGAGCCCCAGCATCATCCTGAACGCGTTGTTAAATTGTACTCAAAGAGCGCTGTACGATTTTTGCGTGTAGTCTGTCCACAAGCTGCATGTGTAAAAAGTAGTGCAATAGGCTCGAAAAAGAGTTATTTTTACGTCAATCGAGCACCGTGCAAACCTCCGGATTACCATGTTCGCTCTAACCGACAGCGCTCTTCGCTCTCGTTCAATGTCTGCATCGTCTTTCAGGGTAGGTGTTACTAAATGGCCAAGATACTTAAAAGTATCTACCCTTTCTATAGGTGAGCCATTCAGTCGAATAGGTGGCATTTCTGTTACTTTTCTTAGTCCACCCTGAAAGACCATACACTGGCTCTTATTTACATTATAAAGGAGCCCGTGATCCGTTGCATAGCCCTCACACATACTGAGCAGCTTTCTAAGTCCACAGACCGTATTAGGGTATACCTTATTTGTTTAAAATAAGAATATGAATAAATGAAATAATTATACAATTTAATACTGAACAAATAAATACGCACAAATAAAGATATTATTAGAGAATAATAATCAAAGTCTACAACTAAATAGTACGACATTAAATAAAGGTTAATAATCTTTTAAAAACCTTTTTTTATGTACTATTGAACTGAAAATATTATTTCGTCTGTCTATTTACCTATATTATCACGCATCTCTTGCGGGGTAGGCAGAGAGTACAGAATTTCAACAGGTTCTTTCCTTACATACCTCTCTGGCTTCCTCGACTCTCATAGTTCGTCTCATACACGCTCGCCGGTTACGGAGACTCTTGACTTTTCCATCAGATCGGAAAAACGATCATTCATCAAAATCCCTTAGTTATTACGTAAATACAAAAATCCTAGTTTTTACGTAAATACAAAAATTAATACATCCATCCTCACTGTTGTCTTTTTGTATGTTTCAAAAACCTAGATGTTTTTCGTATCCTTGCATTTGCAGTACCTAATAAGATTTTAATTATCTAATACCTCCTTATTATACTGCAATTACATAGGTAACGCATGTGAGTGTAGGTAAGTAAGTCGCTACAAAACGGAGCCGCGCGGCGGCGGCGATGGCGTGCCCTCTCCTGCGCCCGCACACACTTCACCCCGCGGAATACGTCACTGAGACGACCAATTTATATTATAGAGAAACAGATTCGAAAAGCGGGCGCGCGATGTATGTGCTTTACAACATGCGCAGCAATGTCTGTGACAAAGCAATACGGAGATTTCAAATGCATTTTTAAATGTATTTCTCATTACGCACACATTTATATGCAAGTTTCATTGTTAATTAAGGTATAAAAGTATTTGAAAAAGGGTAAATAAATTTAAATTTTGAAATTTGGTTTTTGTATGGAATTTGTGAAGCAATTATCAAATATTGCGTTATTTACTTACAATATATACTTATAACTTGTTACTAGTTAAACATTTACCTATGTGTTCAGTAATATTTATTTCCTCGTCAAATAGCCCTTTCGGAACAGGTAAATATAATAGACGGCCTTAGGTAGTTGTTTGTCTGTACACTATGCCGAGGCGCCGACCGGGTTGCCGGGTGCTCGCGCATGGGTACCTACATTCGGCAACCAGTCGTATTTTAGTTGCGCGCCAATAACAACGCACACGCTCCTCATAGCACAGAGAGTAATATTTACTGATAATGCTAGGGAACAAAAACGACCAAGATATTGACATGTCTATTGAGACAATTGTAAGTCCCGGGTTTACTTCCAGTAAAGAATCTTTAGTGATATCAAAAAGACAGCGTTTAAGTTGGAAATGGGATAATTTTAAAACATCTTTTTACCGACAAGTACTTGTCAACACAAATGTAAAGAGTCGCAACACGTCGGAGTTATGTTGAGTACTTGGGTTGTGCTGTTGGCCACCTGCCGGCTGCATCATCAGACCTTGGACATCCGTGTATACAAAACTCGTCAAGACAAATCTAATGAGCTCAATCACGGCGGGGCTATGTTGAGTACTTGGGTAGTTCTGTTGGCCACCCTCGGGCTCCATCATCAGACCCTGGACACCAACCGGGTGCAAAGTGCTCGTTAAAACAAATCCAACGAGCCCAAACACAGCGAGGTTATATTGAGTAGTTTGGTGGTTCCATTGGCCGCGTTTCGGTTTCATCATCAGACACTGTACACTATCTGGTTGTATAGTAGTTCTCAATACCAATCTAACGAGCCTTAACGCAAGGGGGTTATGTCGTATAGTTCACGTGTCCCTATGGCCACCTTCCGACTCCATCATCAGATCAGCTCCATGGTACCATATTATTGCATTGTTATTGGATTTACATATGTATGCCAAATTTCAGCTTAATCGGATACCCGCATGTCCTTGAGAAATGGATTGCAAGATTTGAACCCGAAAGACAGTCAGATAGACATACGAACATTGCAAGTTAAATAAAAGCTTGTAAAAAATTAACATCCCCCGATAAAGGGTTTACGAGACATCGGGGTGTATTTTAGTCGTAACATTAACATTCTCTGCCTACCCCGCAACGTATTTGGCGTGGTGATAGATATAGATAAAAATATTCATTTAGTACAATATTTGGCTAATCGTATCAAAAATCAAAATATCAGGTTGTATAATTAGTTCTTATTAGTATAGGCAAAATTGAAGGCTCAAGCTTCGACTCGAACCTTTAAGAGCCGATTCCTAACGGCTCGCGAGCCTTTAAAGCTCGAGGTTTGAAAGCTCGAGCCTTAAGGGCTCCGGAGCCTTAAAGGCTCGAGCGTTGAACGCTCGCGAGCTTCGACTCGGGGTTCGAGCGCTCGACTCAGAGCTCATTTCTTACAACACTAGGTAGTTACCATGGAACTGGTCTGATGATGCAGCCATAGAAACATGTCGACTACATCATCCCATCGTCTTTAGGCTTGTTGGATTAGTATTGTCTAGTACTACACAACTACATGGTGTTCGGAATCTGATGATGAAACCGGAAGGTGAACAATGGCTACCGATCTACGTAACATAACATAACCCTGCCATGATTAAGCTCGTTGGATTTGTCTTGATAATTACAATAAACCTAAATGATGAGCAGAGTCGGATAATGGAACCGGAAGGACGCCGTAGGCACTTTCCAACTAAGCATGATATCTATTCATCGCTATTATTGCGCCATATCACGTGTGGGATAGGCAGAGATAGCGAGATATCTCCGTTGTATTTTTGCTTTAAAGCCTTGTTCTTAAAAAGAGTAATACAACTGTGTGTTTAATTTAGTTCGATTTGACTCGTTGTGAACAAGAAAAATAAAACGTCTATTTTCAGTCCAATCTATGAGTAATATGATTTTGGATACAAACTGATTTCTACATTCATATAGCAGTGTAAACTAAATAACCGATATGTAAAAAAAATATTCAATAGAAGTTCCGAAGACAGAAAGGCACTTTGTTGTCACTTAGACATTAACCTTGAAAGAAAGATTGAATTTCGTTCAAATTATAAGGTACTCGTATTCAACCCTCGAGGTATCTATAGTTTATTTCAATACCTTAAGTATACTTAAAGTACTTCTATATATATAAAAAAAAAACAATGAAATATTTTATAAGTTTCCAATAAAGAGAAGTTATCGAAGTACTCCATACATATCGTGTTCAACTGGAAGCTACTTCCAGTGCTGCCCTATTAAGTTAAGTGGGCGAGAAAACCAATTTACTTGATTGGCTTATACTTACGGAATGTTCTATTGTATGATGAGAATACGTTATAGATCTCCTTAAACAACATACCTTGAAAGGATTGACTTAGAAAAAAGAACAATAATATATTTAAAAAAATCCATTTAATGATAAGACTAGATAAATATCATTCATTTTTATTTACATTCAGATTTGCATTTATATACAACATCATCAATCGGTTTATTTACAATATTAGTACTATTTACACAATTTTCAAGAGCATAAATAGTATTGCCCACAAAATTCAAATTTAGTGCCCAAATTTTAACAAACTTTGTGGTATGAAATAAAACTATTTTACGGATTTTATCGCGGTTTCTTTTTTTTCTTTTTTTAGTTCCCGACGTTTCGAGTGCTTAGCAGCACCCATGGTCACGGGAGGGACTGAGGTGTTAGACGTCCAATAGGCATAGTTGTTCACAGGGTACCCTCAAACTTCTTAATTATTTTTGTTGTTGTTGGTCCGATCTACGCAGAATGAGCTCACGGTGTCTTGAGGTCTTGCAGTGTTATGCTTGGTTTTGGATTTGATTATATTAATTACCAGATCCCAAGACGATGGAAGCCCCCAGCCATCTTCTCTATTGAAATTAGGATGTTTTTTAATTTCAATAGCCTCGCGAACCATCCTTGGTAGGAATCGGTGTTCTTTTACGAGGATTTGTGGTCTATCAAATCTGATGTTATGGCGGGTGCGGTCAAGGACATGTTCACAGACTGCAGACTTCTTTGAGCGACGGTGTTTTAGGTCAGCTATGTGTTCTTTAACCCGAGTTTTTACCGGTCTTTTTGTTTGTCCTATATAAGAGAGACCACATTCACAATCAAGCTTGTAAACTCCTGCATCTTGTAGAGGGATCTGACACTTGACAGATGGTAAAAATTGACTGATCTTCTTCGGCGGCTTATAAAATTTTATAATCGAAGCACGCTTCAAGATGTAGCCAATCTTGTCCGTGACTCCTCTCATGTAAGGTAGTACAGCAGGGAGACGCTCAACTGTGGCTGGTTTCACTCGGTCACTGTGACGTTGGCGTGGGACTCGAAGCTTATTGTCGTGCAGGACTTGCTTGACATGTTGAAGCTCGGCAGCCAGATGTTTCTTGTCACCATTTACCATTCCTGCAAGACTTCAAGACACCCTGAGCTCATTCTGCGTAGATCGGACCAACAACAACAAAAATAATTAAGAAGTTTGAGGGTACCCCGTGACCATGGGTGCTGCAAAGCACTCGAAACGTCGGGAACTAAAAATAAAAAAATAAAAATAAACCGCGATAAAATCCGTAAAATAGTTTTATTTCATGTGTAATATTCGCGTAAATCTAAGAACTCAAACTTTTTGGTAAATTATATAATAATAATATAATATCAGCCTATACTGCCCACTGCTGGGCAAAGGCCTTCTCTCACAAATCGAGGTAAGAGAGATGAATAAATTATACATAATAAATATTCACTAAGTACTCATTGTTTTTATACTAATATAAATATTTTTAATGGTACAAATCCACTGATAGTTAGTTGAGAAAATAATACAATTTTGATATAAGGTAGCGGTCGGTGATAAGCAGAGCGGACAGCGAAGCGGATGACCGCGGAGCGCGTTCGTCGGACATGACGCTGGATGCGACAACGATTCGTCGACCGCTAGATCCCTCATTCCGTGTCTCATCAGCCGCTGCAACACTGCTTACTTCGGGTGGGACGCAGTTTGGTACTTTTTCCTTATAAAATATTATATTTATAGTACAAAAAACATTAAGTCAAAATAATATTATTCTGTAAATTAAGACTCTCATAAAAAAAATGTAGTCAAATTATTATTATTGCAGAGGCAAAATATTTTTATATTATCCTATCCTTTAGAATGCGGAAGACGAAATTGTTTATTATGCTTAAAGTTTCGAGAATGTTGATAGATAAATACCCTGCAATTTTGTAAATAGAGCAGGTTGCAGTGACCAGATGCAATGCAGATATATGTAGGTACATTGTTGACCGACAAACTATTTGATACACGACGAATCCAAAAATAAAATATGTTATGAGATTTTTTTTTCATTTTACTACATGAAAACGTAGCAGAACGTTTTTTAAGGCAATAAAAAGTTGAACGCGTCTGTTATCCCTTGTCGGGAAAGTTATTTATACTAAAATATTTGCCGTAAGTCGAAAATATTCATGGAAGTATAAGAAAAGGGAAAATTTCCAGTGAATTATGCCATTGTGTACGGGGGTGGAAATCTCTCAGCAACCGAGCCTTACCTGCTTACTGTAATACTTTGTTGACCAACGGACTAGATTTGAGCTACTTATTATGTATGGATTTCCGTTATGTATCAATGGCACGAGTTAATATTATATGTTGCTAGAAATAGGCACAATCCTATAACGGATTATTTCGATAGAAACAGATTAACTCGTGAAATTCCACGAAGTCACTATTTCGTTAAAAGCTCTACCGAGGAACTTAGGTGAAAAAAACACAGTATATTTTAGGTGTTCTATTTATCTACCTTTATCATCACGCCAGATCCCTTGCGGGGTAGGTAGAGAATACAGAGTTCCAACCTCTCTGGCTTCCTCCACTCTCATATTTCGTCTCATACACGCTCGCCGTTTACGGAGACTCATGACTTGTCCTTCAGATAAGACTCGGTCTATTTGGTCATAGTAAGATAGTCTAGGTAACCTCATGCATCTTATCTTCCATCCCACCCCTTATATTCCAAGTGCCTATTGCGCACTCTGCACCCCAAGACTCGCCAGTCCAGGCCCTAGGGCCTCATACAATTTAAGGTGTTACTAATTTCATAACATAATTCATGTAATAAAGGAGTATTACTTATATACTCTCAAATATAACAATTAAGACAGTCTTTACAAGTCGTTATCCTACTTACCGGCGCCTGAGTAAATTGACCTTTTCTTGGCATCTCCGAGATTGATGTGCGATGCATGCGGCGTAAGCGATCGCATGAGGAATGTAGCTTTGTTCCACTACTCCAGCAAACAGTATTGTCGCCATCGGACCTATGAAAACGTAATTTAATTCTTAATCAATTTATATGTACTTACATATTCTAAAAACGTGACCTGAATTCCAAAACATCTACTCCACCTAAATACATATGGAATTCTCTTTCAATCATTTACGTGCTCTGCGCCCTCAATAGTCATTGTAAGCTAATTGCTTTTTATACAGGCATCTACTCAATCAGGGAAGATCACCTGGGATGGTCCCATGCGATTTTTTGCCTTATTGTATCAATGATATTGGCAGACGTTATTGTTATGAAAATATCTATTAAGTTATCGTCATAGATTTTTGCATAATTTCGAATATCCACAGTTAAACATCATGATCTTACACAGCTAGCTGCTATACAAAAGGTTTTCTATGACCAAGTTCCTAGACTACTTTTACTTTTTTTTCACGTCACACAAAATTTTTAGTTTCCAAATTTAGGAAATAATACAGGTTTTAAATCTGTGTCAGTAAAATGCGTTATTATTAGAATCAAAACCTGTTTCAGGCCTTACCCAAAGCGTAAATGGGCACATCTTCACCAGCGTGTGTTGCCCACTGGCGAGGCACGGCAGCGGCATGGACAGCATCAGCAGAAGCGGCAAGAGATGCCGAGGAATTTAGTGGTAAAGCTCTTGGCTCAGAATGTCCCGGGCCAGTGCCGTACAACAAAGTTGTGTAGCGGAGGCCATCAATGTCTGAAGGTACAGTATCCGCACCTATGTAAAATAAATGGAGTTAAAAATAGAATTCATTAAAATATATAATATAAACACAATACGAAATTGACTTGTTTTGGGGTTTATTCAAAAATTGTCTACTATTTACAAGTATAAACTCCATAATAAAATGAAACTGTTTGGCACAAAACTTCAATTAACAACTTTTGAATAGCTCGCCGAGCGTATGTTTCCTAATAAATACTTGGCTAAGCGTCCAAATTTCCTATGATGACTATTACATGTTACGTTGAACTAGCCCAGAAAATAATTTGAGAGGTGTTTATTGTTTTACCTAACACAGGGTGTCCTCTTGGCGTGGCTTGGCCGCCGAAAGTCATTACATGGCCGTGATCAGCGGTGACTACGATCAAAGTTTCAGCGGGATTTACCCTCTCTAATGCCGCCAACAGAGCGGTTTCTAGCTACAAAGTTTCATCGAGAGCTCTGTACGGATTGTTGTAATGATGCGCGTGGTCTATTCTTCCACCTGCCAATATTATTATATAAAAGTTAATAGATGAGAGGGAAAAGAAATATTATTGATAATATTTTTAAATTTTCCATGCTGGGGTATTGTAAGCGAAAATTGTTTCGTGTGACACGTCTCAATATTATGAATGAACTGCGCCATTAATTCATCATCTTTTTCTAACTTCTGCAAATACTTTTAGAGATGACAACAATTATTAATTATAAAGCTGTATTCACAACATACCTTCGATAAGTAAAAAGAAGCCTTTCTCATTTTTTAACAAAATCGACAGCGCGGTCCTGGTCATATCGGCTAATGAGGGATCATCGGCTTTTACTGCTGATGTTGCCGCCGCACCCTCTTCCGCGTCAGCAACCGCTCCTCGCTCCGCGTTAATCTCCATATGCGAATACTCAAATAGACCTAAACATACAATATTATTTTTTAAATTGGCATACTTTTCCCGTGTATTTCCTTTGCTTGTTTGGTTTTCTTATGCCAAAATAGCGATAATACCTCGCCTGTGGATGGTATGATGCACTGAATAATAATCAATCAAGCAAACTGTCAAGACAATGAGGTCACCCCAACACTTGGATTGTTTGAATTGTCAATGTTCTATATGTATAATGTTCTCAGGGCTTAGCACAAAGACATTGGTTAGCGTAACGTTAGCGGGTAAGCTGTCAGGTTCATGTTCATTTACGGCCGAATCCTATATTCAACTCATGGATAGATTTGCCTACTACGGATAGAATTTTGACATATTTTGTGTGGAAAATCTGTCAAAATTCTACTGACAGTAAGCAAATCAATCCTCGAGTTGAATATAGGAACCGGCCGTTAGTAAATTTGTTGCGTGATAAGGACAACGAGCTAGCGTCACGCTGTCTTTAATTTTGTCTAAGCCCTCTGAAGTCGCCGGAAAATGGTCTATTTATATAAACACTGGCCAAATAAAGCTTAAACGTACGTAAAAATACCATTTTCGAATTAAGAAAGTTGGTAACAGAATAATCTATGCGAATTTGAAATGCAAATGCTTCTTTATGTCGGTCCAGTGAGATTAAAAAGGATTCAAATAGGATTACAAAACAGCGGCGCACTGATTATAATGTAAACTTACTAAATGTAATCTGGGCGAACGTAAATATTTCAAAAATTCCAACATGAATGGGTTCTCTTCGGAAGTTTATGGTACGACCTTTATTAAACCGAGGCCCGCCTTTTTTACCCCGCATATTTATTTCTGGGAAAAAAGTTTGTATCTTTTACCCGTACTTTTAATGTAAGAAACTATCTTCGTAAAATAATATTTTAGTCTTAATATTAAAGCGCTCATAGTGCTGTGCGACTCCTCGATTCGTGAAGGACGGCCTTTGCCCAGCGGTGGGCAGTATAGGCTGATATTATTATTAAAGCGTTGCTTCACTTTGTGCGTGTATAGCGTTCCGTGACAATAGTTTATCACGAGAAAACTCGTTTCAAGAATTTTATTATATTACGTATAGGCAGGCTGTTTTGACTTGCGTACAAGACTCGAATTACGGGCCGAAAAAATTTACCGTGCTCGTGAAAATTCTTGCCATAAGTACATCGATGCACAGCGTGTTTGTGTGTTGTTGTATATGATCCTAATTTATTTTAAATACAGAGTGAAGCTTAACTGCAAGCTGCAGGCCACAAAAGCTGAGTGAAGTGTCACTAACATGTGTTAGTGACACTTCACTCAGGTGGCATCTATGATTGTGCATGTGCACAATCATAGATGCCACCTAAAAAGTTTACATGTAATGAACATCTGTGAGTATTTATTACCGTAAGCTCTCAAAAATGCCATCGTATGCAGCCGCGAGGTTTCACAGTTTTTTGTTTGTGAAATATAAAAAAACCAGCATCTCGCCTTTATTCCCCAAGTAGAGGTAACAGTGGTAGTATGTAAATCACTTATTACTGACAATGATAGGACATAATATTATAAGATATAGTTGTTTAAAATATAATAATTGTATATACCACCCTCCGGGATAATAATTGTGATGATCGAGGATTATAATAATCCGCCAACTTTACGAATGCCAGTTGAAATAAGGTTCCAAATTTGTGCAAGTTATGGCTTTTGTAGTTTATCGCGTTTTCGGGAAAGGGAAGTTTCACGCTGAAATTTACCCTTAGGACGTTTTATTACAGTACTGAATTTATTGGCACGGAAAAATTGCTTATGTGCATTTTTTATAGTAGATCTTGCTTCTTTGTTTTTTATTTTATACGATAGTCTTTTCAAACACACACATACACGAAATCACGCACGCACGCACGCACGCTCGCTCGCACGGCGCACGCATACACATACACACACACACACACTCAAAATCACACAAAATCATTAAAAGTTTATTTTTTTAGATTTACTATTAAGCACAAAAATCAAAAATAGCAAAGCTGTAGACTGAGACTGAGAGAGAAACCAGACGGCTTAGCACGAAAAGATTAATGATAGCCTGACGCTAGCGAGTAAGCGTGCTGTCACGTTCATGTTTATTTATTAAATTTGTTGTCTGATAAGGACGGCATATCAACTCGTTGGCGTTACGGTATCGTTAATCATATTGTACTAAGCCCGCTGACTTTAAAATAATTGTAACCAAACCCATGTATTATACGAGCACCTCTTACTAGTCAGTTAGCCATTAACCCTACACACGACTTATGATTTTAGTCCTTATCCATAATACCATTAAGTAGCCGAAGTGTCGATCATATGCAGTAACCCTTAAACCTCATGACAGCTTTACGTCCAAGTAAGTGGCTAAAAATCGACCTACAGAAACCGCTTTGTGTGATCCCTTCACCGCACTAAAATCTGACAAATTCCCCATAAAAGTAACAGTATGACTGTGTTTGTAATACAAGATTAAAAAGTAATAAATGTGTAATGAAATAAAATGTGATTAAATCCTAAAAATTGGTTTAGAAAAACGTATTTACATGAGCTATACATTTTAAGTATTAAGGTAATGGACAAAAGTTTTTCCTGTGAAAATTAATTACTTATGAATTTTCCGGCGTACTACAACGGACTATAGTGATAGTGCGTTGTAATTTGATCGATAGTTGTAATACCTTAAATCCAATTGTTTCATTGTACGTATACGGATCGTATTGACTATGGCATTGATTTTGATTGATTGATGGTATACCATCACAAAGATATTATATATTCCACAAAAGTCTTCTTCAAAGGTATTGATAATAAAAGTCTAAAAAACTTTGACCCGACAACGAAATAAACGCTGAAATATAAGAACATTGTATCTGTCGCTTGGTATATTATAAATTGTACTATATCGATATTTATAAACTCAAATTTTTCTTCTCTTTCATTTGGTATCCCACTCAATTGAATAGCAAAAAAAATCTGATTCGTCATATTGATTTTATTGATATAAAATTTAGCCCATGTCACCCGGCCTATAATTTCATAAAAACTTAATATTGACGTATAACAATCCTGACTTCCGATGGTGTGGGGCACATACAATTTTAACTAAATACTAAGAATTGCCGCGTGGTTCCCGGCTTAGAATAGGACCAACCCATCTCATCCCATCGGGTGTCGTACAAGGCGACTAAGGGAAAACTAGGGAATGGGCAGCAGCGTTCCCTTAACACTTCTACCTTCAAAAACTGCGCTCGCCAACCCGCCTGCCAAGCGTGGCGAGTATGGCAAACACCCCCAACCAATATGGAAGAAAGAAAGAAAACCAGGCCCCTAGTCCCCGGCGGTCCTGTTCGTCCTGGCCACGGTAGCAGCCATGGTAACGACAGGACAAGGGGTGCTAAGAATCTCCGGCAGAGATTCGGCTACCACCAACTACGAAAATTGGCCCTGGTGACATACAACGCACGCACGTTAAGGACAAATGATAAGCTTGTTGAGCTGGAAGAAGAGATAAACAAGTTGCGGTGGAATATTGTTGATTTATTGGAGGTCCGAAGAAAGGGCGAGGACACGATAACCTTAAAATTCGGCAACTTGTTTTACTACCGGGAGGGCGAACAGCAGTCCCAAGGTGGTATCGGATTTATCGTCCACAAGTCACTCATAGACAACGTTGTGTCCATCACTAGTGTGTTGAGCAGGGTAGCGTACCTGATACTCAGAATATCCAAAAGATATTCGCTGAAGGTAATACAGGTCTACGCACCGACCTCGGCATACTCAGATGATGATGTCGAAGTAATGTATGAGGACATTAGTAGAGCCATACATACTTCCAAAGCACACTTTACAGTGGTTATGGGTGACTTCAATGCGCGGCTGGGCAAACAGGGCGATGATGAATTGAGAGTGGGGCAATTTGGATATGGGCAACGCAACCCCAGGGGTCAGAGGCTGGCCGAATATCTGGAGAAGGAGGGACTCTTTATGATGAACTCTTTCTTCCGGAAGCCGCCTCATAGGAAATGGACCTGGATGAGCCCTGATGGTTCCACAAAAAATGAGATAGACTTCATCATGAGCACCAAGCGACAAATATTTAATGATGTCTCCGTGATTCACAGGGTAAAAACCGGCAGTGATCACCGAATGGTCAGAGGCACATTAAATATTAATGTCAAAATGGAAAGATCGCGTCTGATGAAGTCTACGCTCCGACCTTCTAATGCACATATCCAAAACCCCGAGAACTTTCAACTCGAATTGTCAAACCGCTTCGAATTGCTAGACAGCAGCGCATCAGTGGACGAAATCAACAATAGGTTGGTAGAGACTGTCCATACGGTCGGGTCCAAGCATTTTAAGCCCCACCGTAAAAAATAGGCCTCTAAAGCTATCTGACTACACCCGAAACCTTATGGCTGAGCGACGTACCATGATACTCCAAACCTCCGATGATGCTAAGTCCTATAGGCAGCTCAATGGACAGATATTGAAGTCCTTGCGACACGATTTACGGTCCTTCAATACAAGACGTATTGAGGAGACCATAGAGCAGAACAAGGGCTCCAAAGTGTTTGCAAGAGACGCGTCTATTGGGCAAAGCCAGTTGACGAAGCTGAAGACGGAGGACGGAAACGTAACGTCGAATAGGTCAGAGGTGCTCAGGGAGATAGAGAGGTTCTATGGGCAGTTGTATACCTCAGTAGCTGAACCTGTTGTTGACTTGGTAAACGACCCAAGAGCCAAGCTACCCGACACTACACTGAAGATATCCCGGACATCAGCCTGTACGAGATTGGGATGGCTCTCAAACACCTTAAAAACAACAAAGCGCCGGGTGAAGACGGAATTACCGCAGAGCTTCTGAAAGCGGGCGGATCGCCGGTACTTAAAGTCCTTCAGAGGCTGTTTAATTCCGTCTTGCTCGAAGGAAAAACGCCGGAAGCGTGCAACAGGGGTGTGGTGGTACTCTTTTTCAAGAAAGGTGATAACACTTTACTGAAGAATTATAGGCCCATCACACTGCTGAGCCATGTTTATAAGTTGTTTTCGAGAGTCATCACGAATCGTCTCGAACGCAGGCTTGATGACTTCCAGCCTCCCGAACAAGCCGGTTTCCGGAAAGGCTTTAGTACCATAGACCACATACATACGCTGCGGCAGATTATGCAGAAGACCGAGGAGTATAATCGGCCACTATGCTTGGCGTTTGTGGACTATGAGAAAGCCTTCGATTCGATCGAGACTTGGGCGGTTCTTAGATCTCTCCAGCGATGCCGCATTGACTATCGGTACATTGAAGTGTTGAAGTGCTTGTATAATAACGCCACCATGTCAGTCCGAGTACAGGGGCAGTGCACGAAGGCGATCCCCATAAAAAGAGGAGTAAGGCAGGGAGACGTCATTTCTCCGAAACTGTTTACGGCCACCTTAGAGGACGCCTTCAAGCTCTTGGAATGGCAAGGACTTGGCATCAACATCAATGGCGAATACATCACTCACCTTCGATTTGCCGACGACATTGTGGTCGTGGCGGAGTCGCTGGAAGATCTAGGACGAATGCTCGGTGACCTCAACAGAGTATCTCAACAAGTGGGTCTTAAAATGAACATGGACAAAACGAAAATAATGTCTAAAGTCCATGTCGTACCCACCGCACTCACCGTTGGGAACTCTACTCTTGAAGTTGTCGACGAATACATTTACCTGGGACAGGTAGTCCGGTTAGGTAGGTCCAACTTTGAGAGAGGTCAATCGACGAATCCAACTCGGCTGGGCAGCGTTAGGGAAACTGCGCAACATCTTCTCATCCAAAATACCTCAGTGCCTTAAGACTAAAGTTTTTAGTCAATGTGTGTTACCAGTGTTGATATATGGATCAGAGACGTGGTCTCTTACAATAGGTCTCATAAAAAAGCTCAGAGTTGCTCAGCGAGCTATGGAGAGAGCTATGCTCGGCGTTTCTCTACGCGATCGAATCAGGAATGAGGAGATTCGTAGAAGAACCAAGGTCATAGCCGTTAAGATTAGCAAGCTGAAGTGGCAATGGGCGGGCCACATAGCGCGTAAATCGGACGGGCGTTGAGGCAGAAAGATTCTAGAGTAGAGACCACGTATTGGCAAGCGCAGCGTGGGACGACCGCCTGCCAGATGGACCGACGATCTTGTGAAAATCGCAGGAAGTCGTTGGATGCAGGTGGCATCGGACCGGTTACGCTGGAAAGCGATTGCGGAGGCCTATGTTCAGCAGTGGACAAGTATAGGCTGAGATGATGATGATGATGACTAAGAATTGTGTTATTTAAGACAATGTTTTTGGTAAGATAAATGAGTGAGTTTATTTATCGCAACAAAAATTTGCGCTATTTTCAAAAGCTTTTTCTAGTACTGGCTCCTTACACAGAAACCGAGATGGAAATAAGTTTATTTATGATTCTACTGAACCAACAAGCACTCCACAAATCAAAACTTAACTGCTGCAGCGAGAAGTGTATTAAATATTAAACTGTCATTCTAGTTTATTTTTTCACTTGTTCATATTTGATTCTAAAAGTGCGCCGAGTGCAAGTTGACTATAGCTTGGTCTACTGGTTAGAGCGCGGGCCACTCTACTCACTGGATCGAGTATTCTTAATTCAGTACACCTTCTTTTCCTCCGGGGGGGGGGGGGGGCAGCCTATTTTCATTAAACCTGGCTTTCGCCAGGCGTGTAGTAATTTTTCATTAAATCTTATGTCTTAAGCTTAGAAAAGAAGTGGGATCACAGGTAATATCAGACAGAAGCCGGATTACAGCGTTAAGAGGTTCGTTGCCGTTCGCAGCTATAAAACACAGTTCAACGCGGACCAACCTTACCCGTGCTCGTCCAACCTATTTATTACTACTAGAGGATCCTTATTTGCTATCACTAACTAAACACAACGCAGCGCGTTACGATAGCTTCATGATATGATCATTTAATTATTATTATGTTACCAATTTTTATTTCGTTCTTGTACATATAAGTAGTGTACGTAAGTTTAAAATCATTTAACTCAGAGTTTAATGATTTTAAACCTACCCACAGAGATGGGCAAACTGTAATCAGATAATTAATTAACGAATACAATTACATTTAGTGATCTTCAACGATTACAATCACAATTTTAGTCTCCAATCATAATTGAAGATTACAAAATGTAATCGTAACCATTAATCTAATTTCATTTTGCCCCTCTCTGTCTACTCAAGATACGGGAATTATTAAATCGAATGGCTCAATCACCAGGTTCTTACCTTACTTTTCTGACTTCCGCCACTAGTATAATATTTTTTCATTAACCTTTATGTTTTAAGCTTAGAAGAGAAGTGGGGTCGTAGGTAACATCAGACAGAAGCCGGATTACAGCGTTAAGAGGTTCATTGCCGTTCGCAGCTATAAAACACAGTTCAACGCGGACCTACCTTAGCCGTGCTCGTCCGACCTATTTATTACCACTAGAGGACCCTTATTCACTATCACTAATTAAACACAACGCGGCGCGTTACGAAAACTTTTTGAAATGATAATTTATTTTACTATTTTTATGTAACCCAGGCCCTGTATGTGAATTTCATGTGTTAAAACCTACTTATAACACGAAAATAATTCCATCAATTCTCTTTATTAAAAAATATAATTCTAATAAACATAACCGCGCCTACATTCCCCAGTGGGGTGGCTGAGGTGTACTGTGTACACCCAATGACTGCCATATATGCCACCCACTTATCTATATTCAGCCGAAAGACTTATATTGCATGACAAAGGCTTCCTCTAAAGACCGGCACAACGGTTTTGTGCTGACCGCATCCAACTTCTACGTGCGACCTTCACCCACTGACACCTGGCACAATTCCAGACTCCAGACTAAAACTGGGATTTTTTCTAAAGGAAACTGCTTAATGATACTCCATCGACATTCATCCATTACACGATCATTTCACGAACTTATCGTAACGCGTATCGTTTGGTCATAGCGAATAAGCCCAGACTTGCGATGCTCGCCAGCCACGGAGAAAACACGATGAAACAAATATAAGGGTAATCGAATTTTTAGGTCTGAACCGGTACGTGAAAGTCTTATGCAGATGATGTAAGGGTAATGTATTTAGGATGTGGATGTGTTTGTTATTTATTTTCTATCAGTGGTGTTCTTAATGGTCTCGCTTTTGTTTTATCGTTAGTAAATATCAAAAAAATGGTTGTGACAAAAATTTAAAAATAGAACCACTCAAAAATTTTATTATTTTAATAAACACTAAAGGTTTTAAGTATAAAAATTGATTTTTCCTGTTCTCGTTTTGTTAATTGTTCCAGTATTCTAGTCAAACAACGAAGTAAAATCGATTAAAGCAGCTTCATTTTGAGTTACATACATTATTATTAATGCGATGGTCAGAGTAGTTTGGACTTCAAAATGATTTAAAAAAGTTCACGGGCTTGTTGAGGTGGCAACCTCTTTGGTGGATGTAAAATCTTAGCTCTGAACCTTTATTGCTTAAGGTTCTTTTTACGACATCTAGAGAGCCCGACTTTGTATTACTTATGTGTATGTAGGTACTTTTATACGACACAACATTACCAGTGGAATCCAAAGGGCTTAACACGAAAACTTTAACGTTAGCGTGACGCTAACGAGTAATCGCGCTATCACGTTCGTATTTATTTAGTCCATTTTAAGTGTGATAAGAATGACATTTATCAACTCGCTAGTGTCACGATCAATGAGTTTGACTACCATTTACTAATAAATTCTTACCATACTATCCACCAACTAATTGCTCGTTAGTAGCGACAAGCGGAATGTAAACAAATAAAACTGCTTTACTGTGAGCACCAACGGCGGTTTCATACGTTTAATATTGTTTATACATTTATAATAATATTTTTAATATTTTATTTGCGTGCCTTAAGAATATCGCGTACGACCAATGTAATTTTAACATTCACTGTAACCGATTTTCCCAAATATACAGATGTGATTTGAATATTTCGCAAGAGTCGCCGTAACCGGCGAGCGTGTATGAGACGCTATGAGAGCGGAGGAAGCCAGAGAGGTATGTAAGGTAAAGACCTGTTGGAACTCTGTACTCTCTACCGCAAGGGATGGCATGATGATATAGATATAATATTTCGCACTTGAGCCTATCATCGCCTTAGCCTCTTACTTTGCCATGAACTACAATTAGAACTGGAACCAGCCAAGGATCAAGATATATCAAGGGAAAGTCGTACCGTAAATAAACCCCCAATTAGTTCAAAGCCTCTTCAATTAATTACCACATGCACCCGTGAATTATTATTTATATAGAGTAGGATCTTTATCTCTTTAGTCTATTCCGTAACGCACCATTAGGGGTTACCAAACACCCAGACATGATTACCTTTCTCTAACACACATTATGTAGCTTTTATTATGAGGTGTCCTTTTTATTTTACAGCTCACGTGGAAACATAGTAGTTTGTACTAAAAAAACGGGTTTATTGACTAAGTTGGAATGTCCACCGACGCGTTTTTTTGGGAATTTTAAAACAACTGGAACATAAAATAGGCTTTTATTTTAAACTGTAGAGGTTTGGTTGTATAGAAATCTAAGTTCGGTGTTTTTTCTCGACAATGTTTCCTTTCCGTAACTATTTTAATATGGACCTGGCCATTCATTGCGACAAAATTGGATTCTTGTTGATTCCAACAGGTTATATTGATAACACACTCGTTTGATGTGAATTTGGTATACGCGTAAACTGAATAGTCGAGGTTTCCTTTCATGAATATCGCTCTGAGTTTGAACATGTGAGACAGTGGCATTGTCAGCATGAGGCTAAGCTTTAATTGTTCATTATAAATAACTATTGAGCTATGTAGGGTATAAACTCGTAAACTAAGATGTAACTTGCAACTGCGTTAGTCTTAATAACTATTGGAATGAGTCCTCAATATGTCTCTCATGTAAAAAATCTGCTAAGATCTGTAACACTGTGTAAAGATTTTATTTTGCATATTTTCTTTAAAACGTTGATGAGTACTAAGCATATGGAGCCGGAGAATGCGCAATGCGATGGCAGCGGGAGCAGAAAAAACGATCACTAGCTTGGCAGATTACTTAGATTACTTAGAAGTGTTATCTTAACTTATCACGTCAAGGCGTCGAGATTTTATTTATTTACAACTAAATACCAGCTGAGCTAAGATAAATAATCGAAAGCAATTCTTGCCAGAAGCTAGAGGGCTAAGCAAACACCATTTGACTTTACCGTGAGGTTGTCGAGAAAGAGTGCCATCATGCTTACCTTTATTTAGTATATCTGTAGAGTGGAAAGGATGTATCGATATCGTATCATCTCGATACTGTTACGCTTTGGCTAGGTTCACACAGCATTGCACTGCACGTTTTTTACAGTATTCGATTATGATTGACGGATTATGGACGATTTAGCGCAGTGATTAAGAGTTTGAGCCGCCCCGCCCACTGGGTCTAATAGTCGCGAGTTCGATTCCCGCACGGGACAAATCGTTGTGTAATCAGGAATTATTTGTTTCGGTCTAGGTATTTGTGTATGTGAATTTTCATCTTTGTAAACGCACCCACAGCATAGGAATAAATCCTAGTGTAATAAATCCAAATTTAATTCGATTTGACTCTTTGTGAACAAGAAAAATAAAACGTTTATTTTCAATCCAATCTATGAGTAATATGATTTTGGATACAAAATGATTTCCACATTCATATAGCAGTGTAAACTAAATAACAGATATTAAAAAAAAATATTCAATAGAAGTTCCGAAGACAGAAAGGCACTTTGTTGTCACTTAGACATTGACCTTGAAAGGAAGATTGAATTTAGTTCAAATTATAAGGTACTCGTATTCAACCCTCGAAGTATCTATAGTTTATTTCAATACCTTAAGTATACCTAAAGTACTTCAATATATAAAAAAAAACAATTAAACATTTTATAAGTTTCCAATAAGGAGAAGTTATCGAAGTACTCCATACATATGTGTTCAACTGGAAGCTACTTCCAGTGCTGCCTTATTAAGTGGGCGAGAAAACCAATTTACTTGATTGGCTTATACTTACGGAATGTTCTATTGTATGATGCGACTACTTTATAGATATCCTTAAATAACAGGTTTTGAAAGGATTGACTTAGAAAAAAGAACAATAATATCGTTTAAAAATCCAATTAATGATAAGACTAGATAAATATCGTTCATTTTTATTTACATTCAGAAACTATTTGAATATATGTACAACATCATAAATCGGTCTATTTACAATATTAGTACTATTTACACAATTTTCAAGAGCATAAATAGTATAATTGTACACAAAGTTCAAATTCAATGCCCAAACTTTAACAAACTTTGTGATAAGCAGAGCGGGTATGTCGGACATGATGCTGGATGCGACAACGATGCGTCGCCCACTAGATCCCTCGTTCCGTGTCTCATCTGCCGCTGCAACACTACTTACTGGGACGCAGATCGGTACTTTTTCCTGATAACATATTATATTCATAGTACAAAAAAGATTGAATCAAAGTAATATTATTCTGTAAATTAAAACTCTCATAAAAGATACATAGTCAGATTGTTATTAATGCAGCGATTTTTGTATTGTCCGATCCTTAAGATTGCGGAAGACGAAATTATTTGGTATGCTTAACATTTAGTAAATAATGATCAACAATTTTGTAAATGCAGCAGGTTTTTTTTCGCTATTTCAACCTATTATCAATGCAGATATATTTACATTCTTGACTGACAAACTATTTGGTGCACGATGAATCCAAAAATAAAGTACGCCGTGAGATTTTTTTGTCATTTTATGACATGAAAACAAAGCACAAAATTTCTTAAATGCAATTAAATGTTGAACGCGTCTGTTATCCCTTGTCGGGAAAGTTATTTATGCGAAAATATTTGCCGTTAGTCGAAAATATTCATGAAAATGGAAAATATAAGAAAACGGAAAATTTCCAGTGAATTATGTCATCGTGTACGGAGGTGGAAATCTATTCAGCAACCGAGCCTTACCTGCTTATTGTAATACTTTGTTGACCAACAGACCAGATTTGAGCCACTTATTATGTATGGATTTTAGTTATATATCAATGTCACAAGTTAATGATATATGTTGCTGAAAATGGACACAATCCTATAACGGATTACTTCGATAGCAACCGATTAACTCGTCATATTCCACGAAGTTCCTATTTTGTTATAAGCTCCACCGGGGAACATAGGAGAACAAAAAAAAACAGTATATTTAAGGTGTTTTATTTATCTATTTTTATCATCACGCCAGATCTCTTGCGGGGTATGCAGAATATACAGAGTTCCATCAGGTTTTTTACTTATATACCTGGCTCATATTTCGTGTCATACACGCTCGTGTTTTACGGAGACTCTTGATTTGTCTTTTAGATAAGACTAGATCTATTTGGTCATAGTAAGATAGTCTAGGTCACCTCATGGATCTTATCTTCCATACCACCCCTTCCCACTTTCTTCACATTCCGAGTGCCTACTCGGCTCTCTGCACCCAGTTTGGGCACTCCTTAGTGCCCAGGGCAATTTAAGGTGCAAATCATACACTGAACTACACAACTACAACAAAGTAATGAAAAAATATAATAATCTGTTTTATTTAAAGGAAATTTGAGATAATCTGATACAAAATAGTGGAATGTTTTCCTTCCAGGTTTATCCTACGATATTCTATAAAAATAATTTAATCAATCAGGCCTATAATAATGTGATCAACACCAAGTTCCTATTATTTATTATACTTAAAATTTGATAGCAACGCTTTTGATAATTACCTAGATTCCATCTCTGTAGCCCATAGTTCTATGTGTCGTATAGAGGATTGCTCTAAATCTGTCTATAATGGAAAACTTTCTCTGAACATAATAACACAAAATATACGTAGTTTAAGCCGTAATATAGATGACTTTCAAGTAGTTTTGATCAATACCAATATAGACTGGTATTTAATTATCCTTACAGAATGCTGGCTGCCTAGTAACCCAATCCTTCCTACTTTAAATGGATACTCTTACTATTCCACAGCCAGAAATAACTCACAAAACAAAGGTGTCACAGTTTATTACAAATCTACACATTCATACATTTCAGAACCTAATATTTCAGACGCCAATTGCCTATTAATAAAACTAGATTTAACCACAGTTATTATTGCAATTTACCGACCCCCAAAGGAACGAAACATAAGTATGTTTTTAAAAACATTAAACAAACTGCTGGAAGACATAAGCTCATACAAAAATATAATTTTAACAGGAGACCTTAACCTTGATATATCCTGTACATCAATAGACACCAGAAAGGAAAGTTATCTTAACTTACTAGCCTTCCATGGTATGCTGCCAGCTTTCGATATACCTACACTCTATTAGCATGTTTGGATCATTTCATCGTAAAGACTAATAATTACCCTACTAAAGGTTTTGTTGTTTCAACCACCGTTACTGATCACTATAGTATTATTTTAAGCCTAAAATATAATCAGCAGAAACATATATCTTCTAAAATTATTAACCAAATTGATTATAATGCCCTAGATTTAATGATAAAACAATTCGCCTTATATATTCTTTAAAAAATCCAAATGAAGCTACCACTTTTTTAATCACTTCCATGAAAAACATGATCAATCTTTGTTCCTCCAAAAAAACAGTTTCTAACCGAAAGCGTATAATTAAACCGTGGATAACACCAGGTTTAATTAGCTGTATTAAAAATAGGGATAAATTACATTTAAAAAGTAAAAAACAGCCAGAAAATGAAATAGCTAAAATTACCTACATAAGATATCGTAATTTTTGTAATTCACTACTGAAGAAAGTTAAAAGACAATATGAAAAAAATCAAATCAATGAAGCTCAAAATAATAGCAAGATGCTATGGCAAGTAATAAAAAATATCACAAACACAAACCAAAGCAAACAACCAGCTTCTGAACTTATATGTGACAAAAATTCACTGAAAGCAATAAACTTAATAAATGGCTTCTTTGTTAATGTGGGTAAAACTTTGGCAGAATCGGTAAAGAATAACAATTTGTCATCATTTTCGCCCATACCAATGACCTCTAACTCCTTTGTACTACTACCTACGGACAAAAACGAAATAAAAACGGAGATACTAAGTATGAAAAAAAACTGTGCGATAGGAATTGACAATCTTTCTGGAGCCCTCATAAAAAGATATGTTGATGTCTTAGTAGCACCGCTCACCTACATATGCAATCTGTCCCTAACTTCAGGCATATTTCCCACAGAATTTAAACAATCCTTAGTTTACCCAATCTACAGGTCCCTGGAAACTGTGAAACTGTGTCGATAACTATCGTCCTATCTGCATTTTACCTACTTTTTCTAAATCTTGGAAAAGATTATCAAGAAAAAATTGATGACTTACTTGAAGTCTAAAAAAATGTTATCAAGTGCTCAATATGGCTTTCGTGCAGGAAAAGCCACATGTGACGCGGTTCGTGACGTTACGGATTTTGTGATGGGTAGAATGGAAGATAGGAAAAAAGTTATTGCGATATTTTTGGATATAGCTAAAGCGTTCGACACAGTTTCTGTACCATTACTGCTGAATAAGCTAGAACGATTGGGCGTAAGAGGAACGCAACTTTTTTAAGAGTTATCTAACAGGGCGCGTACAATGTGTTAAAATAGAAAACTGGATGAGTGATCAACGTGAGGTGCTATATGGAGTACCACAGGGAAGTGTACTGGAGCCGACGCTATTTCTCACATTCATAAACGACCTATGTAATTTAAATCTACCAAATGGAAGAATTATCTCCTATGCTGACGATACGGCTTTGATTTTTAGTGGGGACACGTAGGAAGAGGCATATCATTTTGCACAAAAAGGGTTTGATATTGTTACTAAATGGGTCTCCGCTAACTTGCTCTCTCTTAACGTAAGCAAAACCAAATATATGACAATGCCCCTTAAAAGTCCGCAACAACTACACATCTCCACTCTTGATATAAAAGCCCACAAATGTCAGAACTCCAATATCGCATGCGACTGCCCCAGATTGCAAAACGTTAACAGTATCAAATACCTAGGGATCATAGTAGATAAAAATTTAAATTTCAAGGTACACATAAACCTTCTCACTTCCCGAATTCGTAAATTAATATATATATTTAAGAATCTTCGTCATGTTGCAGACAAGAACATAATAAAACTAACTTATTACTCCTTGTGTCAATCCATATTAACATACGGTATAACAATATGGGGAGGTTGCGCAAAGACCTATATGCTACCGTTGGAACAAGTTCAAAGAGCCGTCCTTAAAGTAGGTTTCTCATTCCCCTTTTTCTATCCTACCTTTGAACTGTATACCCCATGCAAGGTTCTTACTGTCAGACAACTTTTTGTTCTGTATACAATATTAAAAAAAACACTCACAATTGCATTACAATCATATGCCAATGACCCGAAAAAGATTAAGTTACAATGTATGTCCAACGAATTTTCATAAATCCAGTGTGTCACACAAACTGTTTTGCTTCCTTGGCCCATATTTATACAACAAATTAAATCGTATCCTAACTATTTACCCTCTCACTAAAAATAAATGCAAACGCACAGTAACACTCTGGCTGCAAAACCTTAATTATGAACAAACGGAACAATTGCTGACAAATGTATGCTGATGTTGGAACGCTTGATTTTTCTTTGCTATCAAATCCTACAACTAATCTAATATATTTTTTCTTACATAAATAATTTGTATACCTTATGCTACCTATAATGTGTGCACCGCACACACACGCGCGCGCATACACACACACTCACATAAACACACTGACACACACCCATACACATGCACAAATTTACCTACATGTCTCTACCTGTACCGGATTACCTAGATTCTAAGTCACCTAAGCTATAAGTACTATTATCTTTTGTGTCGGGGGCCTGGTAATCTGTCAGACAGGATAACCCTATCCTAGTGCAGATGCCAGTCTCTCACAAATGGTGCACTACAAAAGTACTGTATTTAGTCCCTATTAGAATATAAGTACCTTTGTGTAGAGAAAATAAATATTATTATTATTAAAGAGAATTAAAGGCGGCTTGATAGGTTCCAACAGCAGGTGGCCACAAAACGGCCTCCACCAATCCGCACTTGGTCCGCGTGGTGGAGTATGACCTAATCTCTCTCACCTCGATTCGTGAGAGGAGGCCTTTACCCAGCAGTAGACAGTATAGGCTGATATTATTATTAAAGCGTTGCTTCACTTAGTCTTGTGTACTTGTATAGCGTTCCGTGACAATAGTTTATCACGAGAAAACTCGTTTCAAGAATTTTATAATATTACGTATAGGCAGGCTGTTTTGACAAGCGTACAAGACTCGAATTACGGGCCGACAAAATTTATCATGCCCGGGAAAATTCTTGCCATAAGTACATCGATGCACAGCGTGTTCGTGTGTATATGACCCTAATTTATTTTTAATACAGAGTGAAGCTAAACTGCATGCTGCAGGCCGCAAAAGCTGAGTGAAGTGTCACTAACAGATGCACAATCATAGATACCAACTAAAAAGTTTGCATGTAATGAACATCTGTGAGTATTTATTACCGTAAGCTCTCAAAAGTGCCATCGTATGCAGCCGCGAGGTTTCACAGTTTTTTGTTTGTGAAATATAAAAATTAGCAACAGTGGTGGTATGGACATTGCACATCACTTATTACTGACAATGATAGGACCCAATATTATAAGACATAGTTGTTTAAAATATAATAATTGGTCTGATACCACCCTCCGGGATAATAATTGTGATGATCGAGGATTAGAAGAGTCCGCCAACTTTACGAATGCCAGTTGAAATAAGGTTCCAATTCTGTGCAAGTTATGGCTTTCGTAGTTTATCGCGTTTTCGGGAAAGGGAAGTTACACGCTGAAATTTACCCTTAGGACGTTTTATTACAGTACTGAATTTATTGGCACGGAAATATTGGTTCTGTGCATTTTTTATAGTAGATCTTGCTTCTTTGTTTTTTTATTTTATACTGTAGTCTTTTCAATCATACATATACACGAACTCACGCACGCACGCACGCTCGCTCGCACGCACGCATGCACGCACGCACGCTCACTCGCACGCACGCACACACTCACATACACACACACACACACACACACACACACACACACAAACACAAATTTACTATTAAGCACGAAAATCAAAAATAGAAAAGCTGTAGACTGAGATTGAGAGAGTAACCAGAGGGCTTAGCACTAAAAGATTAATGTTAGCGTGACGCTAGCGAGTAAGCGTGCTATTACGTTCATGTTTATTTATTAAATTTGTTGTCTGATAAGGACGGCATATCAACTCGTTAGCGTTACGCTATCGTTAATCATATTGTACTAAGCCCGCTGACTTTAAAATAATTGTAACAAAACCCATGTATTATACGAGCATCTCTTACTAGTTAGCAATTAACCCTACGCACGACTTATGATTTTTGTCTTTATCCGTAATACCATTAAGCAGTGTCGAGGTGTCGATCATATGCAGTAACCCTTAAACCCCATGACAGCTTTCCGTCCAAGTAAGTGGCTATAAATCGGCCTACAGAAACCGCTTTGTGAAATCCCTTCACCGCACTAAAATCTGACAAATTCCCCACAAAATTAATTAGGCCAATAATTTTATAAAAACTTAATATTGACGTATAACAATCCTGACTTCCGATGGTGTGGGGCACATACAATTTTAACTAAAATCTAAGAATTGTGTTATTTAAGACAATGTTTGTGTAAGATAAATTAATGTGCTTATTTATCGCAAAAAAAATTGCGCTATTTTTAAAAGCTTTTTCTAGTACTGGCGCGTCACACAGAAGCCGAGATGGAATTAAGTTTATTTATGATTCTACTGAACCAACAAGCACTCCACAAATCAAAACTTAACTGCTGCAGCGAGAAGTGTATTAAATATTAAACTGTTATTCTAGTTTATTTTTTAACTTGTTCATATTCGATTCTAAAAGAGCGCCGAGTGCAAGTTGACTATAGCTTGGTCTACTGGTTAGAGCGCGGGCCACTCCACTCACTGAATCGAGTATTCTTAATTAAGTACACCTTCTTTTTGTCCAGGGGGGCAGCCTATTGTCATTAATTCTGGCTTTCGCCAGTCGTGTAGTAATTTTTCATTAAATCTTTTGTCTTAGGCTTAGAAAAGAAATGGGATCCCAGGTAATATCAGACAGAAGCCGGATTACGGCGTTAAGAGGTTCGTTGCCGTTCGCAGCTATAAAACACAGTTCGACGCGGACCAACCTGACCCGTACTCGGCCAACCTATTTATTACTACTAGGGGATCCTTATTTGCTATCACTAACTAAACACAACGCAGCGCGTTACGATAGCTTCATGATATGATCATTTAATTATTGTTATGTAACCAATTTTTATTTCGTTGTTGTACATGCAAGTAGTGTACGTAAGTTTAAAATCATTTAACTCAGAGTTTAATGATTTTAAACCTACCCACAGAGGTGGGTGAAATGTAATCAGATTAATAATTAACGATTACAATTACATTAAGTGATCTTCAACGATTACAATCACAATTTTAGTCTCCAATCATAATTGAAGATTACAAAATGTAATCATTACCATTAATCTAATTACATTTTGCCCCTCTCTGTCTACTCAGGGTACAAGAATTATTAAATCGAATGGCTCAATCACCAGGTTCTTCCTGTACGTGAATTTCATGTGTTAAAACCTACTTATAACACGAAAATAATTCCATTGAATCACTTTATTAAAGAATATAATTCTCATAAACATAACCGCGCCTACATTCCCCAGTGGGGTGGCTGAGGTGTACTGTGTACACCCAATTACTGCCATATATGCCACCCACCTATCTATGTTCAGCCGAAAGACATCTATTCCATGACAAAAGGGTTTCTCTAAAGACCGGCACAACGGTTTTGTGCTGACCGCATCCAACTTCTACGTGCGACCTTCACCCACTGACACCTGGCACAATTCCAGACTCCAGACTAAAACTGGGATTTTTACTAAAGAAAACTGCTTAGTGATACTCCATCGACATGCATCCATCACACGATCATTTCATAAAGTTACCGTAACGCGCATCGTTTGGTCATAGCGAATAAGCCCAGACTTGCGATGCTCGCCTGCCACGGAGAAAACACGATGAAAAAAATATAAGGGTAATAGAATTTTTAGGTCAGAACCGGTACGTGAAACTCTTATGCGGATGATGTAAGGGTAATGTATTTAGGATATGGATGTGTTTATGTTATTTATTTTCTATCAGTGGTGTTCTAGATGGTCTCGATTTTTGTTTTATCGTTAGTAAAATCAAAAAAATGTTTGTGACCAAAATTCAAAAATTTTATTATTTTAATAAACACTAAGGGTTTTAAGTATAAAAATTGGTTTGTCCTGTTCTCGTTTTGTTAACTGTTCCAGTATTATAGTCAAGCAACGATGTACAATCGATTAAAGCAGCTTTATTTTGAGTAACATACTTTAGTATCAGTGCGATGGTCAGAATAGTTCGGACTTCAAAATGATTTAAAAAATTTCACAGGCATATTGAGGTGGCAACCCCTTTGGTGGATGTAAAATCTTAGATCTGAACCTTTTTTGCTTACGGTTCGTTTTACGACATCTAGAGAGTCCCACTTTCTATTATTTATGTGTATGTAGGTACTTTTATACGACACAAGATTACCAGTGGAATCCAAAGGGCTTAACACAAAAACTTTGACGTTAGCGTGACACTAACGAGTAATCGCGCTATCACGTTCGTATTTATTTAGTAAATTTTAAGTGTGATAAGGATGGCATTTATCAACTCGCTAGTGTCACGATCAATGAGTTTGACCACCATTTGCTAATAATTTCTTACCATACTGTCCACCACCTAATTGCTCGTTAGTAGCGACAAGCGGAATGTAAACAAATAAAATTGTCGCGCATATTAGGTCTGGTAATGTCGGTTCTCGCGCCCGCCAAAGACGCTTTACTGTGAGCACCAACGGCAGTTTCATACGTCTAATATTGTTTATACATTTATAATATTACTTTTAATATTTTATTTGCGTGCCTTAAGAATATCGTGTAATTTTAACATTCACTGTAACCGATTTTCCCAAATAAACAGATTTGATTTGAATATTTCGCAAGAGTCACCGTAACCGGCGAGCGTGTATGAGACGCTATGAGAGCGGAGGAAGCTAGAGAGGTTTGTAAGGAAAAGACCTGTTAGAACTCTGTACTCTCTACCGCAAGGGATATGGCATGATGATATAGCCTTAGCCTCTTACTTTGCCATGAACTACAATTAGAACTGGAACCAGCCAAGGATCAAGTTATATCAAGGGAAAGTCGTACCGTAAATAAACCCCCAATTAGTTCAAAGCCTCTGCCATTAATTACCACATGCACCCGTGAATTATTATTTATATAGAGTAGGATCTTTATCTCTTCAGTCTATTCCGTAACGCACCATTAGGGGTCACCAAACACCCAGACAGGGTACCTTTTTCTAACACACATTATGTAGCTTTTATTATGAGGTGTTCTTTTTATTTTACAGCTCACGAGAAAACATAGTAGTTTGTACTAAAAAAACGGGTTTATTGACTAAGTTGGAATGTCCACCGACGCGTTTTTTGGGAATTGTAAAACAACTGGAACATAAAATGGTGCTTTTATAAAAACTGTAGAGGTTCGGTTGGATAGAAATCTATGTTCGGTGATTTGCTCGACCAACTACCCTTTCAATCATTATCGACCAATCATTATGCTTATGTACTCGTATCCTAAGATATAATCTGGCAACGGCGTTAGTCTTGATAACTATGGGAATGAGTCCTCAAAATGTCTCATGTAAAAAATTTGCTAAGATCTATAACACGGTGTAAATAATTTAAGACTAATTTTATTTTACATATTTTCTTTATTGACGAGTACAAAACTTATTGCGATGGTAGCCGGAGAAATCACTAGCTTGGCAGATTACTCAGAAACGTTTTAAGTATGTAACTTATCACGTCAACGCGTCTAGACATTATTTATTTACAACTAAATTCCAGCTGGACTGAGATAAATAATCGCAAGCAATTCTCGCCAGAAGCCAGGGGGCTAAGCACAAACCATTTGACGTTCCCGTAACCTTGTCGAAAAAGCGTGCTGTCAGGCTTACCTTTATTGAGTATATGTGTACAGTGGAAAGGACTGCACGATTTTTACAGTATTCGATTATGATGGACGATGTAGCGCAGTGGTTAAGCTTAAGCCGCTCCACCCACTGGATCTAAGAGTCGCGGGTTCGATTCCCGCACGGGACAAATCTTTGTGTAATCCACAATTATTTGTTTCGGTCTAGGTATTTGTGTATGTGAATTTTCATGTTTGTAAACGCACCCACGAGACAGGAATAAATCCTAGTGTAGGGCTACGGTTTAAATAATACAAAAAATAACGTAGAAACAACAAGATGTTCACACGATACATTTTCATTCGTGAAAAAGACGAACAGCAATCCTGAGTAGACTTCCATTAATAAAACGCGTGTCATGCCGTCTTAAAATCCGGTGAGTATCCGTTAAACGCATTTAGCTATATACGTTTTATTACAGTACAATGCCGTATGACCCTAGCCTTACGTCAACCTATTCGTGCTAAGCCCTCAGATTCAAATTTGTGTGAGAGGACCTTGCTCCATCTTGGCACAAAGCGACACGAGTAACACTGAAAGCCACCACAAAGGCTGTCACGCGCTATTTCGGCGTGACAATTGTGTTATCGCGTATTGTGGCAACCGATAGCATTCGCGTTTTTATTGAGAACCCTGTACAATTGTGTAACTTACTTTATGTTCAAAAGCTTTGTTCGTTGTGTGATGAATTTGTCTGTACTGAAAATTTAAATGAAATTGATAAATTAATATACTTTACAAGCTTTTATTTTACTAGTTCTGTTTGTATGTCTGTCTTTCCGGTTCAAATTTTGTGTTCGATTTTTCAAGCACTTGCAGGTATTTGACTGAGCTAAAATTTGGCATACGTATGTAAGTTTGATGACAATGCAATGACATTGCGGTAGTTACCATGGAACTGGTCTGATGATGCAGGCATAGAAACATGTCGACTACATCATCCCATCGTCTTTAGGCTTGTTGGATTAGTATTGTCTAGTACTATACAACTACATGGTGTTCGTTATCTAATGATGAAACCGGAAGGTGAACAATGGCTACCGATCTACTTAACATAACATAACCCTGCCATGATTAAGCTCGTTGGATTTGTGTTGACAATTACAATAATCCTAAATGATGAGCAGGGTCTGATAATGGAACCGGAAGGACGCCGTAGGAACTTTCCAACTAAGCAAGATATCTATCTATCGCTATTATTGCGCCATATCACGTGTGGGATAGGCAGAGATAGCGAGATATCTCCGTTGTATTTTTGCTTTAAGGCCTTGTTCTTAAAAAGAGTAATACAACTGTGTGTTTAATTTAGTTCGATTTGACTGGTTGTGAACAAGAAAAATAAAACGTCTATTTTCAGTCCAATCTATGAGTAATATGATTTTGGATACAAACTGGTTTCTACATTCATATAGCAGTGTAAACTAAATAACCGATATGTAAAAAAAAATATTCAATAGAAGTTCCGAAGACAGAAAGGCACTTTGTTGTCACTTAGACATTAACCTTGAAAGAAAGATTGAATTTCGTTCAAATTATAAGGTACTCGTATTCAACCCTTGAGGTATCTATAGTTTATTTCAATACTTTAAGTATATCTAAAGTACTTCTATATATAAAAAAAAAACAATGAAACATTTTATAAGTTTCCAATAAAGAAAAGTTATCGAAGTACTCCATACATATGTGTCCAACTGAAAGCTACTTCCAGTGCTGCCCTATTAGGTTAAGTGGGCGAGAAAACCAATTTACTTGATTGGCTTATATTTACGGAATGTTCTATTGTATGATGAGAATACTTTATAGATCTCCTTAAACAACAGACCTGGAAAGAATTGACTTAAAAAAAAGAACAATAATATATTTTAAAAATCCATTTAATGATAAGACTAGATAAATATCATTCATTTTTATTTACATTCAGAAACTATTTGCATTTATATACAACATCATCAATCGGTTTATTTACAATATTAGTACGATTTACACAATTTTCAAGAGCATAAATAGTATTGCCCACAAAATTCAAATTTAATGCCTAAATTTTAACAAACTTTGTGGTAAATTATACATAACGAATATTCACTAAGTACTCATTGTTTTTACAATGATATAAATATTTTCAATGATACAAATCCACTGAAAGTTAGACGAGAAAATAATACAATTAGTTTTGATATAAGGTAGCAGTCGGTGATAAGCAGAGCAGGTAGCGAAGCGGATGACCGCGGAGCGCGTTCGTCGGACATGACACTGGATGCGACAACGATTCGTCGACCGCTAGATCCCTCATTTCGTGTCTCATCAGCCGCTGCAACACTGCTTACTTCGGGTGGGACGCAGTTTGGTGCTTTTTCCTGATAAAATATTATATTTATAGTACAAAAAAGATTAGGTCAAAATAATATTATTATGTAAATTTAACTCTCATAAAAAAAAACCTAGTCAAATTATTGTTATTGCAGAGGCAAAATATTTTTATATTATCCTATCCTTTAGAATGCGGAAAACGAAATTGTTTATTATGCTTAAAATTTCGAGAATGTTGATCGATAAATACCCTGCAATTTTGTAAATACAGCAGGTTGCAGTGACCAGATGCCATGCAGATATATGTAGGTACATTGTTGACCGACAATCTATTTGATACACGACGAATCCTAAAATAAAATATGTTATGAGAATTTTTTTTCATTTTACTACATGAAAACGTAGCAGAACATTTTTTAAGGCAATAAAAAGTTGAACGCGTCTGTTATCCCTTGTCGGGAAAGTTATTTATACTAAAATATTTGCCGTAAGTCGAAAATATTCATGGTAGTATAAGAAAAGGGAAAATTTCCAGTGAATTATGTCATTGTGTACAGGGGTGGAAATCTATTCAGCAACCGAGCCTTACCTGCTTACTGTAATACTTTGTTGACCAACGGACTAGATTTGAGCTACTTATTATGTATGGATTTCCGTTATGTATCAATGGCACGAGTTATTGTTATATGTTGCTGAAAATAGGCACAATCCTATAACGGATTATTTCGATAGAAACAGATTAACTCGTCAAATTCCACGAAGTCACTATTTTGTTTTATTAAAAGTTCCACCGAGGAACTTAGGAGAAAAAAAACAGTATATTTTAGGTGTTCTATTTATTTACCTTTATCCTCACGCCAGATCCCTTGCAGGGTAGGCAGAGAATACAGAGTTACAACCTCTCTGGCTTCCTCCACTCTCATATTTCGTCTCATACACGCTCGCCGGTTACGGAGACTCTTGACTTGTCCTTCAGATAAGACTCGGTCTATTTGGTCATAGTAAGATAGTCTAGGTAACCTCATGCATCTTATCTTCCATCCCACCCCTTATATTCCAAGTGCCTATTGCGCACTCTGCACCCCAAGACTCGCCAGTCCAGGCCCTAGGGCCTCAGACAATTTAAGATGTTACTAATTTCTTAACATAATTCATGTGATAAAGGAGTATTACTTATATACTCTCAAATATAACAATTAAGACAGTCTTTACAAGTCGTTATCCTACTTACCGGCGCCTGAGTAAAGTTGACCTTTTCTTGGCATCTTCGAGATTGATGTGCGATGCATGCGGCGTAAGCGATCGCATGAGGAATGTAGCTTTGTTCCACTACTCCAGCAAACAGTATTGTCGCCATCGGACCTATGAAAACGTAATTCAATTCTTAATCTATTTATATGTACTTACATATTCTAAAAACGTAACCTGAATTCCAAAACATCTACTTCACCTAAATACTCAATAGTCATTGTAAGCTAATTGCTTTTTATACAGGCATCTACTAAATCAGGGAAGATCACCTGGGATGATCCCATGCGATTTTTTGCCTTATTGTATCAATGATATTGGCAGACGTTATTGTTATGAAAATATCCGTGAAGTTATCGTAATATAATTTTGCATAATTTCGAATATCCACAGTTAAACATCATGATCTTACACAGCTAGCTGCTATACAAAAGGTTTTCTATGACCCCAAGTTCCTAGAGTACTTTTACTTTTTTTTACACGTCACACAGAATTTTTAGTTTCCAAATTTAGGAAATAATACAGGTTTTAAATCTGTGTCAGTAAAATGCGTTATTATTAGAATCAAAAACTATTTCAGGCCTTACCCAAAGCGTAAATGGGCACATCTTCACCACCGTGTGTTGCCCACTGGCGAGGCACGGCAGCGGCATGGACAGCATCAGCAGAAGCGGCAAGAGATGCCGAGGAATTTAGTGGTAAAGCTCTTGGCTCAGAATGTCCCGGGCCAGTGCCGTACAACAAAGTTGTGTAGCGGAGGCCATCAATGTCTGACGGTACAGTATCCGCACCTATGTAAAATAAATCGAGTTAAAAATAGAACATATAAAAATATATAATATAAACATAATACGAAATTGACTTGTTCTGGGGTTCGGTCAAAAATTGTCTACTATTTACAAACCTTAAGCGCCAATAAGGCGCATAAAACTACATTATAAAATGAAACTGTTTGGCACAAAACTTCAATTAACAACTTTTGAATAGCTTGCCAAGCGTATGTTTCCTAATAAATACTTGGCTAAGCTTCCAAATTTCCTATGATGTCTATTACATGTTACGTTGAACTAGCCCAGAAAATAATTTGAGAGGTGTTTATTGTTTTACCTAACACAGGGTGTCCTCTTGGCGTGGCTTGGCCGCCGAAAGTCATTACGTGGCCGTGATCAGCGGTGACTACGATCAAAGTTTCAGCGGGATTTACCCTCTCTAATGCCGCCAACAGAGCGGTTTCTAGCTCCAAAGTTTCATCGAGAGCTCTGTACGGATTGTTGTAATGATGCGCGTGGTCTATTCTTCCACCTGCCAACATAATAGTAGTACATAGTTAATAGATGAGAGGGAAATGAAATATTATTGATAATATTTTTAAATTTTCCATGCTGGGGTATTGTAACCGAAAATTGTGTCGTGTGACAAGTCTCGATATTATGAATGAACTGCGCCATTAATTCATCATCTCTTTCTAACTTCTGCAAATACTTTTAAAGATGACAACAATTATTAATTATAAAGCTGTATTCACAACATACCTTCGATAAGTAAAAAGAAGCCTTTGTCATTTTTTAACAAAATCGACAGCGCAGTCCTGGTCATATCGGCTAATGAGGGGTCATCGGCTTTGACTGCTGATGTTGCCGCCGCGCCCTCTTCCGCGTCAGCAACCGCTCCTCGCTCCGCGTTAAACTCCATATGTGAATACTCGAATAGACCTTAACATACAAGATTATTTTTTAAATTGACATACTTTGCCCGTGTATTTCCTTTGCTTGTTTGGTTTTCTGATTCCAAAATAGCGATAATACCTCGCCTGTGGATGGTATAATAGACTGAAGCAATAATAATCAATCAAGCAAACTGTCAAGACAATGAAGTCACCCCATCACTTGGATTATTTGAATCGTCGACGTTCTAAATGTATAGTGTTCTAAGGGCTTAGCACAAAGACATCGGTGAGCGTGACGTTAGCGGGTAAGCTGTCACGTTTATGTTCATTTAGTAAATTTGTATGGATGGATGGAACAAGGATGAAATATCAACGCGCTAGCGTCATGCTGTCTTCAATTTTGTCTAACACCTCTGAAGTCGCCGGGAAAATGGTCTGTTTATATAAACACTGGCCAAATAAAGCTAAAACGTACGTAAAAATACAATTTTCGATAAGAACGTTGGTAATAGAATAATCAAAGCAAATGCTTCTTTATGTTGGACGAGTGAGATGAAAAAGGATTTAAATTACAAAACATCGGCGCACTGATTATAATGTAAACTCACTAAATGTAATCTAGGCGAAAGTAAATATTTCAGAAATTCCAAAATGGATGGGTTCTCTCCGGAAGTTTTTGGTACGACCTTTCTTAAACCGAGACCCGCCTTTTTATCCCGAATATTTATTTATGGGAAAAAAGTTAGAATCTTTTACCCGGTCGTTTAAGGTACGGAACTATCTTCGTAAAATAATATTATAGTCTTAATATTAAAGCGCTGTTAGTCTTACGGGCTTGTATAGCTTTCCGTGACAATAGTTTAACACGAGAAAACTCATTTCAAGAATTTTATTATATTACGTATAGGCAGGCTATTTTGACTTGCGTACGAGACTCGAATTACGGGCCGACAAAATTTATCACGCCCTAAAAAAATTATTGCCATATGTTCTGCCACAAGTACATCGATGCACAGCGTGTTCGTGTGGTGTTGTATATGATCCTTAATTATTTTTAATACACAGTGAAGCTAAACTGCAAGCAGCAGGCCGCAAAAGCTGAGTGAAGTGTCAAAAACACATGTACAATCATAGATGCCACTTATAAAGTTTGCATGTAATGAACTTCTGTGAATTTTTACTACCGTAAGCTTTTAAAAGTGCCATCGTATGCAGTCGTGAGTTTTCACAGTTTTTTGTTTGTGAAATATAAAAACACCATCACACTTTTATTCTCTAAGCAGAGGTGACAGTGGTACTATGTATATTGTACACCCACTCATTACTGACAATGATAGGGAACAATATTGTAAAATATCGTTGTTTGAAATATGATAATTGTTTCTGAGTCCGGGATCCACCCTCCGGGATAATAATTGTGATGATCGAGGATTAGAATAATCCACCAACTTTACGAGGCCAGTTAAAATAGGGTTCCAATTTTGTGCAAATTATGGCTTTAGTAGTTTATCGCGCTTTCGGGAAAGGGAAGTTTCACGCTGAAATCTACCCTTAGGACGTTTTATTACAGTACTGAATTTATTAGCACGGAAATATTGCTACTGTGCATTTTATAAACTAGGTCTTGCTTCGTTGTTCTTTATTTTATACGTGCGTCTTTTTCTCTGCCTGAAGTTTTTACGTTAATTTGTAATATTTATATTGTATTTAAATTTTGAAATACTACTACTTCAATTTTCAATGTAGGTCCTAAAAATACAATGGCTATAATCAGAATGAAATAAAAAATATAGATACTTTTTCTTCTTCTTCTTCAGCCGAAAGACGTCCACTGCAGGACAAAGGCCTCCCCTAAAGACCGCCACAACGACCGGCTTTGTGCTGTACGCATCCAACTTCTACCCGCGACCTGTAGGGGGCCTACCCACTTTTTATATATGTAATATTCAAACAGAACTTTTACTGTTTAATACTCTTAGTTTTACGAGATTTTACGAAATCTATGTTATTTTAGAATTTACGAAAGAATGAAAGAAACTTGAAAATTTTATTTAAATTTATTGGACTCTATAAAACAAAGCCTACTTTGTTTATCAAAATCTTAATAATAATTCTCATTCACCGTATATCACGAGCCTAAACCGAAAGTCACCCTAAATAGGCTTTGTGGCAATCAAATTGCTGATCTTCAATCCTTAAATAACCCAACAAAACACACAATAGGATCCAATTTCTTTAATACTCGCACGAGGAGATATGCTATGTGAAAAAAATGTGAAACCCTGGTTTTATAAAATTAATGGCTCTAAAATCGTAGCCTGAAGTCATAATTTCAAACGTAATAATCAGTTTTCGGGTACTTCGGAAGTGGAAGTATAATATAACATTTTTCCAAACTTTAAATGGCGTATCTCGATTTGCTTACAGTACCGTCAACCACGGACATAAGTTTGTTCTAAATCGGTAAATGAATTAATTTCAACTATTTTGCAATATTTGCTGGAGATTTCAGATACATTTCTAAAACATATTTCTTAATACTCACACACACGTGCCATTTTCGATGTTAATTGAGGTACATTTACAACTATTTATGTTTAGATTTATGCCTTAGAATAAAAAATATCCAAAAGCTACGGGCGCACATCAACGTGAAGCAACAATTACTACCTGCAAAGAAAGTATTAATACGTTTACGCGAGTAGTCACTCTGTGATCGTCGTGCGGAATAACATGTTCTGCGCTTGTCAAGTTAAATTGAATTATGCCGTCTTGTGTCGTGCCTGCCAGTAAAAATGCTGTGAAGATCAAAAAGAAAAATGATAGGATCATAATTCATACCTAACAAGCGTATTCAGCTGCCATATTATATAAATATCGAATTAATTCTCCCGTGTGTGATTGTCATAGTAAAATACGCGTCCATTTTGTAAGTGTTGCTTGTATAACAATTTTATTTTTCCCTACTTTTTGAGGACTTTATTCGTTCTAGTATTAAATAGTATTAATATAGTTAACTACTACATCATTATTATTTAGTTACGATGGTGAAAATATATTTTCCCGTACATTAAATTACTACAAACCTTAATAGTTCAAGTATCGTATTGAGTTTAGGATGCATTAAAATACCCGTTACCGTAAGAATGATGTTATTATAATCGTAGATGATAATCTAATGTCATCAACATTTACCCCAAAAAGTGGTAACCTTTCTTTGTTGCCAACATTACGCGGGTGGGAAGTGCGGTGAGTGCGGGACGTTTGTTGAATTTTTGGCTTCACCGCGCGGCGTGCAACGACCCCCGTCGTTACACGCCGCGCGGTGAAACCAAAATCTTGATTTTTGTACGTCGTTTATTCATTAGATCAACAACAATGGCAAGCTTCCATACTTGATTATACCTGAGAAAAATATTAACCATCAATATATAAAAAAATGTGTCACCGAGATTTTTTATTTAAGATACAGGCAAAAAAATTATTAACGTTTTAAGTTTTGAGGTTTTGTCTATATCTGCAAAGCTTCTAATAGCCCGTATCAATATTCGACTCAAGGATAGATTTGCTTACTGTCAGAATTTAGACAGATTTTCCATTCAAAATATGTCAAAATTCTATCTGTAGCTGGAAAATCATAAGTTAAATACTGAAACCGGCCGTAAAAGATTTAATGGTGTCCATCGAAAATTATATAAGTACACAGTTACCTTAATGTAGCTATATTAACATTTCATATTTTGAGGTTATGTCTATATGAATTTAATGAAATTACCTCTTAATAGTTAGCTATGGGTAGTTAGTTAGAAGTAACTAGCTAGCGCTTTACTTCGCTAATGGTATGTAAAGGAGGGCCTAAGATTTGTAAATTCTTAAATTCTATAATAGTAGTTGACTGCCTCGTTGGTCTGGTGGTAAAGCGCACCGGACAAATGTAGCTTTTCTAACGAAAAATTCTCAGTATGAGTCCGGAGTCTGGAATTGTGCCCGGTATATGACAATAGGCTCGCCCCCTATTAAATGCGACCTAACATCGTCGGCGAAACGTTGATGTACTCAGTGCACCTCTGCCGCCTCCTCTGGGGAATATAGGCTTTTTTTTTCTATAATAGTAGAATATCGGTGTAAAGATGAGAAAGGGTATGCTCCGTTGGTTCGGGCATATAGAAAGAATGTCCGAAGAAAGAATGACAAAACTGATATACAACGCGAAAGTGGAAGGATGTAGGTACCGGGGAAGACCTAGACTATCTTACCATGACCAAATAGACCGGGTCTTATCTGAAGGACAAGTCAGGAGTCTCCGTAACCGGCGAGCGTGTATGAGACGAATTATGAGAGTAGAGGAAGCCAGAGAGGTATGTAAGGAAAGAGCCTGTTGGAACTCTGTACTCTCTGCCTACCCCGTAAGGGATCTGGCGTGATGATATAGAATAGTAGAAGATTGATTTACCCCGCGGACTACAAACCATTAAACTGACATTGAAAAACATTAAGTTGGTATGAGTTATAAACAAGGAACAAAAGCAAGAAGATTAACCTTGCTTATAATCTGACTTGAGCAGAGCTTGATCTTGATCTCAAGGTATTTGAAAGAAATCGAGCTATATATTTTTTTTTTCAAAATCTCAGTCTTAAGTCCGAGATCAATTTTTCATCACTAGGCACAAGCAAATAGAGCAATGGGCAAAATCTAATCCAATATTTAAAAAATAAGACCAATATTTTCGCAGACATTTTGATGTTTACAGTTGTACCTAAATTCTACCATACAGCCACCTACTAATATTCCTCTAAAAATTAAAAACAGGTATACCAATAATAAAAAAAATAAAATATTAAGGGTATATGCTAAAATAACAAAACATTCTATTATTATATTAACGAAATGCAGAAGTAACAACTACTTCTTTGTTCTGAGATTATATTACATTTTCATTAACTTCCGAAAACAAAATTTCCCTATTTTGTACATATTATTCCGGTGAGTAGCTGTTAACGTTGCCTTTGTTCGGTATAAATAAAGAAATATTAGTGTTTTCAATACCCAAAACGCTTCCCTTTGGTTTCCCGTCGGTTTGGTTCCTTTAATCTCGAATCTAAAATTCGAAGCCAAGAATCTATGGTGTATCATCATAACCCCATCGATTATGTTTGTTATTCAGAAATAGCTTTCAAGTTTGTATGAGCTTTTTTATATAGTACATATCGTTGGCCCAATGTTATAATGGCACAGCTTACAAAAATATTGATTTGAATTAGCACTCTCATTTCAAGATTATAAGTCTTAATTTTTCATCGGACCGTCATAATATTGGCTTCTTTAAACAATTCCCTGAGAGATTCGCGACTACCTAAGTCATAGATGGCTCTTATAGCCCTTTTTTGCAAGATAAAAATAGACTCAATGTCAGCTGCCCTACCCCACAATAATATACCGTAAGACATGACACTATGAAAGTAACTGAAATAGACCATCCGCGCTGTGTCCACATCAGTAAGTTGTCTGATCTTTCTTACGGCATAGGCAGCGGCACCGAGCCGTTTACCTAAAGTCTTAAAGTGAGGGCCCCATTGTAACTTAAAATCAAGCGTAATCCCTAAGAAAGATGTATCATTGATAAACTCAAGTTTCTTGTTGTTCAACACAATATCACATGCAGTACTTTTCACATTTGGTAAAGAAAACCGTTATACATTTAGTTTTTTTTGTTATTAAGCACTAAGTTATTGGTTGTGAACCAATTATGTACTTGAAGGGTAGCGTCATTTACCTTGTCAACGTTATTTACATGTCTATCTACTTTAAAAATTAAAGAGGTACACTACCTTCGCTTGTTTTTCAATTACTTGAGGTAGGTCGTTAATATATACCAAAAATAGAAACGGACCCAGTATCGATCCCTGAGGAACTTTAGCTTTAGCTGCCTTACACACCCTTCTAAATGTTTTAGCGTAATTTGTAACGTACCTTGCAAAACTTTCATTATACTTTCAAATAGCCTTTCCCCACTTCTACGAATTCCAGTAGTAGCCCAATCACAGAAGGTAAACTTGGGTTTAATATTTCTTACTTTAACGGAAAATTTACTGGTAAATGGTCTTTGTAATATTGAAAAAAATGAGCATAGAATCTACCAGAGCCGTTTAAATTACATACGGGAACACCTAATATATACTCTAATATATTATAAGCTAAAACAGCTATGAAAAATATGTGTAGAATATATATAATAGATTAAATTATAATTTCTTTTTCTTGTAAATAGTCTTTGCACTGTAATAGCACTTATTAATTAGGTACTGGCGTAACTTCGTCTTAAAAAGCGGAAGAGTCAGATTTTTTACATTATTAGATAATTTATTACAAATTATTGATGCTATGCAAAGAAAACTCTTGTTTATTAGTGCTGTTTGTCCGTATGGAATTTCTATTTCCATTTTTTTTGTCGTAACTGTCTTTAATAACTCTTTTTTGCAATTTTATAAAGGTTTGGATTTGGTTTTACAAAACCGTTAACTTCATAAATATATAAAGAAGGAAATGTAAGAATTTTTGATATTTTGAAATATGGTTGGCAGCTAGTAGTATTATTTACATTGCACATCGCTCTGATGCATCTATTTTGGGACTTGAAGAGTAGTTCTTTATGTACTAAGTTGCCCCAAAAAATTATTCCCTATCTCAAAGTGGAGGCTACTATACCATGACAGGCGATTAGCATGGCGTCATCGTTTACAATTATGGAAAGTTTCTGAAGTGCAAAGGACGATTTATTAATTTTCTTACATATAGTGACTAGACCAACGAAGCTATAATAATAGCAAATAAGGAATAAGGACGAATAAGGGACTGTTTGCTAAAACGTGTCCAACGTTCTCTTTGTAAACAATAAAGCCCGATTTACATTCACCGACCTTTTCGAATTCATAAACGGAACGATTTTCACACTTATTGAAATGTATGGACGGGGAGAACGCGTTTGCCAAGCGCTTAAAATTGAATGCTCCATTGAAATGGGGTTGAAGTGTGGAATGTATTCAGCATCCAAACGGCCATCTATGCAAAGCATCTTCAGTAGCATATTTGCACACAATAGCAATGATTGTTCAATCAAAAAATAACTAGAACAGGTAGCAATGCGATATTAAAATAAAATACATCTAGACACATGGTAGTGCGTCAAGCTAAGTTCGGAAGGAACACAAACCACTTTAAGCTACTTTAGATCAGAACCTGTATTTTGTGTATTTGTTAAGGCACCTCGATTATTCTCATCAATCTTACCAAACTAATGTCCAAAAATCATCTTATACCATCGACTAACTTAATTATCAAAAACCTAACCCATTTTCAGGCGACAAATTAAACGTCAATTTCGAAAACAAAGTAATTGAGACGATTACATTTTAACACCATATATCGAACAAGATGCAAAGGATAACTTTGTCTTGTTAATTTATGTAACTAATAAATTAAAAGTAAAAAACTTTATTAAAAACAAGCTTTTATTTAAATGCGCTAAAAAGGATAAAATAAACTTTCCTTTAAAACTTTTACTATCAACTTATAACGTCATTACACAATTTATACGATATAAAATCTTGTCGCGAGGTTTAAGTAATTTGAAAATTTTAAAAATTAAAATCATTCAGATCAAGGTGTTTAATTTATTTGTTTATCTACTCAGGTAAATCTCGCGACAAGCTTTTATATCGCATAAATAGTGTAATGACGTTATAAGTTGATAGTAAAAGTGTTAAAGGAAAAGTTTATTTTATTCTTATTAGCGCATTTAAATAAAAGCTTGTTTTAAAAAAGGTTTTTTACATTTTATTTATTTTTTACTTTTTAGTTATCGCTGGACAGGTTTTTCAGTCCGTTCATCTCATTCAACGCATCATTGTTGCAAGGTCGTTTGCCGGGTAATTTCGAACAGTCTAGGTCTTCAATAAGGAGACCTTTTAATGATTTTACCCTACTTAAGGCCACGTATGCTTGACCAGCAGCGAAGAGCTTCGAGCCTAAGTATACAACGTCATGGTCGACAGTACTACCCTGCATTTTGTGTACTGTGCAAGCCCAGCATAATATAACTGGCAGCATTCTTCGTTTTGCAGTGCCGTGACTATATTTTGCTGGAAATTGCACAGTCTTGGGTTGAATTAAATGTACACCGTTTTTACCGAAGTTTTCTCCTAGACAGGTTACAAACCAATGCTGTTGACGCCTATCTTGCCAAATTACACAAGTCAAATTTAACCAACCGATGCTACAGACTCGAACAATTCCACCTCAGTATCATAACCGAGGACTCCAAAAACCCAGTACACCAAGATTTCAGACGGATTGGAGCAGCGGAGTTTAACTCGCATTCGTATTCTCAGCAAGTCCTTTCATTTGATACTTATTTTGTAGGAAAGCATAAAAAACTTACTAACAAACTTGCAAACTTGGCTATAGAAGTTGGCTATCTTTTTTCGCGTTTATGTTTTCGGTGTGTTGACTTTTCTTTGCCAATATCGGAATAAATTGAGTCTACTGCAATAGAATATTTAACAGAACATTTTTCGATTTTAATAAAACCATATCCAAACGAAACGTTTCGTTGCTCCAAACGAAAATAGAACCTGTATAATGTTAAAACGGTTCTTGCGGTTTTTATTTTTTTATATTTATATATTCAGAACGAATATATATAAAAGAAACGAATATACAGAATATATACTGCTATATTCGTTTTCTCGGAAATAGTATATCATACGATGTGAAAGATATACAACGCAAAAGTGGAAGTTACCGGGAATACCTAGATTTTCTTACCACGAACAAGTAGATCGTGCCTTATCTGAAGGGCAAGTGAAGAGTCTCCGTAACCGGCGAGCATGTAAAGACGAACTATGAGAGTGGAGAAAGCAAGAGAGGGCTGTAAGAAAAGAACCTATTGGAATTTGGCACTCTTTGCCAATTCCCATGGGATCTGATATGATGATATAGGTATGATATAGAAGCATGATGTTGGTATGCACAATTTTTTTACGATAGCTTTTGTTTCTTTCCTTTTATCGTCAAGCAGAACTTAAAGCCTTATAAGTGACTTGATAAGTTCCAACAGCAGGTGGCCACAAGCCTGCCTCCGCCAATCCGAACTGAGTCCGCGTGGTGGAGTATCCTAATCTCTCTTACCTCGATTTGTGGGAGAAGGCCTTTCCCCAGCAAAGGGACAGTATAAGCTGATATTTATTATTATAATGTTTCTTTCTATTTTTTAAATAAATATTGTTTTAAAAATATTTCATGAAAGGGCTACTCACCTAATAAATAGTCTACAGTCCTTGGATCTAGCTTAGCAAGTTGTTCTCTAGAATGTATGTATTGCGCTCGTAAACGCCGTCTCTTCTTTTCTCTTGCCCAATCTTCTGCAAGATTTCGTCCATCAAGTCTTCTTCCTTCGCGATTCGGATGCTCTGGGTCTGGAGTCACGGTGGGCAGGAAGTGTCTTCTACCACCACCCATGATTACCTGTCAATGATTTTATTTAAATAAAGTTGTATTCTCTGCCTACCCCGCAAGGGATCTGGTGTGATGATATAAATAGATAGGTGGTAATGACAAATATAATTAATTAGGGAAACAATAACGGAGACACTTTGACTGGCTCATTGGTCTAGCGGCAAACCGCATTGCTATGTGCTCACGAGGTCCTGGGTTCGATTCCTAGGAGGGACAAAAATGTAATTGTTGTTAGAAAAAATACCAGTATCAATCCGGAGTCGGGCATTGTGCCCAGTAGAATGGCAACAGGCCGCCTCACGTCATCGTCAGCGAAAAGTTGGTGTACTCAGTACACTTCTGTCACCCTCGTTCGGGGAATATAAGCGTAAAAGTGTTTATTTTTCTCACCGACAAAATGTGGACACGTGTACCTTGATCGGTATTCATAAAAAAAATAGAATCGACAATAAAAATATTATCCGCGATATGAGAGTTAGTCGGAATTTCATTACTTTTCATGTGTAACGATATCAAATGAAAAAGAGGTGCCTATTTTATTAGATTAGATTCACGCAGTTATATAAAAATAAATATTTGTACCTTGAAGAGGACTTGTGATAGGGTATTTATTTTATATTCTCAAGGAGTACCGCAATTTTGTACGCTATTCCTTTTGATTAAACGACTGATTGATATACTTGTGATATTATTATATTGGAATCTACTATCTAATAGAGTGCCTCGTTGGTCTGGTGGCAAAGCGCATCGCTTTGTAATCACGAGGTCGTGGATTCAAATCCTAGGTCGGACAAATGTAGTTTTTCTAACGAAAAATTCCCACTATGAGTCCGGAGTCTGGAATTGTGCCCGGTATATGGCAATAGGCTCGCCCCCTATTACATGGGACCTAAGATCGTCGGCGAAACGTGGGTGTACTCAGTACACCTCTGCCACCCCCTCTGGGCGATATAGGCGTGACGGTGTGTGTGTGTGTGAAGTGTACTATATAATGCCACACCTACATTCAACTAGCTGCCTTGTCGGTCTAGTGGCGAATAATGCGCTTTGCGATCACGAGGTCCTGTTTTTTATCCTAGGTGAGACAAAAATTTTTGATAGAAAAAATCTGTATTAGTGCAATTCTATCCGGAGTCGGGCATTGTGCCCGGTAGAATGGCAATAGGGTCGCCCTCTTTTACATGGGACCCAACATTGTCGGCAAAAAGTGGGTAAACGCAGTACATCTCCGCCACCCCCGCTATGGAATAAAGGCGTGACGGTGTTAAGGTTTATTTTTACCTTTATTCCTAAGTGACAGCAACGGAGTACACCTACAATTTGCCAACAAAGTCAAATTGTAATGTAGGGAGTATAATAGGGAGAGGCATATTCCCATTTCATCAGGCACAATTCAGTCTCAGGGCAATTAGGTTCCGAGGAAGTTTTCGAAATTAAGTTGGCGTGTGTTCAAAGAATACACTGGAGTTAATAGTTATCCAATACTGTAATACGTTAAGGATCTTAATAGACATTGATTGCTGTAATGTATTTGTTCGCCGATATCTATGGGTAAATATCGAAATAAAATAGCTGATACATTGGTTTCGCCGACTGACTATTATTGCCGGCAGTCAATCAAAGTTACGTAATTCATTGATTTGTCCAAACCAACATTTAAATCACGTTTCATCGATAAAATGCCTCATTTAAGCTATTTAAGCGTCGCAGGTGATGTTGCGCGATGTCGAGGGACGCCGGCAACGCCGCCCGTCAAGTCTGGCTACGTTTTATTTTATTTTTTTATTTTCTTAGGAAAACATACAGAGTTATAATAACATAGGAAAATGAATGACTAATTCAATTGCTAAACACCAATCACATGTGTCCGCGTTTCCATCGTGTGACCTCGTCTTAACGCTGCGTTGCTTTCGTTGAGGAACAAAAGTCGCAGACTGTACTGTGTTGCGTAACAATAGTAATACACAATGTAACAACCTCTTTGGGTGATATGCAACCGCCAAAAAAAATGGACTTCATAGGTCGCGGGACAAGATGACGTGCTACATCGCCCGACGTCGCGCATCGTCTGACGTCACCGGCAACACATGTCGCGGAAAATTTGTCTCCTAATTAATATGAGGTTTTAGGAGGTGTTGAGTGTACCGTCCGGCTTCTATCTCTTCAATGAAAATAAACGTGATGAAATAGGTAGTCTACACACATGTGTGTATAGTGCGACAAGGATATTTTGGCCCGTGGCTTTTGACAGGGGTGTTGGTGTGAAATTAGGGGTATCATTTAGTAAAATTTTCTTACATCCAGGGAAATATTTCGACAGGTGGGTCCGCTAATTAAAAAAAGAACTTAGGTAAGTTTAATAGCAAACGGCAACTCTGCTACTGTCATGAAGTGTCATTTTACTTGATGATAGCGTTAGTTCCGATTTTGACAGCGGGCCAAATGATCCTTGTAAGACTGTAAACTACATACTTTCTTGGTTAATATCGTACGTGACGTGTAATGGAGAGCGCGTCAGTAATAAAACAACAGAAAATGCGATGCATATTAAAACTGCGCAAGCCAGGCTCATTATCCACTCCTTTGATAATCCTAACGCCGCCGCACATCTAAAGTGCTGTAATCTAATTAACCTTACATAATAATTTACAAAAAGGCTTCATCCAGCTCAAGAAATAATTTGAAATATGCCGACGAGATTTTTCCTCTGAAGTCGATTCAAATTTATAAAATAAATAAGGCTTAATTACTGCTTACATTTAACAATTCCGGCACTGTACCTTCGGGAATTACTTAAGGAAATCACGCAGTGCCGTGAGAAGTGGCGAAATCTTATTTAGAGGCCAAGGTTCACTACAGATTGCTGAGTCAACGCAGTAAGTAAGTAAGAGCACCATAAAGGGACTAACATAACAAATTTAAAATTCGCCGATAATATCACCGTTTTTGGAGCAAAACAAAAGCAGAAATAGGCATCCTTTCCAATAGGATGGAAAACTCAAATAATGACTACATTAACCCCACAAACACAAAATTTATAGTTAGACCTCATAAGGCACTAAATCATTAGATAATTTCATCTTCTTTGGCTCACAGAGATGTACGACGACATATTGATGTGACGAAAAATATGTCACAACCTGACGAACGGTTATCAGCCGTGCATACGATCTGACACTAGTTTCAAATGTTAATTGAGTCATGCTGGAAGGGATAGGACAAAATTGAGAGATCACATAGAAAAAAAAATAATAATAAGGAATTATCCTAGTTCGGTACATTTTTTATCTATCTATCTTCAGCCAAAAGACATCTACTACAGAAAAAGGGCCTGCCCAAAGATCGCCACAATGATGTCTCCGTACTATACGCATCCACCTTCTACCTGCGACCTTCATGAAGTCATCGGTCAATCTTGTATGGAGCCTGACCACTAGGGGTACATTTTTAATATGATAATATTGTTAGAAAGAAAGAAAGAAAGAAATTTATCTAAAACGCCTTACTTGCCCTTAGGTCCCTATCGATCCGTCAAAAAAAATCTAGAATCCACGTTTAAGTACTAAAATCTAGACGGTTCTTCCCCTTAACTAACGCCGGCGCGCGGTCGCGGTAGACAAGTACCTACTAGGTCACGTACAAATAGGCGTAAAACGTATAAATAAATGTAATAATGGGTATTATGCGTCAGTGTCGTCTGTTACGCTGACGACACTCTAATAGTGGCCGGGGCACGGGGCTCGGGGGGCCGTCGGAGGAGGTACGCCGCCTCTACAGGGGGGTCGTGCGATCGGTGACTCTCTATAGGGCGCCTGTATGGTCACACCGACAGCGCAAGATGGCTATCCGCATCGCACGAGGATACCGGACCGTATCTTTCGAGGCGGCAACCCTCTTGGCACGCTTTCCGCCGTTCGACATCCTGGCGGACATGGACGCGAGGGTCTACGACCTACGACCGAACTCGCGTCGTCCGCCAAAGCGACGATTGCGTGCCCGCGCTCGAAATCAGACGGCGGGAACGACGACGCGCTCTGGAGGAGTGGCAGCCAGGAGCACATCGCGCGCAAGCGCGTCGTCGAAGCCATACTGCCGTCCTTCGAAGCCTGGCAACAGCGGAGGAGTGCGCGAATCTCCTACAGGCTTGCTCAGATAATCACCGGTTACGGCTGTTTTGGTGATTATCTGAGCAAGATTGGACGCGAGGCGACGGCGATCTGTCACCACTATGGTGGACACCGGGATTCCGCAGAGCACACGCTTGTCGAGTGCCCAGCGTGGGCCTCCGAGCGGCGGATCCTGGTCGACCGAATTGGACCGGATCTCTCCTTGCCGGCAATAGTAGCGGCTATGCTGGCAGGGGATTCGGCGTGGGGGGCCGTATCCTAATTCAGCGAGACTGTGATGTCACAGAAGGAGGAAGCCGAAGGCGACGGCGCCGGGGCGGAGGCACAGCCCGCCAGGCCCCCCAACCCAATAGCCCGGGGCTTTATAATACGGGCTAACTTGTGTCCCCTGCCGCAACTTCTGGTGGGGAACACCCCCTGCACCAACACCCGCAGGGGGGCATTTGGGGTCGTAGGATGCTGGGGCGGGGGCCATAAGCGTCCTTCACGCGCGACCCTGAGGAGGATGGTGGCACGGTGTGACTCACACCGCCGTGAGCACCGCGACGGTGCAGGGGGGGGAAGCAAGCTACAAGTTTCCCCTCCCGAGGCGGGCTCTTCGGAGCGCGGCACAAGGGAGGCACCGGCGCGTTCCACTCGGAGATCCCGGAGCCCCTCTGACACGTGCCAGTGCCGGCCACCGTAGTGTTTTAGGCGGTAAGAGTCCGACATGCCCCGCCAGCTTCCCCCGAGGTTGGCGGAAGTCCATGAGGACTTCCCCACGAAAAAAAAAATACGTATGTAATAATAATACCTCTTTGTGGGGCGAGCCGGTTATTGTTTCGATGTACTTTTCTATCGATGTACTTGGAGAGGTGGCGTTCGTTCTAGAACTTATACGAGTATAATAAGAACACTTAACCCGGCGACGGACAGTTTATTTTCGGAAGCGACAGCGATCAAATCGAGAACAAGCGATCTAAGTGGGATACACCGGCGACTTTAGCAACGTTATACAGATACTACGAGTGACGCAGCGACTTGCAAGCAGTAATTAGCTGCTAGGAAGAGTAGTACTAGTGTGTACTTGCATTCGACGTACTGTTTTGTGCGTACAGCGCCTATTAAAGTACTTCGTATGTTATTCGCCATTTAATTACCCCGCAAACGTAACAATATCACGTTCTGTAAAATAATGTTCCCTAAGTATTTTGATAGACTCACCACCACTTTGGTCCAAAATATGTAATTGGTAATACGTTTCCACCTCTTAGTAGCGACTAGTCGTCAGTCCAATTCCCTCATGTGACTCTTAAATGCTTGATTTGGTCTGAATGTTTGATTGGTTTGTATCCCAAAAGCGTACTTAGTACTCCCGAAGGCCTTGAAAATAAGAGGCTAGGAGGTAAATATATTATAATACTTACATTCATACTTCTTCCTGGTTCATTTTCCACTAACTGCAAAGCTATGTCTTTACAATCTTTTCGTACGGTAGGTGGAACTCTACTATCGTCTTCCCAGTACCGAGAAGGCGCGTGCGCGTACAGCGCCGCTGGTGTCGCGTGGGTTATCCTCGCTGTTGTCACTATGCCGCTGGATTTCCCTGAACAAATAATACTTTATTTCTAAACAAAGCAGCAGAGGTTAAAAGAGAAAAAAACATCAATCGTGACGCCTATAATTCCCAAGCAGCTGTATGTAACAGAAGTGTATTATGTAACACCTACTTTTGGCCGACTATGTTAGTTTTCTATGTAATAAGGGACAAACCTATTGCCATTATACCGGGGAAACAACAGACAGAAAAAATATACTTTGTCTGACCTAGGAGTCGAACCTAGGACCTTGTGATCGCTGTTTTTATTCACCACTAAACCAACGGAGAAGTTTCAGCATTTAAAGGAGGATTAAGTATCCGGTAATTACCGGGAAAACGCTTGTATAACGTAACATTTGGGTATATTATCTTAAGCGAAAAGACAATTTAGTTATTTAACAACACAATAAATATAAAATCGAACACCAAAATGTAACGTTATCTTTACAAATAAATTATTTATTTATTAATACATATAACATATTTGGCTGTAAATTGTAGACTTTATTTTTCTTAGGATCTTGTTGTAAGGAAAAGATTAAATTTATTTATACTATTTATTTCTAAATGTACCAAGGTTATGAAGTTCCCGTAAACTCGACTCTCCAAACAACCGTCATTTCCTTTTAATCTACAAACAACGTGCCAGATAGAAATTAAACTTTGCAAACAAATAGATTGTGATGTCTAAAAGTTTTTCAAAGAAAACATACGTAAACTACGCAGGTATACATTGGAATGTTAAAGCCTTGCAAAAATATGAAAAAATAAGAAACGTAAGTTATGGATGTGCAAACAAAACTAAATAAAATAAAAAAATGGAGTGCGATGTAATAGAAGTTAAATCATTTTTACTGCCTTTTAAAGCCTCTTCACGGGTAAGAGAGTAGCTATTCTACTTTCCAGCTTAGAATTGTATACACGGTGTAATTTTATACATCCTGGAGCGAAAGCCCAGCAAATGTATCCAATGCCTTCTGTTCACTGGTAATAAAAAGTGACTAAAAATCTTTAAGAAGTAACATCTACCTACTGACCTATGCGAATATAATAGCTAGGTTGATATCCGGAATACAGAAGGTAACAACCAGCAAGCTGACTAGCCGTGCGGCCCCTCAGAGTCATTTGTGCTTGGTACAAGTACATTTGGTTTTAATGCACCAGATGTTACTTATTTAAGTGTCTTTTTTCACCCTTTTAGTACTAGCGAAATGTATGCATTGGATACTTCACCTAGCCTTTCGCTCCAGGACAACTAAAATTACACCGTGTATAACTTGAAACCATATTCTGAGTTTCTACATAAATAACTTGTACATTATTTTTTCCGAATACACATTTTTATTTGTAACTAATGTCACATCAAAGCCAACATCAAAGTCCTATCAATACGGAGTTCAATCCATATTTTTCCGTTCACTGAACGATCTTTTCAATAACAGTAACGTTATTTACACAAGGGAATTTATTGTATCACACAAATATTTTTATCTCAAATGGTATACTTTTTTATTCCCATAGTGTTCATATCCATCTCCGTAATATCGCTGGGGACAGAACATCTTCAATGCCGATCTTTTATACCAATAGTTTTTTTTTCATAAAAGGTTCTTTCATTTTGTAAGATTACTTCGCATTTTTTGTTTCAAAGTTTATTATGAATGTAAGTGCTATGTACAAAATTCTTCTAAAAATGTTACGAATTTAAATCAAAAAATGTTCCGTAGCATTCCATCAAATAATTTCACGAGGAATAAAATGACAAACACATAATAGGATTTCAGAATTCTAGGAAAAAAGAATGCGTATTAAAAGCATGTGATTTCCGAAACCTGGATAAATGTAACCTGGAATAAAGGCTTATATTGATTTTTTTAGATTTAAATAACGTTTTTATCACAAGATTATTCTACTCTATATCATGTACATTTTAATACCATTTTGTTTTAAATGCTCATATTGGCAATATTACGTGGAAGAAACCTTTGCCTTCTACTATATAGAGAATCAGACAGCTTAGCACGAAAGTGCATATCACGTTAGCGTCACGCTAGTGAGATCATATCGATCGATCCTTGTCATACAACAAATTTACCAAATAAACATGAACGTGACAGCACTATTACTCGCTAGCGTCTAGCTAACGTCAATCTTTTTATGCGAATTCCTTATATCTCTGCGTTTATTTGCTTTGCAAAATTTATAATCTCTGGTTGAAATTTGTATGACGCCAACCATTGCTAGATTAGAACCCTTAATTTAACTCACCCGCTTCATGCGCCCAATCCACTAGTGAAGTGACTTTCGAGGTGATAGTTGATGCGCAGTTGTTGAACCTGCCTCCGGAGTCAAGGCCTAAAGTTTCGTACCGAGCTTTCACTCCACAAAGTAGGGCCGTGGCACAGGCTGAAGACTCCCCTGTTTGAGCGTCGATGTTGTATGTCTGTTGATAAGGGCACTATTTAAAAAGCAAGCCTAGTCATTAGCTTGTAACGAACCGATTTTTGAATAAATTGGAAAATTAGCGTCGCCACTGCAGTTACGTATACGAAATGTAGCTCAAGCAAGTACTACGAGAGGGTAATCTTCATGATTCTTCTTTTCACTTTAAAATACGGCAGTTATCAGCCTAGCTTTAAGAAACGAAAGATTCCATTCCATCTTAATCAATAGAACTGAACTATGACTCAGTTACAAAATGTCACCTACCTATTAGTATTTAATCTTTATTGATATTGCCGTAGCCGTGCTGACCTGCTCAAACTTAGCAGCAACCATAATATAGTCTTTATATGTATCTACACATGGCGGAGCAGATCTCCCACATGGTGGACGATGACCTGGTAAAGGTTCCACAACCTTGAAGAATAAGAGGCTTGACCTTGACATCAAAGGTCATCATGTTTATCTTTAAGGCTTTTGTCTTGTAGTCTTTCGGCTGATGATAATGATAAGGTACCTACCATAGGTTAAAACGGCGTCCATTAACTGGTCAGCAATTATAAGTTAAGATGATTACCTTTGCTAAAGCAACAGCTGGAAATGTGTCCCACGCAAGGTCGGTATCTTCTCCAGACTGGCCTTGTCTTTGGCCGCGGAGAATCCTGGCGGCTGTTGCAGTAGTTAGGCTCATTCCGTCACCAACCACTAATATCACGTTCCTAAGTAAAATAACACAATGTAAGTTGATTAAATTCTAAGGTAGCAATGGTAATAGTATTGACATTTAGATCAACCCTGATTGGTAAAAAGGTAGATTCAGATCATCCTTTAGCAAATCTGATTGCTAGTGCATAATGTTGTATTATACTCATGGTGTATGACCAAGCGATCTGCCAGTGATCTAAAATATCATTTAAAATTTTGTATTTACTAAAGCAATTAATCAAACACCTGCTGCCCATTTGTTCCAATAAAATACTGTTCAATCGATGCCATAGCGTTTCTTGCCATTAGTGCAGTAACAGATTTATTAGATTTCGTTCTCGAAATCCTACTACTATTTGATGCTAGGGTTCGTTGTTCGCACCGTGGCAATTTTGGAAGCTATCTATACAACGAGTTTGTTCTATAGTCCTGGCGAAATTACATGTCCGTAACACATGGCTCGTTTATCACGCCTTTGCGGTACGTTTTAACTTGCAGCAAAATGTTTCACGGATCTTACACGTAAAATTTTGGTAAACTTTAATTGAGGAAGCACAGAATGAGTTTAGATAATGGCTTCAGTTAAAATCGTTGTCAGTTTAAGTATTGAATAAAACATTGTATTAAAAATAATAAAAAAATCGGCCTGTATTGTCCTACTGTTGTGCAAAGGCCTTTCACAAATTGAGGTGAGAGAAAAAAATTACCTTAAATATTATTTTTGCCAAAAATAGTTCAAGTAATTAGGCATTACTAACATATATCTTTAAGTAGTTGCTAGCCTACATATTTATCTTAAGAAAAACGATATTCGAAAGGTAATCAAGATGTTAGGCTAACAGCCTTTAAAACTTCAAATACTGACTGAATTTTTTTTATAAAAATGAGTTATTTAGACCAACAGTTATCAAAAGCTTTTGCTTTAATAAATGGCGTTGTGTAGTTCCATGATTTAGTTACACTGTAGTTTCGACGTACTTATACAATATTCAAAACCTATTTGAAGGGCTCCGAGAAGTGGATGTTCCACCGTACAACATATAAGTTGTTTCATATAATATTTACGAGGTGAAAGTCGATTTGGGATGTGTATTTTGTTTGGTAGATTTATCTTGGATTTACTTTGGGTTTATTTAAATAGTATCTAAGTGTAGATAAATAGTTTTATTAGAAAACAAACTAAGATAGTCGAGGCTAATAAACACGTTTACCGAAAAACGAGTTATAGTGACTAAAGTATTTGGATTTTTCATAATTATTTATTTTTTTGGATAATTTGCCCTATGTGACAGAGTCCCTTGCTATAATCACCGGATTTACGAGGTAATGCTCAACCTTTGGGTCTCCTGTAGAGTCAACAAGCGTTGTAGAAAGAACTTCAATAGATTCCTTGGACTTGAATTAGGACTAGGCCCATTAAGGTTATAGGTAACATTTTGTATTGTAATCATGCTAGAATTAATTACAAGTTCCTTATTTGATTTGCCTATACCATTCCACTATATAAGACAAAAAAAAAATGGGTGAATTAAATTCCTGTACAAAATTGAGTTATTTGTCTCCATGAAAAACGCCAACAGAATAATAAAAGAAAACTGTTGTATTTCCAACACAAATACAACAAAAACGTAATAAAACTAACCTCAACATATATTAACGCGAACATACATTAGGGACTGTAATTGTATACGCAACATATCACAGTGTTTACCTACAGGTTCAGTGTAGTGTTTGTTCTGTATTGTCCGCGGGGAAGCGGCGGGATCTTAACTCGTGTTTGCTGGTATAAAGTCGGATTCAGCCGAGAGACATTGGTTATGTAATGTAACGCACAATTTAAACCAAATTGTGTGAAGGCTTCCGTTACTTCAACGCGAACTGCAAGGGCATTCCTGTTCACGAAAAAACTGACACTCTTCGGATCAGCAAGAACGCCGATAAAGCTTTACATGTAAATATTTACTTTTAAAATAAATCTACCCCAACTAAAGTGGCGTGTGTGATGTTACAGTCTACTTAGAATTACATAATCTATATTTCGGTGAATCGGCATTTCAAATTCAAAATATACAAAAATAATTACACAGTCAATGGCTTAAAATAAAATCAAAATATAATTGTAATTTAATGTGCTATAAATCTTCCAATTGTGGAAATACCATTAAAATACTTATGTAATGAATCACACATTCACTGGATATCAGGCACTTATGTTAAAAGTAATTTACATTACACAATACATTACACCTCGTCTGGACACGATATTAAAACGTAAAGGAAACGAGTGTGAAAGTACTCGTTTCGCTTTGCCCTAGGGGATTCAAACGCAGACGGTTGACGTAAAGGAAAATATGAGAATCATAATTGAGAATGAAATGCGCGCGTGTTTTTCGTGGCTATGATTTGATTTATACTGTTTGTGTAAAAAGTTGAACACGTAAGTGAACGTAGAACGAACTCACTTAACCCAATTTTTTTCTATCGTGAAATCAACATCGTAAATAGCAGACAATAAATGCAACAACTAGAAATAAACATGGGGAATAGGAATAAATAGATGACCTATTCTCTCTCACCTAGATTTGTGAGAGAAAACCTTTGATCAGAAGTAGGACAGTAGGTATAGGCTGATGATAGCTAATATAGAACAGCTCTTCTTTATAAGTACAAAGATATATAACCTAAACTACACAATATTAAACACCTTTCGAAAGAAGATAAATACATCAAGCTCAATATTATTGGGTGCAAATAATCGCACCAAATCGAATCTTATTCCTATCTCAAAATCTTTGTACAAACACGGAACCTCATGTAAGCGTAGGGGAGGAAATATCTACTTAAACGTCATCATTCGCTCCAGTTGAAATTTCATATTATTCAAATGTTTTTTTTTGCTAAAATCCTAGCAACCCCAGCTTCAGACAGGTAGAAAGAAAAATCTCATCATAATTTTGCCTATTTGAATGAATCAAGAATAAATTTAATTCTGCCTATTTGCACTATATTCTTATTTATTTAACAAAAACCTTTTATGTAAATCAACTGAGCTACTGGCGAAAACCAAAAATTCCACGTGCTTTTTGAGATTAACGCCTTTATACATAGAAAAATACGTGGCGGGCAATTTTAATTTACATATACTGCGATATATTACCAACTAGCTTGAGCCCGCGTTGACTTAATACAGGAACCTAACATTTTTCCGGAATAAAACGTGTGTGTTAATGCATGTAATAAGCTATCTGTGTGTCAAATTAGATCCAAATCGTTTAGCCGTTTTTTTCGTGATTGAGGTACAAAATCCAAACATACAAACTTTCACATTTATATTACAGTAGGATACCTACTGACATACATATAATGACCGATACTTATAGATTACCGGTTTCATAAAGAGATTTTTTTATCGCAACATTGTAACTGGTTACGAAACGCCCATTATATTGTCGGGGCAAAGCGCTTAAAATGTATGAAGCTACTTACTTAGCGACTGGATTCTTATCAGCAGCGTATTGTAGACGTTTTTGCAGGGTTTCTTGTGCCTGGGCGTACCAGTAGTTGCGATCTGCAAAGCAATTGAATAATTAGGGTTTTATAAGATAATATCATCATAATCATATTATGATATTATCATCAATTAAATTAGTTAAAAAGCTCTGTAGAAAGAAAGACGAAAGCGTGGCAGGACTATGTCTCTTCTTTGAATCTAAATGACAGTATGACGGAGATGAAGAAAGAAATATACCGGCAATCCAAGAATGCCACCAAAACCTTAGTGAAAGAAAAGCGTGAAAGAGCTAGTGTGATTGAGGAGGAGAGGCTGACGAAGAACTTCGAGAATAACACCAAACTCTTTTGGAGCAAGGTGAGAAAGGCTCGAGGTGATTTGTCAGGCTCCAGAATGGAAAAGATAAAATCTAAGGATGGTGACATTCTTGCAGACACACAAGCTGTGCTAAACCGGTGGAGTGAATACTTTGGAGAAATGTATGAGAATGCCCCGGATGCTGGTGCCACAGACGAGCCCAGAGGCGAGTTTGCGGCACCAGAATCCACAAAGAACATCACTATGGAAGAAGTTGAATGGGCGATACGAAGTATGAAAAATGGTAAAGCTGCGGGAATAGACATGATATCTGCCGAGATGATTAAATATGTTGAAACTTGCGTCCGGGACGCTTTTTGGGTCCTCGCAAATCTTTGCTGGAAGACCGGTAGAGTCCCTACAGATTGGCGCCGCGCAGTCATAGTACCCTTGTATAAAGGCAAGGGCTCACAATATGACTGCGCCAATTACAGGGCCATCAGTTTGATCAGCTTGGCAGCTAAGGTGTATGGTAAAATTATTGAACGGAGAATGCGCGAGAAGTCCGATGGAGTGTTGTGTTTCAGGTCTGGAAGAGGATGTTCGGATCAAGTTTTCTCCCTCCGCAACATCGTAAAAAAGCATCTGGCAGTAGGCCGGAAGGTTTTCTGCGGTTTTGTGGACCTGGAGAAGGCGTTTGATAGAGTCGTGCGAAAGAGACTTTGGGACATTTTGCCAGAGTATGGTATAAACGGCACCCTGTTGCGAGCCGTCCAGTCCACCCACGTGGACAGCAAGGCATGCGTACGGATGGGTAACACGTCACCTTGGTTTGACGTTAAAATCGGTGTCAAGCAGGGTTGCGTGTTGTCCGCTAGACTGTTTATAGTGTATCTGGATAAAAGTCTTCAAAGACTGTGTGCGATGACTGAAGGGGTAAAAATGGGTGATCTAGTGATAAACCACCTATTGTATGCATGTGACGCGGTTTTGATAGCGCCAACAGCCACTGATCTGCAAACACTAGTCACAGTTATGAGAGACGACTGCATGAATAATGGCTTACATTTGAATGTGAAGAAAACCAAAATTATGGTTTTTGAACGGGAAGAAACCAGAACGAATGCAAGGATTGTGGTTGGTAACGATGTGCTGGAGCAAGTGAATGAGTTTGTAGATCTTGGATGCGCCTTCAGTAAGGATGGGAAATACACCGCTGATATAGAGAGAAGAGTGAATGCAGGTAATAGAGTGAATGGTGCGATGGGAAGGCTACTTGGGAGCCGGCACTTAAGCCAAAAGGCGCAGCTGGCCATGCATAACGGAGTGCTTGTCCCAACGCTGTTATATGGCAGTGAGAGTTGGGTATGTAAGAAGGAGAACGAAAGCAGGATCAATGCGGTCGAAATGCGATCTCTGCGGAAGATGTGCGGAGTCACGCTGACCGACCGTATTCGCAACAGCGTAGTAAGAAAGCGAGTAGGTATGAAAGATAGTATCGGTGTAAAGATGAGAAAGGGTATGCTCCGTTGGTTTGGGCATATAGAAAGGATGCCAGAAGAAAGAATGACAAAACAGATATACAATGCGAAAGTGGAAGGATGTAGGTACCGGGGAAGACCTAGACTATCTTACCATGACCAAATAGACCGTGTCTTATCTGAAGGGCAATTCAAGAGTCTCCGTAACCAGCGAGTGTGTATGAGACGAACTATGAGAGTGGAGGAAGCCAGAGAGGTATGTAAGGAAAGAACTGGTTGGAACTCTGTACTCTCTGCCTACCCCGCGAGGGAGCTGGCGTGATGATATAGATATAGATAGATAGATCATCAATTAAAAAACTTCCACTGAAGTATTTAGGCCTCCCTAAATATCGCGACGACGACCTACCAAACATTGCCATGACTGCTAGAAGATATATTATCAAATTTTTTTTATCCAAAATAGTAATAATTTGTGAGATGTTTTAATACATACATATAGGGTGTAAAGGAAATGTAATGTATAAAAATTGAAATAGAATATACAAGCTGTAACATAATAAACGCAAGATCTGAAAGTAGTTTGTTCTAAATCGGTAACTACATTGATTTCAACAATTTTAATGTATGTTACATTTTTTTTAATTTTCACTAAATGCTTTTACTCTTTCAGTGCGCTATAACAAACTAAATTAATTATTGATTCAAAGAAATATGGAGATTTCAAATGCATTCCTAAAACGTATTTCTCAAAACGCACACATACATATTCAAGTTTCATTGTTAATTGGGTTATAAAAGTGCTTAAAAAAGGGGTAAAACCATTAAATTTGGAAATCTGGTTTTCGTTTTGAATTTATAAAGCAATTCTCTAATCGGAGTATCTGAAGTCTTGCGTTTATTATGTTACACCTTCTAGTACCAATCAAAACGACAACTTTTGCGATGTTACCATTGGAACGATAAATAAAAAAACCAGCCGGAACTCCTTATTTTTTATTTCCCGTAAGTGTTTTCGTAGTAACAATTACATTGTATTGATGGATACTAGGGCTTTATTTAAGCTTAGCGCACCTATTTGTTATTTTTATATCTTATATGAGCAGGCAAACCAGGGGGGAAAATGAAGTAAGCAATGTAACAAGATTGTAGCGGACACGTATCAGATAAGTACAACCTGCCTTCAAATAAGGATGCCAATGTACTCGTACGTACAAAGTAAGTCTTCATTACTTTTGATCTCATGTTACAGGGGTAAGTACCTCTCAACTTAATTAATGGAATATTTTTTTTTTAACGTAGCCCCACTCTGGGATTTATTCCTGTGTCGTGGGTGCGTTTACAAACATGAAAATTCACATACACAAATACCCAGACCGGAACAAATAATTGTGGATCACACAAAGATTTGTCCCGTGCGGGACTCAAACCCGAATTCAGTAACAAACATCTAAACATTTCACATTTATAATATTAGTAAGACAAGGACTGAGTTATATTATAACCCTCAAAGGCAAATTTGGGTGTGAAAACAAGTTTGAAATGAAGAACATTATATTTTTATATATAAGCTTGTTTCTTAAACATTTATATTTTATTCAAAGTTAAGGTAGCCTCTCGCTTAGACCCGAAAAGAGGTAGCTTCATTTTTTAGTCTTAATGATACACGGGACCTAAATGTCGTCATAATATATGCAGTACATTTTAATAGCATTTTCTGTATCTCAATTTTAGGCTAAGACTATTTTAGGCTCCTGAATACGTTTTCAGGAGAAACATGGATACTACTGGCCTAGGATCTATTTTTGTGGAGAACAGTCCTTTATGGCACAAATAACATTAGGTTTTTGGGGGCCAAAGCTGCTCGGGTCCGTAGGATTTACTCTAGATTCCCTACAGGTAGTCCTTGGGCAATGCTAAACAAGCAGTACCGGTGATATGCTATGGCCGTGACTGATTTCTACCCTCCCAACAAAGTCATGCCCTCAAGCGACCCAGTCGTGTTTGGGCATGTGCCAGGTGGTGCATTAGGAGGGTCTAACCCGATCATACCGATTCGGAACTTCCCTTAGCATATTTAGACTGCATCGGCCACTATCTATTATTGAGTAAGCGAGCTACATTTTCGACACCCATCGTCATTTTTCGTCATGTGAGATAAGAGTCAATCGAAGACAAGTCCTCAATAAGAAAGATTCACTCACCATAAGGCTCTTTAGCCTCAGTCTTCTGCGGGGCCGGTGAGAGGACGCTGGTGCTGATAGTGGACATCATGATCGCGATGCAACACCAAGCAGTCATGGTTCACAAGCCTCATCGGTGCAACAGTCTCTCGCCGGTGCGCCGAAAAAACTTCCGAGCCGTTACTTACTATTGGTAATTGGTTTTAGATCTTCATTGGTGAGCGGTACTGCAAAGATGGAAAACGTAATTAAATTAGTTTTTACCCTAATTAACAATGAAACTTGTATGTGCATGTGTGCATTTTGAGAAATTCGTTTTAGGAATGCATTTGAAACCACCTTATTGCTATGAATCCAGAATAAATTTAGTTTTTTATAGCGCGCTGAAGGAGTAAAGCATGTTTTGCAAATTTAAAAAAAAGTAAGGTAGATTAAAAATCGTTAGAATCAATTCAGTTACCGATTTAGAACATACTACTTTCAGGTCTTGCGTTTAATATGTTAAACCTTGTAGATGTATGGGTCTTTATAAGGTATGACCTTTGTTTCATTCTGATGTTGACGGACGATTTAGCGCAGTGGTTAAGAGCTTAAGCCGCTCCGCCCACTGTATCTAATAGTTTGGGTTCGATTCCCGCACGGGACAAATCTTTGCGTGATCCACAATTATTTGTTCCGGTCTGGGTATTTGTGTATGTGAATTTTCATGTTTGTAAACGCACCCACGACACAGGAATAAATCCTAGTGTGGGGCTATATTTTAAGGAAAAAAAAAATGTATAAGCTCTATTACTCTTAATTTTCCTCAATATCCATTCAGTACTTTTTGAGTGAAAGTGTAACCATAACAACCATGGATGGATGCATACATCCTCATAAACGTTTATAATACTAGTCGGGTAACTTATTCAGTTATCAATTATCAGATAATAATGCTATTAACTCATGTAGGTACCTACATCCTGTAAGTATGTTTGCATTGAATTAGTAATATCCGGGGGAGGTCGTGATTAATTAATGAGCGGACAGACGGCAATAAGCATATCCCGATTATAATCTCAAGGTTCGATAATGTTCAGGGCTCTTATTCGCTATAACCAAATGCGCTGTATTACGACACCTTCGTGAAATGATCCCGTAATTGTGTTATGTATCCCACTGAAGTATCGTCAAACGATCATTTCTCGAATATATCTTAATGTGATGCGGACTTATTTAATGGGTCAATGTATCCAATGATGTGGATAAGAAATCTAAAACAATGAACACATTTTTGAACATGAACATTGATTACGAATGTCGGGACGCATATTAGGAAAGAGAGCACGGACACAATTCGACCCAGTTTCGCGAAACACGCTCTACCCCCTAAAGTTGATCTGAAATGTTGTTAAGTATAATTTATCAAAATTCGCTAAATACTCAATGTCCGATGTCCGGCGCAAACATACGCACAAAGTTGATACGTATTACGCAATACTATTTTTAAAGATCATAGGTGTATACTGCTATAAAAACACGTTTACTCTGTACTTATAAGACTTGGTAGGTGCTGCTGATACAGCATTGTTTGATGAAATAAAGCTCTTATAGAGATCAATAAGACATCAATACCCCGTGTGATAAATAGGACATGATGTTATACGCACGGAGTACTGGAATAGACATGCCTTGTTCGTATGACATATTGACGGAAATAACAAAGCAATAACAAGAGAAATTAAGCTTTTTAGTTGTTAATATTAGAGTGCTTATTTAATTAATAATAATTTCTGAACTGTGTCATTATAAGATTCTGACATATTTGACCGTTAAGAATTCTTCGAATTTATACTATCAATAAGCTGCTACTGTTATAGGCAATGTTTGCTTCGGTGTGAGCTGTATCGAAAAGCGTTTGGCTCAACATGTGCTGGAGGGGAACAGTCTCCTCAAATGCTGATTTTCAGGCAAAGACTCCCCAATAGCTATTTATACAGAATGGATTTTTGAGACGGGGCAGTAAGGGCAGCAACTTCAATCATTGTAACTACAGGAAAAGAGTCTTAGGAGACTATCCATAACTTTAAATGACATTTAGAGCTGCATTTACAAATTTTGAAGAAAATGTACAGTAGTAAGTAAATGTGCATTTTACACAAAAACCCTTTTTTGATGCTAATGGATCCTGTTTCTTATAAGAATTATAAACTTCTATCGGACCAACTGAGGTTGAAGTACTGAAAAATTGAGAAATCACAAAAAACTTTTCCCATAAATTTTGCACGATATCAACGTCGCTTTCGTACCTTGAACTTACTGTCCCGTTTCAGAAATCTGCTATATATATATACAAGCTGTAACATAATAAACGCAAGACCTGAAAGTAGTTTGTTTTAAATCGGTAACTGAATCGATTCCAACAATTTTTAATGTACTTTACATTTTTTTTTAAATTTGCAAAAAATGCTTTTACTCCTTCAGTGCGCTATAAAAAATGAAATTTATTCTTGATTCATAGCAAGAAGAAGATTCCAAACGCATACTCAAAACGTATTTCTCAAAACGCACACATACACGTACAAGTTTCATTGTTAATTGGGGTATAAAAGCGCTTTAAAAAAGGGTAAAAACCTTTAAATTTGAAAATTTGGTTTTCGTTTTGACTTTAAGAAGCAATTCTCTAATCGGGGTGTCTGAGGTCTTGCGTTTATTATGTTACACCTTGTATAAATATATATATATATATATATATATATATATATATATATATATATATATATATATATATATATATATGGATTCTTCTATTAAAATACCCTGCGACACATTTAACTCAGGAGTAGAGATGTGACTTTGTTAAAGGGCAAAATGCTCATAAAATATCCGGATAAACAACCCAAAAATATGGCATAGAAATGTAATGGCGCAGAAAAAACAGGAAAGCTCGATCAAGCGGATCGTTTGACGGAAAATCTATATAACAGATATCTGGGGGGGACCTTGGCGAATTATGATAATGGGTATGCGGTGACAGGTATAAAATATTCGTGACTGTCGATTTATTGACTTGTTCTTTATGGGTTTTGTTCATCTACCATGATTCCTCGCAATCAGTCTCAAAACCAATGTATATTGTATTATTGTGTGTATTATTATAGATCTGAAGACGTTTACATCCATAACAATAAGAAATATAAGTTTTAAGAAATGTAGCCTGGCTACGGAATAAACGCTCAAAAATATAATAAATTTGTTTTTCTATCGCTTGAAATATTTTATACAAAATATTGTAATATATTTGTATATATGAAATCTTCTTGTCTTAGCACTGTGGCGAAACGCTAACACAAACAAACATATAAAGACTTCTGAAAATATTACTCTTCCTTTTGGCTTCTCCGTAGTGAGGTAGAAAGTGATCACAGAATAGTTCATATTTCATCAGAATGAAACAAATTATAGCTATGAAAATATCTGATTTGTCCATTTTGTTTATTTTAGCTGGTATAGACCACCTATAGCATTTTTCATGAAGGATGGGTACTGCGTCAGTTGTAGGCGTCAAAGAAAATTATACTTTATTCAATGGCAATAAAAGGCATGACCTGTTTCTATACTTATGGTTTTATGCCTTAATGTAATTGAATTAAATATTAATTTCGTTTGGCACTTAGAACTGTCACTACCCATCTTATGTGAAAAATACTTTATTGGTGAATTCGTATAGTGCCGGTAATCATAGTCATGTTATAGTAAAAAAGTGCCAGAAAAAGATTTCTGTTCCTTCACGGTTAAACACGACGAACTGTCTCCGACGAACTTCGTCTAGCGGTTAGAGTGAAGACTGCTTCACTCACTTTATTAAGTAGTTGCAGATTGTATACCGCACGGGACAAATCTTTATCTGATCCACAAATGTTTGTTTCAATGTTACGGTTTGTGTAAATTACATATTTGTTAATGAACCCACGATACGGTAAACATTCCTGGAAGAAATTGCTATAAGCAATAAGGCCGCCAATTGTACCCTATATTGTTTTGTACCTTACATTATTGTTTATTTATAATTTGGTGTACAATAAAGAGTTTTCTATTCTATTCTATTCCTAATGTGTACACAAACACCAAGATCTAAACAAACATTTTTAGATCACACAAAGTTTTGTCCCGTGAATCGAATCCGCGACTTCATCGTTCTAGTTAGGGAAGCGAATTACGCTCTAACCAAGCTCTCTAATCGAACCGTCATCAATTTAATTCAATCTTATCTCTCTATTTTATAGCAGTTAAAAAAAACAGTGACAGCCTAGTGGTTAGGCCGTTGTACTGCAAAGTCAGAAGTCTCGGGTTCAAACCTAGGCACGCACCTCTGTCTTTTCGAACACATGTGCGTATTAAAAATTGATTATCACTTGCTTTAACGGTGAAGGATAACATCGTGGACAAACCTGCATGCCTAAGAGTTTCTCGAAGGTATGTGAAATTCACCAACCCGCACTGGGCCAGCGTGGTAGACTATGGCCTAAAACCTCTCAGTTTGAGAGGAGGGCCGTGCCCAACAGTGGGATAGTTTTTTAACAGGGCTAGTATTATTATTTTATTATTTTTCTTTTTAAATGTTGGGAAGACTAACATCTTCTTTATATTGAATACAAAAAAGAGATAAACAGCCATTGAAATTATTAGTAGAGACTTGTCCACTAATATTTTTTAATCACAGTTAGCAACGATAATAATAGACTAATGGTTACGAGACTAATTTGCGATAACATCGCCGACATCAAATCTATTAAGGTTGTTTATTGCTTATTAGGTTGCGTATAATGTATTGTTAATGTTTGACGGCCGCTAGCTAAATGGACGTATTATCTGATAAGTATTTACTTGGAAATCATTCGGGGGTAACTAATTTACCTTCTATTGTAGTATACAAATTGCGAATTTCTACACAATTCCCTGATGGTAGAGGATCACAAAACAAATTATGGTGAGTTTAGAAAATAGACCACATGTTAATTATCTTTCAGTCCTCTTTTATATAAATATGTCTTATTGACGTCAAACATTGCGTGACCATGGGTACTGCAAAGCATTTGAAATGACGGGAACTTAAAAATAAAAAATAATCTATCTATCTATCTATATCATCACGCCAGCTCCCTCGCGGGGTAGCCAGAGAGTACAGAGTTCCAACAGGTTCTTTCCTTACATACCTCTCTGGCTTCCTCCACTCTCATAGTTCGAAAAATAATCCGCGATAGAAACCAAAAAAATAGGTTTATTTTAAATACCGTCACACCTTTATTTCTGAAAAGGGAAAAGAAATGTGTGTACACTTGTGTGTGTTAAATCCCATTGTAATTTAGGATGTATGTAATGGTAATCACAATTATAGACTTCATCATCGATATATCATAACAAGATACATACTCCCGTATAAAAATTACAATAAAAAACGTCCCCAATTCCACGTGAGAGGTATCGTTATGAAATAAACATACATTAGGGCATATTGTACTAGTGTAAATGCACTTAAAGTTGTATTTGCAAAGCCATGGGCTAAAAGCAATAAAATTGTACGACGGACGCTCGTTGGCAGAATACAAAATGAGTGGAGTCATTATTAACACAATATATTTTTTTAAACTTTGTAAAATATGCGGTAAACACAATATAGGTACGAGTACTTTTATGGTATTGTAGATGTTTTTTTTTTTACTAAAAAATCGTAGTCCTACACCAGGTCGTCGGCGGCCCTGTCGTGGCGTTTACAAACATGAAAATTCACATATACACATACCCAGACCAACAGAAATAACTGTGGAGATTTGTCCCGTGCGGGAATCGAAACCGCGACTATTAGACGCAATGAGCAGAGCAGTTTAATATCTTAACCACTACGCAAAATAACTTGGAACAGCCATTTTTTAACCTATTAAAACCTTTTGCTATTACAAACATATCCTCCTTACAAAAGTGATTCAAACAAAACACAGTGTACTGTGTGTACGAATGAGAGGGGACGAAGATAGTAAACTAAAGCTGTAGCTTTAGTTTACTATCTTCGTCCCCTCTCATTCGTCATACAATAATCGTACATCGTTCTGTTTGCATCTCATTTCGTGTAAAACTAAAATTACATAAATCAAAACACTTAAAAAAATATGTGTAACCGAGTGAGGATACCGGTATAATGAAAAAACGGAAAATTGCCCAGTACTATGGGTATATTCAATATTCGCACGTAATACAGGGTTTTACGTAAGATTATCGGCAAACGCGGGCGCAGCAGCGCGCACACCGCACTCGGGTATCGATCGGGCGAGACTGTCCGGCCGGACGTCGCGGCCGCCGGCCCGAGGGAGCGAGGTGAAGGGTGGCTCTTCCCCGATGCATGCACACATCGTGCGTTGGTGACCATCGTCAACTCAGTAATAGTTAAAACGCCGCGTTACATGTGTAATACCAGGGGGAATCAAAAAGTAGTGAGAACGACATACTCATCGGTAAAAAAAGAAAAATAAAAATTGTAGGCATAGCTCAGATACATATTTGTAATATAAATAAAAAAAAAATCTTTGATTCTCTTTTGTTTTTTTCCAGAATGTAGTCATTTGTTTGCTTCGTGACGGAACGTGTTCTCGAAAATGGAGAAAAACGAAGTGCGAGCCGTTATTAAATACCTCTGTTTAAAAAAGTTAACGACGCAAGAGATTCATTGCGATTTGGAGGCAAAATTAGGAGAGTCTGCTCCGCCGTATTCCACTGTCGCAAGGTGGGCTTCTCAATTTCGAGTAGGGAGAACGAGCACGGAAGACGAACATCGTTGCGGCCGTCCATCGACGTCATTCACCCAAGAAAATGTTGCGAAAGTCGAGAAAATTGTATTGCGCGATCGAAGAGTTACCATCCGATACTTAATTCAAGAAACGGGCATTTCATATGGAAGTATTCAATCCATATTGAAACAATCTTTGAATATGAGAAAAGTCTCCGCAAGATGGGTGCCGAGAATGTTAACCGACAGTCAGAAACAAAATCTACTTGACATTTCGAAAATATTGTTGGACAAGTTTCAAGAAGATTCTGAAAACTTTTTATCTCGTTTCGTAGCAATGGACGAAACATGGGTCCATCATTTTGATCCCGAGACAAAACAGCAATCTTTGCAATGGAAACGGCCATCATCACCGACTCCGAAGAAGTTCCGTGTTATGGCATCGGCTGGCAAGGTTATGGCCTCAATATTTTGGGACTTAGAAGGAATATTGTTGATTGATTACCTGGAGCGTGGAACCACTATTACAGGCCAATATTTTGCAGCTTTAATTCCCAAGTTGAGGAATGCCATCAAAGAGAAAAGGAGAGGGAAACTTCGAAGAGGCGTGCTGTTTCATCACGACAACGCACCCGCGCACAGGTCGGCAGTTGCGATGGCTGCCATTCAGCAAGCTGGCTTCGAATTGGTTGACCACCCCCCTTATTCACCAGATCTGGCGGCTAGCGATTTTTATCTGTTCCCCAAATTGAATTAAGGGGAAACAGGTACGAAGACGATAACGAGGTGATGGATGCCGTGGAGAGCTTTTTGCAGGACCAAGACAAAACTTTTTTTGTGAAAGGGATTGAAGCCTTGAAAAAGCGCTGGACTCGGTGTGTAGAGAGACTCGGAAACTATGTAGAAAAATAAATAATTAAGTTATCAATAGTCATTATATTCTATCTCATTCTCACTACTTTTTGATCCCTCTTCGTATAATAAAATAAATAAACGTAATGACGACTCCATATTTTTGTTCTAGCGAACTTGATCAAGAGAGAAAGAGACAGCTCCGGACTGCATAAGATGTTATTAATGAATAATATAATTGAAAAAAAACATCATTTTAAGGCGAATAAAGACAACACAGTATAGAATATCATTAATCTGAACTTAAAACTTATTTTTCGAGCGGCGTGCGAGCCGTGCCTATGTTTGATCGATGAGACTTCATACTAATATTGAGTTTGGATTGGAGTATAGGACCTAATAATCAAGTATCTAAATCTATTACGATTTTGTACTTAAGCTATAGCATATGGTGGCACTTTATGCAACTTACAATAGTAGACACAGTCATACAAGAATCTTTTGGTCCGCCGTCAAAATCGGAACTAACGCTGTCATCAAGGAAAATATCAAATGAAATGATATTTCAAAGAATTCAAGTAGGAAAATTTTACAAGATGATAACCCTTATTTCACACCAATGCCTGCCTGTCAATTTCATCCACAGGCCAAAATATCCTTGTCACACTATATTTACGACGTCATGGGTACGCTTACGTCAAAAGTACTATAAATAATGTTGTGCCGCTAGTTTAAAAACGTAGTACTTACACTACCTATTATGCATAATATTTATGTTTAAACATGCGATAATAGTGAAATGCAAACCACACCCATGTTCGACGGACCTATTCCCTGGGTCAAACAGGTCAAATATCTAGAGGTCACCCTAAACAATACCATGACCTTCAGACCGCACATCGAGTCTGTAACCGAGCAGCCTTTGTGCTCGGTCGCCTTTACCCGATGATCTGCAAGCGGAGTAAAATGTCCCTTAGGAATAACATGACACTTTGCAAAACTTGTGTACAGCCCATCTCGACGTTCGCTTTTGAGGTTTTTGGGCACGCCGCCCGCACTCACATCGATAGACTCCAAACGGTTCAATCCCGTTTCCTCCTCAAAGACGTCAGAGCCCCGTGGTTCATACGGAACGTCAATCTCCATTTCGATCTCGGTGTCGAACCTATTCGCACTTTTATTAAAAAGGCGACAACTTTTATAAAAAAGGCGATTTCGCGAACGCGTCCAATTATAGGAATTCGCTAATCGTAGCCGCCGCTGATTACGAAACTAACTCCCCTCCTATCAGCCGCTAACGCCGTCCACGGCATATTCTCACCGACCCTCCTGATGCCCTTAAATCCCTTATTTTGGATATAGGTACCGCATACACGAGCAGACACTGAACTCGCCGACGAGGTCGAAGAATCCCTTTCTCGCCGTCCGGTGCAGATCACCACGGCGAGACATCTAGTATGCGCCCTCCCTCATAGCAACTGCCCAAGCCGGGGCCGTTCCTCCTTGAAGTGCCCTTGAGCTAGTTGTCCCCTTGCCCTTAGGCTCAAGCGTAGTGGTTGCATGCTCGCCCTCTTGTCCGGTGAAGCTGTAAAGGCCCCGTGGCCAAAAGCGTTGATTTTTCACATACAGACACATGCAAAACACACAAACTGTAAAATTCTTTTTTCAAAAGTAGCGTATCGTTCGTGGAACCCTCTGTTAGGAAGCACACAATAGGCATGCTCGCACGCAGAATTCCATTTGCGATGCGGCAATATTACGAACATTTCTTTTGTGCAATTCTTTTGTTCTATTGTTATTACAAAACACCTTAATTTTCGCCGGATCTCGGCATTACTGATGTACCTCGTATCTTTCACGGACAATGTTTGGTCACTAAATATTAAATTAAGCAGATATCCTAAGCTAATATCAGTTGTCGGGTTTTGTTGGAGTTTAATAATTTGAAACGATAATTATATGACGATTAAGAGAATAAATAAAATAACAGTTATTAACTGAACAGGATAAGGTTATGTACTTCTTTTTAACACGCTTTTATTAGCTTGACCTGTAACTATGTATCCATGAATCTATGTAACGGAATCATGCAACGTAATTTCTACCAACTTCAAGGCGTCCGATTAACTTGAAAATTGGAACACGTGTTAAGAATCGATGATAATACAATAATTTTAAATTTTAATATCCTGACCAGGATGACCAGGATCTGTCCGTCTGTGTTTCCAGTTCAAATTTTGTGATCCATTTTTCAACACTTGCGGGTGTCTAATCGAGCTGAAATTAAGCATACGCATGTAAGTTTGGTGACAATGCAATAATATGGAAATACCATGGAGCTGGTCTATTGATGGAGTCGAAAGATATCCAACTATACAACATAATCACCTCGTGTTTAGCCTTGTTAGATTGGTATTGTAAAGTACTATACAACCAGATATTGATGGTGTTGAGCCGAAAGGTGGCCAATGGAACCACCCAACTACCCAATATAACCACGCCATGTTTGGGATCGTTAGTTTGTCTTGACGAGTACTGTAGACCCTTCTTTCGGCTCCATCATCAGACCCTGAACACCACCCAGGGTCTGATGATGGAGCCGGAAGAAGGCCATAGGAACTCATCAACTAAGCAAGATTTCTTCGATGTGTTTTGTTATAAAAGCTTGTTTTATAAGATATTCCCAACTACTTTTTATGTGTTTGTGAAACTAAAAAATAAGAAAGTTATAGTTAAAAAAACTAAAAAACACGCTTTAATTGCAAGCAGAACTAAATAGGAAAAAATATTATTAAGTATGAAGAGTTGTTTAAATTATTTTATTGTGTAAGGGCGTGGTGGGTTGCTTTTTACTATATATTTATAATAATTCTACTTTTGTAACTAGCTCTAAAACAATGAACTATTTATAACATTTGCTGTCAAGCTCCCCACGTTTTTTTTTTACAAAAAAAAATTTAATTTAACAAACTCTTCATAGGTATGAACAGTTTGATAAATAAATATTTAAAAAAAAACCGTTTAAAAGACACTCCCCACGTTTTTTACAAAACTATATTAATATATCAAAATCTTCATAAATATGACGAGTTTGATAAATTAATATTTTTTAACTTGCCGAACTAAAAAGGAGAATATATTTTTAAGTACCTACTTAAAAAATATTTTCTCCTTTTTAGTTCGGCTTGCAAGCAAACGTCTTTTTTGATTTTTTTTTAACTATCATTATTTCCTTATTTTTTTTCTTTTGATTTCAAGAGGTGTCTCTACTCTAAAGCATGCAAACAAATTTGGTATGCGCAAATACCCAGACTGAAAAAAATATAGTATATTACAAAAATATTTGGATTTTGACCCCATTGTCATGGCCCCATTAATAAAAACAATTCACCGTAAATGCATTTAAACAAAATAGTGTATAAAGATACTTTATAATATTTCTTTGTAAATTTTATAACTTTGATCATATTCACTGAACTTATTTCTTACGTTCTCTGGCTTTTCGCCAGGGTCAATTGCTCTCATAAACTTTGACAGTGGAGCGAATTGAGATAACCGATTCCCGTCTAGACTGTCCCAAATCTAAGACGAATAGGAATATATTGCTACATTATGTATATTGGGATCTATAAAAATCTAGATTTTACAAGGCTTCTTAACATATGAAAGCTTCTGGTGAGTGACTGAAGATGCAAGAAAAATAATATAAGGATGGTCGCCTTGGTCAGGTGGTTAAGAATTTAAGCTTCTCAGCCCTTTTGATCGACTTATCGCGGCTTCGATCCGCGCACGAGAAAAATCTGTGTGTGATCCACAAATATTTGTTTCGTTTGTGGGTGTAAATGTCATATCTGTAAACCCACCCACAACACAGAAATAATTCCTGGTGTGGGTCAAAGTTTTTTTTTTTAAATAATAAAGGTGTGATGGTCTAGTGGCTAGACCGTTTGACAGCAAAGTCAGAGGTCTCAGGTTCAAACCCAGGCACGCACCTCTGTCTTTTCCAAAGCATGTGTGTATTAATAATTAACTATCACTTGCTTTAACGGCAAAGGAACATCGTGAGAAGGTCGCGTGTGAAGTTCGCCAACCCGCACTGGGCCAGCGTGGTGGACTATGGCCTAAACCCTCTCAGTTTGAAAGGAGTCCCGTGCCCAACGGTGGGACAGTTTCTTAACAGGGCTTATATTAATATTATTATTAATAAAAATACCCACTTAAAATAAGCTACACATTAGTCTTTAAGTTACCGTCCACGCTTTATTAAATTAATCTTAAATGGCGTACGAACCACAAAATCAGTCTAGAGGTCGTAATATACATAATTACAAGTTTGGTTATAGCTAACAGGCGCTCGTAGCGCTGTAGGCGTTCTGTGCGGTCGGTCTGAGATGAGTTACCGTTTGCGACTGTTTCATGCTCAAACGTTATCGTGCCAAGGAAAGCACGCTATATCATTGATCCGATTTACTCAATGCCGTCGTTATGAGCAGCTTGATAAGTTTCACTTGACAGCAGGTGGCCACAAACTTGGCTCTACCAATCCGCTCTGAGTCTGCGGTGGAGAGTAGAAAGTCATCTTTTTTTGTAAGAGAAGGAAAAAGCCTGGCAAGAGAAATTTTGTTTTTCTAGCCTACTTCACTGTTCCACTCCGACGCAAAGGCCTCCCCTCTATATTTAAAGGGTGATTATTTAATTGGAAACTAAGAAATACTTTATGGATTACATTTTACATGCATAAGCCTCCAAAAAGGCAGAATTTATAGGTTCCTAGATAGTACCTATATTATATTCTGAATTTCTTTTTGTTTTATATAATTTAATTTATAACTCTAGTTTTTTTTTACTTACAACACAGTGTTGTCAGCAGGGTTGTGTATGTGTATATGTATACCTGTATGTATGTGTATAGCTGTAAGTGGTATATATACCAGAACTATTCATATTATTCGTGCTATGGACAAAATGTTATGTATATAATGTTGATATGCCTTCAAATAAATAAGTAATTACATTTTATTTTTCCAAAGGACAAGTCAAGAGTCTCCGTAACCCGCGAGCGTGTATAAAACCAAGCATGAGAGTGGAGGAAGCCAGAGAGGTCTGTAAGGAAAGAACCTGCTGGAACTCTGTACTCTCTGCCTACCCCGTAAGGGAACAGGCGTTATGATATAGATAGATAGATATATTTTATTTTTATTTTATTGAAAATTGATTATAATTAATGTTCAAAAGGACAAGCATAAACCCACTTTTCGCTGACAATATAAGGTTCCAATGATATAAGGGGTGAGCCTATTTCGTAATATATTTGTCTATATAATCTCGACCGCAACGGATTGTTTTCAGAATCAGAATCAAAATAATATTTTATTCATGTAAACCATTACAGTATTTATAAATCGTCAGAAAAGTAACAAAGACTCTAGCACCACTTCGGAATGTCATTCCTGTGGAGAAGAAGGGCAAGAAACTCAACGGTTACTCTTTTAAAATAATATTTTTACATTTTCTTTTTCCATCTACATTTTGTTGTGGAATATGGGAGAACGATGTAGGTTGGTCTATCAGGTGGGTTTAAAATAAATTATACAAATTATACTATTCATGTGAATGGCTACATGGTTCCCTCATTTACAGAGAAAGAAATGAGAAAAAAAGGATACATTTTACTAAATTAATAGAAGGAAGAGAGGGAATATTAAATAATAATAGCTAAACAAGTTGTCCATATTCTATCAATTGGAGCTGGAACAGCCCCTATCCATGTATTTTTGACTTTTAAATAACCATCTAAAGTATAATAAGCTTGCTTACTTAGCGTACGTTTAATACAAGCTTTAAATTGATTGTCACTGAGTTTAGTGACGTCAAGAGGAATTTTATTATAAAACCTAACACAGTACCCCATGAAAGAAGTGTGAATTTTTGACAAACGAAATTGCGGTTGGTCTAATTGACGGACGATTTAGTGCAGTGGTTAAGAGCTTGAGCTGCTCCGCCCACTGTGTCTACATAGTCGCGGGTTCGATTCCCGCACGGGACAAATCTTTGTGTGATCCACAATTATCTGTTCCGGTCTGGGTATTCGTGTTTGTAAACGAACCCACGACACAGGAATAAATCATAGTGTGGGGCTACGTTTTTAAAAAAAATAATAACAAACAAAATAAGAAAACATATATTTATGTCGCGTATTACAGCAATGCCTATCGCCTAGCTGATTAAACAGATCTATATTTTTTCTTGTATACATTATGTTTTCATAAATATACTGACATGGGACCGTCATAATATTGGCTTCTTTAAACAATTCAAGTAAAAAATAAAAGTCGCGACTACTAATAAAAATAGGCTCAATGTCAGCTGCTCTACCCCACAATAATATACCGTAAGACATGACACTATGAAAGTAACTGAAATAGACCACCTGCGCTGTGTCCACATCAGTAAGTTGTCTGATCTTTCTTATAGCATAGGCAGCGGCACCGAGCCGTTTACGTAAAGTCTTAATATGAGGGCCCCATTGTTATTTAGAATCAAACGTAATCCCTAAGAAAGATGTATCATTGATAAACTCAAGTTTCTCGTTGTTCAATATAATATCACATGCAGTACTTCTCACATTTGATAAAGAAAACCTGATGCATTTAGATTTTTGTTATTAAGGATAATGATTTAAAAATACAAATTTTATTAATTTTGGTTAACAAACAAAACAATTTTAAAGTTCCGGGTCCTTTTGACCGCAATCAGAACTTCTTGACTCTGAAAGTTCCACTGAAGGTTTTGTCTGTTCTTGCGACGGCCGACCTCGCTTGCAACTTCGTCTTATCAATGTATTCGCAGTTTCTTTGAGATAAATTGGATTTCCCCTTGTTTGTAACGACTTCAAAGGTTTCGTAGTAGATAATCTTATTTTGTAAAAATATTTTGCTTTACAACTTATTTTAAATATAAAAAAATCTTAGTCTCGTCCGTATTTCTTAAGATGTGATGGCATAGGTGTAGTATATACATTTTGGTAACGATACTAGGTTCCAATGTTATAAGGAGCGAGCCTTTTAGGTATACCGGGCGTAATAGCAAGACTCTGGACTGACATTGGGAATCTTTCGAAATAATTGACGATGCGGCTCGTAGAAGTTAAGAGCTTAAGCGGCTCCACCTACTGGTTTGAGTTGCCGTGAGTTTGATTCCCGCACGGAACTTTGTGTGTGTTTGTGTTGTTTGTAAACGCACCCACGATACAGGAATAATTGCTAGTTTGGAGCTACGTTTTCTCTTAAAAAAAGTCCACATTGTCTTTAGATCACGGAAGCAGTGTACAGGTATCCCCAAGTTATTTTGCCGTCTAATAAGACACTTCATTAATATGTCATCATCATCAGCGTATAGCAGTCCACTGCTGGGCATGGCCCTCTCTTATTGCTCGCTACTTAGAAGGATCCTCGGCTACTCCCATCCAATTTCTGCCAGCCGCCTATCGTGAGGGCGTCCTGCATTATATTTAGTCTGTGGTCTCCACTCAAGAACTCGTTAACCCCAGCGGTTATCGGTCCCTCGGCTAATCTGGCCAGCCCACTGCCACTTCAACTTACTAAGCAATTAATATACATCTCTAAAATAAACTCCATCCATCGGCAATAAGTAACTTGATTATTTTTATTACTTTTAAAGGTCAACTAGGTTGTTAACAAGAAATTATTAAAAGTTAGGCTAAGACGATTCGAAGATAGAGACGATTTCAACAATATTATAAGTCAATGGCGATGATGGATGTACAAACATAAGTTTTTTCTGACAGGTATAGTCGCGGGTTCAATCTCCACTCAAAATACATATTTGTTTGAACCACGTATATTTGTTTCGATTTAATGGAGATTATTCGTTAAGATGGAGAATGTGCCTTCAATACAAACATTTCTAGTGAGGGGCAGTATTTTTTATATATTAGAAAAATAAATAAATAAAAAAAATGTTTTTTTGGTATAGCAGCGCATACTACGAGTCACAATGGCAAGGTCCTAAAATCGATACAAAAATCAAATTCAAATTAGATTGACATTGAAGCACTCATAGTTGTACCTAGTCTTGGTACCGGTATTATTGTAATAAGTTTGATTTCTATTACATTAGGACCTAACATCGTCTGCAATATATGGGTGTACCCTTTAGACATAGCAAAACTGTCTCACTGTTCAGATCATCATTTGTATCTGAAACAGTACAAAGATTCGAACCCCAATCTATCTCGTTTGAATCAGCTAAATTCAAGCACAGTCGGCCCATCGACCACGTCGCGTATTCCTTGCTTCTGTAAGACGGCAAGTTTAGTTAATGTAAGATCGAGATTCAGTTTCAAATTGGTTTGAACTATGAATCATTTAGTTTCTTCTGCAAGATTAGCGCCTTCGTATACTGACTCGTGAATGTAAAATTGTTTCGAATCTTGTACTTCTCGTTCATTTTTTATATCACTGTATCATATTAGTTTATATCGACACATGTCTAGTTCCTACAAAATACACCTCCGCTACCACAGGGAATTTTGGCATAACAGTGTGTGTGTTTCATTAAAAGGAAAATTTGATTAGTTTCACAGGCGTTTATCATAACGATGTAGGTGAACATAACTGATACGATCGTTATACAGAAGCATATCGTTTGAGAAAGTTGGAAACACCAATTGAAACTTTGAGGAACACGTTCTGTATATTCGATTATCTGATATTTATCCTTGTTGAAAATTTCCTTTATCATTACGCACAGTTTCGGCTGAAAATGGATTTTTGCGTAGGTCGACTGAATAATATCAGTATTGGTATAAGAGTATCGGTGTAAAGATGTGAAAGGGTATGCTCCGTTGGTTCGGACATATAGAGAGAATGTCGGAAGAAAGAATGACAAAACACGTATTCAATGCGAAAGTGGAAGGATGTATGTACCGGGGAAGATCTAAACTATCATACCATGGCCAAATTGACTGTGTCTTATCTGAAGGGTAAGTCAAGAGTCTCCTTTGCCGGCGAGCGTGTAAGAGACGAACTATGAGAGTAGAGGAAGCCAGAGAGGTCTATAAGGGAAGAACCTGTTGGAACTCTGTACTCTCTGCCTACCCCGCAAGAAAACTGGCGTGACGATATAGATAGATAGATAGATAGACAGAATAATATTAAAACATTACAATAAAATTATAAGAAATTAAGGCAGCTCAAGGTGCTGGTAGCCTTTGGATACTTTGGTATTCTTAGTGATCACCAATATTGAACAGCATTTGGCTCGATTAGTCTAAAATGGGTGACCGTTTTTGGCAATTCAATTTTCTCAGTTAGGTTGAGTTTGATGCCTCATAGGCGGCGTTTCATTAGGTGGCCATAAACCTGCCTCTGCCAATTCGCACAGAGTTCGCGAGATGAAGTGTCAGCTGAGGCCTAAGCATGAACAGAAAAACGTTAACGAGATATTGTAGTTAAAGAGTGCTGTTATGTTCATCTTTAGTTATTGAATATGTATTGCGAAAAGGATGGCATATCAATTCAACAAGGTTACGCTAACGCCAATCTATTCCTGCTATGATGCACTCAATTAAAGGATCTCCCAATGCGGACTCAATTTGATCCATCCACTGCTTTGCGACATTCCGCTTGCTCCAGTTCCTTAAATAAATAAAAAAAAAAACACCGCTTATATTCTCCAAGCAGGGGTGGCAGAGAAACCGTGTACACCCACTTTTCACCGACGATGTTCAGACCCATGTTATAGGGGGCGAGCCTATTGCTATTTTCCCGGGCACGTCGTCGCCGGAGCGAGACTGAAAATTTATGTTTAGAAAAATTTAATTTTTGTCCAACCTATGATTTGAACGCAAGATCGTTACACGCATTATTTACCACTAGACCAATGAGGCCGTCTAGTTCCTCCTACTTTACAAAATACGTGGCCATAATATTTATTCTACTTAATAAAGGACTCCACTGCATACTCTGTTCCTGTAGGTTACGCAAAGTTTTTAGTTCAAAACTTCTTTGTAAAGGATGTCTCCAACTATACATTGTGCGGTTAGAAGGAATCCAAAGTAAGTATTAAAGTTTCTACTGACGGGTAAACTTTATTTTAGCGGTCGGTAAAATAGTTTGTGAATATATGTAAAGCATTTTGGATGGATCGCGGAAGGGGAAGTGCCATATTGTACACTTGTTATGTTGGAAAGGGTTGAAGAGAATGAATACGAGGCATGGAGTACAAGTAAGAGACATGTGATTTATTTTGATGTTTTTTTTGCCTTGTTGGTCTATTGGCAGATGGTATGGCTAGCCCTGGCAATCACAAGGTCGTTAGTTTCTATGTTAAGCAAATATTATTAGAAGTTTTGTGTCAGAGAATTTTCAGAATCAGTGTCCGATAATACTAGTGGACAAACCCCTATGACATTGGGATTCATTTCATTTGTGAAATGTGGGTGAACATAGTGCACCTCTACTAGTCCACTTGAGGAATGTAGGCAATAAACGAGCGTGACGGCGTGTTACTTTTTTATCATTATATTACTTTTACAAGCAAGAAAACTTAAGAAAATTGCTCAACACAGCACAATTTTAAAATACGCTGAATAATACCCAGACTGTTATTGCTGTACGATACTGTTATTTATCACAATTAGGTTTTACACGACGTACTTGGTAAGTATTACCTACCCGTTTGTGCCAATACCTACCTATTAGTAAAAATACCTGCTAAAAATCTATTTGATACAACATACGGGTTCCGTAGACGCTACAAAAGCGAAAACATTGAGTTCCGGCTTTGCAAGAATACAAAAGCACTGCTATTTACTAACTCAGACAACAAAATATATTTTGTATAGAAACCGCATGAATAGAAAAGTCGGGAAGACAGTAGAAGGATAGCCTGACGAATGGACCGACGGAAACCTCCAACATAATCAAATAGACAAAAGAACTCAGTTAATGGAACTCCCATTTCCAAGGAACCCATAAATACTACAAATAATGAATCGAATCACGTACAGTTAGTATAGCGGTTCACAGCCGGAGTATAGCGTGACAAACTTGTCACGCTATACTCCGGCATTTCGTGATTTAGTTCGTTTTTGTGGGAACAATAAACAATTCCGTTTGTTTTATAGGACAAATAGATTAACCGGCCATTGGTGTTTTCTTTTTAAATGGTGACGTTTAATTAACGCTCTATTTTATATATAATCCTTTTTTGTTAGATTACTGTCTTGTCCGCGATTATCAATTGAAACTACGACTACGAAAACTGAAAAATTATGAAATTATATTAGTTAAAATATCAACAATTTGATCTCAATTACATTCCATGTAAGGGTACATATTGGGGAATAATAGAATAATTTTAAAAATTTTTGTCACCCCCTAAACGCCCAAGGGGGTTGTAGAGGTGTACTATGTACACTCACTTTTCGCCGACGATGTCAGGGCCGATATAGCGAGCGCGACTAGAAAAAAAAATGTTTTATGTAACTACAAATCCGTAACGAAATTTTAAACTATACACCTTCACATTTTGTGAGAAACTATGTCGTCGAATACATTTTCGATACCGCATTCCACGGAAATATTCCAACCATAAATACTTCTTGTGTATTCGTTGGACTTGTTCGAGTGGTTATTTGCAGTGAATTTAAAAATCAAATTAATTTATTCAGCCATTTTGTTCAGAGCTATTCTTAGATCATAGACAACTTTGCTTTTTAAATTAAGCTATGTTATACATTTACCGCGGTGTTTTTATTTCAGCGAACGATTAAAACTATAATTTGTCGCTCCCAAGATAAATACATTGATTAAATTTCAAACATGATATATGTTTAAACATATAGGAGAATTCTAATAGTTGTTTTTAATACAAAATGGCAGTGTGAATCTTAATTTTAAAAAATACATATACAATAATCATAATAACTCACTAGCTGTTACCCGCGGCTGCCGCACACGTTTGTTTTATAATATCTTTATAAATTATAACCAGTGTTATTCTGATATAAAACTATAAAGTATCATCAAAATCCTGTCAGTACTTTTAGCGTAAAAGAGTAACACACATAGATCCATCCTCACAAACTTTCCCGTTTATAATATTAGTATAATTTCTATTAAATCTACATGCTCAATACGGCACGTATATCGATCTCCTTATAAATGTGATCCTAATAAAGGTATAAGTAGAACAAAACATCTGCACTGAAAGTTCTAATTGAATAAGCCAAACAAGGAATCTTTTAATAAAACTTTAACACAGGAAACTACGGCTAATTCGAGCTCATGACTTCAAACATTAAGCCAATTCCACGAACTTTCATAGAAAAAACAACCACTTTCCCCTCGATATCACATTCAAAGAACAATTAATTGAAATTATAATTATAAACTGCTATGCCTCGTTAGTCTGGTGGCAAAGCACATCGCTTTGTGATCACAAGGTCCTGGCTTCAAATCCTAGGTCGGACATTTGTAGTTTTTCTAACGAAAAATTCCCAGTATGAGTCCGGAGTCTGGAATTGTGCCCGGTATATGGCAATAGGCTCACCCCCTATTACATGGGACCTAACATCGTCGGCGAAACGTGGGTGTACTCAGTACACCTCTACCACCCCCGCTTGGGGAATATAGGCGTGACGGTGTGTGTGTATAATTATAAAATTTTCATTCTTTGAAATCTACCAGAAATTGATCGTGTAACAAAAATAATTTTCACTAATTCCTTTTTTAATTTATATGTTAATTTATTTTACAGGCAATATTAAGATCACAGTATTATTTTTTAATCTTTACTTTTTCTAAGTCGAACGCAGCTGTTAGGCACAGGGTGTCACGGTCGTTCGGCCAGTCATTACAAAGTTATTAAGTACCTACTACCAAAAAATTTAATAAAATCGTTACGAACCCACAGCAATAAATTAATATTCTCCTTGTTATTTCCTTGTTAGTTAATTTAGTTAAAGTCACTCTTGTTAATTGACATGAAGAAGAGAAGACGCAAAAAATATTTTTGTGATATTTTGTCCGTAAAACACACCGCACCGTATACACTGAGACTGTCTTAAATTAACGCCAAGGAAAACAAACATTATAAAATATACACCCTGTTTCAGAAAATCAGTACAACAATACAGGATCCGTGTTTATTTTTAATAACTTGAACACTATACTACATCTGTTTGTTAGATGTTCTAATCTCCTGGATTACTAATTTCTTAACATAATACTCACAAATTAGCCTATAGTTACTGTCCCACTAATTAATGGGCAATTGCCTTATCCCTTAAATTAAAGTGAGCGAGAATAGTTCAATACGAACTTTGCTCGTGCTCCATCACGCGTTACAGTAGTGTAGAATGGTAGAGGAACAAAAAAGTACTTGTAACCAAATAAATATCTATTGTTATCTAAAAAAATCTAGAGCGATCGCGTTAAATTTCAATCAAGTTATCTTACGACAGAAGCCTATATAAAATTGAGAAACAATACGTCATGTAATCAAATAAGTGTATTTACGTAACCTCAGCTCCCACAGTTGCCCAAAAATACCGTGAAGCCGCACAAAAATTCTCGCTTATCATCCTTTTCAGCGAATATTATACAATCCATAAAGTAATATCGGGCACTGCGGCGGATTTCCTTAAATATTTGAGGCATTTTCAATTTAATTTCGTTGATTTTCACTGTTCGGATATTAGGCTGAAAGCTTAGCAGAACCCGGTCGGTATAAGTCTGAATAATTTCGGTAAGTGGGCATTTCTTAACGTTTCGACTTTGGAAAAAGATTTATATTAGTTTTCTTCTAATATATGTTAATCAATCTGGCTAGACTGCCTCGATTATCTAGTTGCATAGCATAGCATAGCATAGTTCAGCTGGTGACCACGAATTCTCTATCTCTAAGATTCGAGCTATCGGGCAAAAAAATAATTAAAAACAAGCTTTTCTGCAGCCAGACAATAGTGTAAAAATCAAAATTTTGTATCTATGCTATGGCCATTAAAGAGTTCCCTCGGCTGGAATAATAATAATACAACATGTTAAACTCCGTAGAATAAGAGGAATTGCAAGTTTAATAAAATCTCTCTATATATTTGTGGCGAATTCACAATAAGCCTAGGAACGGGCTGTGCGGCGCACATTGGAAGAGTTCTATATCCAGCAGTGCATATTTTCACGCTATAGTTACAATATTTTAAAAATCTACGAGGGCGGGCTCAAGCTTGATGTCGTTTTTCACCGCACTTGAGTAACCGTAAACTATAACTGTGTGCGATCGCTAACTGAATTGAAGCAGAGCACAGACATTTGGAACAGTACCTGATCGTTTCTGTTGATAATATTAATAAATAGATAATAAAAACGAATTACTGTGTTTTTTGTATTATTTGGTATTGCATATACAAGCTGTAACATAATAAACGCAAGACCTGAAAGTAGTTTGTTCTAAATCGGTAACTGAATCGATTCCAACAATTTTTAATGTATTTTACATTTTTTTTAAATTTGCAAAAAATGCTTTTACTCCTTCAGTGCGCTATAAAAAAATAAATTTATTCTTGATTCATAGCAAGAAAAAGATTCCAAACGCATTTCTAAAACGTATTTCTCAAAACGTACACATACACGTACAAGATTAATTGTTAATTGGGGTATAAAAGTGCTTTAAAAAAGGGTAAAAACCTTTAAATTTGAAAATTTGGTTTTCGTTTTGACTTTATGAAGGAATTCTCTAATCGGGGTGTCTGAGGTCTTGCGTTTATTATGTTACACCTTGTATATTAAGCATTTTCCATGCATTTTTTTATAAGCATTTTATTTCTCAAGCATATTTTAAGCATTTTGAATGTATATTTCGAGATTGTTATGTTGAATATAATCCGGTATTTAATCCTCATCATTATTACAGAAATCACAGCATCTAACACTTCTTTGATAGGCTTACGATCTACATTACAATTGGATAATCAGACATCTTTCTTTATACCTACTTCTTTATAGGTACATAAATATTGTGTAGAAGCTTAAATCATACACAGTTTTACCCTTCGCCTTTTGATTCCAGCTCCTCACGCAGGCATAATATCGTAAAATAAAATCGCGATTCACCTACTTACTAAACGCTTGGTTGTAAAAATATATATCACAAGACAAGCACGAGCTTAATATAAAATGCCCACTGAGCCTTTTATTATTAAAAACGAACCTCGGAGCTAACATCATTGTGGACATAAACTTTCAATATTTTTTCATGAGCCAGAGCGAGGCAATCTTTCGGAGGTCCCCAGTTGGGATTACACACTCCATGGAAGGTATTTCATTTTATTTGGGTGATTCAATTACAATAATTCAACAAGAAAACGTTATGATCGTGCCTGTAATGTCCTTTTGTGGTTCCGGGAAATGGAGTACTGAATTATGTTCAAAAGGTCCGTTTATTTGATTTGATTACGATTATCTTTCATCCTCTGTACGAGAAATATAAGTCTGAAGTACGTTTAATAAAATTCTGTTAAAATAAAACTATTTGTTTTTGTTGTTAAAGTCAAACAAGCTTACTTTGTACAACACAATACATAAATTAATCAATTATTGAATATAAATTAAGTTTTGTTAGTTAACTTTTCTTAACTAATCTTAATTAATATTTTCATTAAGAAACAACTATAAACAAAGAAAAAGTTGTAGGTAGTAGTGGATGATCGACTATCGCAAATTTTATATGATATAAAAAATACTAGTTCATCGGTTCGCCCCACAATGAGCTCCTCGCCTTTGGACGAGTTATTGCATTTAAAAGACATGCTTATATCATTCACTGACTCATTTTGTTACTTCATTTTATTAATGATAAACTTAATTTATATGACGGACTATTTAGCGCAGTGGTTAAGAGCTTAAGCCGCTCCACCCAATGTATCTAAAAGTCGCGGGTTCGATTCCCCCACGGCACAAATCCTTGTGTGATCCACAATTATTTGTTCCGGTCTAGGTATTTGTGTATGCGAATTTTCATGTTTGTAAACGCACCCACGACACAAGAATAAATCCTAGTGTTATTATATGTTATTGTGTAAGATATGTTGCTCTTTATGTTTCCTATGCTTATCCATCTCATTTCATGACTTGAATACTATTCTATAGACAATACTGACGTTAAATAATTAATCATCTATCAAAACCGTATCCCAACCATCATCGGTTTTAGCAGTTTAGGCAAAGGCTTAACATTTCAACAGCAAATTCGTTACCGTCACTTTGGTAATAACGATGTAATAATAACTGGGCTTTAAGTGTGGCAACCTATTACATTATTCAACCCAAATATGTTTGGATGAGCGTCAGTCAAGTAGGATCTACTGATTTTACCTTTCACCAGTCCTTTCACTAGTCTTTCATAAAATCTATAATGAAGAGAAAAAATGAATTAGAATATACAACAACGTCTTTGCTTTAAAGATTTTTTTTACTTGTAAGCTGTTCGATAGCATGCAATTTACGAGGTTGAAATACACATTCAGCATAATATTAAGAGAAGCTGTCCTTCACGGAAATTATCACAAAAAAATCTATTTTAACGTTAATAAAAGTCTGAACTGGTGAAGATATCTTCTAGAATGATTTAGGTTAAGAGTTGCCTTTTTCTTTCTTTTTTTGTCATTCTTTTTGCTCTCTATTATTTGTCTTTTGTTAATTTGTAAATAATAAAGTGTGTTGTTCCGGGGTACCCTCAAACTTCTTAATTATTTTTGTTGTGGTTGGTCCGATCTACGCAGAATGAGCTCACGGTGTCTTGAGGTCTTGCAGTGTTATGCTTGGTTTTGGATTTGATTATATTAATTACCGGATCCCAAGACGAAGGAAGCACCCAGCCATCTTCTCTATTGAAATTAGTATGTTTTTTAATTTCAATAGCCTCGCGAACCATCCTTGGTTACGAATCGGTGTTCTTTCACGAGGATTTCTGGTCTATCAAATCTAATGTTATGGCTAGTGCGGTCAAGGACATGTTCACAGACTGCAGACTTCTTTGAGCGACGGTGTTTTAGGTCAGCTATGTGTTCTTTAACCCGAGTTTCCCTAAACAATTCCCTAGCTTTCCTAGAGGTTTTAGTAATCCGTAACTCCAACAACATCTTAAGCCATAAGGTTTATAGAAAAAGAACTCATACTGATAGGTACTTAAACGGTGAATCTCACCACCATCCAAAACAGTTAGCTACCGTGGATAAATCTTTGTTTCAGAGAGCACAAGGGATCTATGACAAGAAACGTCTGGCTGCCGAGCTTCAACATGTCAAGCAAGTCCTGCACGACAATAAGCTTCGAGTCCCACGCCAACGTCACAGTGACCGAGTGAAACCAGCCACAGTTGAGCGTCTCCCTGCGGTACTACCTTACATGAGAGGAGTCACGGACAAGATTGGCTACATCTTGAAGCGTGCTTCGATTAAAACATTTTATAAGCCGCCGAAGTAGATCAGTCAATTTTTACCATCTGTCAAGTGTCAGATCCCTCTACAAGATGCAGGAGTATACAAGCTTGATTGTGAATGTGGTCTCTCTTATATAGGACAAACAAAAAGACCGGTAAAAACTCGGGTTAAAGAACACATAGCTGACCTAAAACACCGTCGCTCAAAGAAGTCTGCAGTCTGTGAACATGTTCTTGACCGCACCCGCCATAACATCAGATTTGATATACCAGAAATCCTCGTGAAAGAACACCGATTCGCACCAAGATGGTTCGCGAGGCTATTGAAATTAAAAAACATCCTAATTTCAATAGAGAAGATGGCTGGGTGCTTCCATCGTCTTGGGATCCGGTAATTAATATAATCAAATCCAAAACCAAGCATAACACTGCAAGACCTCAAGACACCGTGAACTCATTCTGCGTAGATCGGACCAACCACAACAAAAATAATTAAGAAGTTTGAGGGTACCCCGGAACAACTATGCCTTTTGGACGTCTAACACCTCAGTCCCTCCCGTGACCATGGGTGCTGCAAAGCACTCGAAACGTCGGGAACTTAAAAACCAAAAATAAACCGCGATAAAATCCGAAAAATAGTTTTATTTCATGTGTAATATTCGTGTAAATCTAAGAACTTAGTATGTATAAGTGTTTATATGCATGGTTGTTTTCATTTTAAAGTTACCTTATATACATATATGGGTGGGTTATATTATGCTGTATTTATTTTAGAACAAATCAACATGCATCTATTGTTTTGGTAGGTATGTACTTATTAGAAGTAAATTCAGTTTGCTGTATTCTATATAACTTTTCTCCGTGTAATAATGTTTCAAAACTATTTTTTCTCGCTAACTCAATTTAGCCTAGAAAGTATGAGAAAAATTATGATCGATGTGGTTTGTTGTAGATGATTTATTTTTATTACAACTTTCCGTTCATTGTCCGCCTTAAATGTGATGGAAATTCATTGTACGGACAATTTTATGAAGTTCTTCTTTTTAAAACGTGAATAATGACTAGCGAATTATGGGATCCATCCTTCTGTGAAATTTACTTTGTGTAATTTGAACACGTTTGTCTTTCAAACACGCTTATTATCTTTACTACATATAAAAGCGGGACACAATTTATTTTACTGTTAATTACTACCTCAAATTTGAGTTTATATAAATTACACACAAATGTCAATAAGTATTCCCACTCATACGCGGCCGTATTATTCATTAAAATGTTTCCCGGTCGAATATATTTGCACCTTTTCCTGTTTGTACAGTTGCATTTTGTATATCTATACTATAACGCGAGATCCCGTAAGTCAATCTCTCAATGGCTCTGCTCTCATATTTTTGTGATCAAGAACAAAAAATAATAAACACCGTCACGCCTATATTCCCCAAGCGGGGGTACCAGAGGTGTACTGTGTACACCCACTTTTCGACGATGTTAGGTCTCATGTAATAGAGGGCGAGCCTATGGCTATATACCGGGCACAATTCCAGACTCCGGACTCATACTGGAAAATTTTCTTTAGGAAAAACTTTATTTGTCCGACCTAGGATTTGAACCCAGGATCTCGTGATCACGAAGCGATGCGCTTTGCCACTAGACTAACGAGACAGTCAACCATCAAGAACAAATGAATAAAAAATAATAACCAATCAAATTCCATTACACTAATCTCGAATACCAACGGCAAAAGTGTATGAGACGACCTATGAGGGTGAAGCCACAGGAGTCGTTAAGCCAGAGGGGTCTATAAAGAAAGAACCTGTTCGAACTCTATACTCTCTGCCTATAACGCAAGAGATCTGGCGTGATGCTAATGTAGATAGATAGAATACCAAGAGAATTTTAAAAAATCATAAAAAAAGAATGTGATCACGAGGTTTAAATCCTAGGTCCGACAAATGTAGTTTTTCTAACGAAAACTTCCCAGTATGAGTCAGGAATTGAACCTGGTATACAGCGAGTCTTGTGCCATATATATGGCAGGGAGCCTAACATCGTCGGCGAAAAGTGGGTACGCCCAATCGTTACACAATGTTAGGTCTCAGTACACCTCTGCTACCCCACATGGGAAATATAGGCGTGACGACGTTTATTTAAAAAAAACATCAAAAGTGATATTGAATTTCATTTCATAAATACTGTGCTATGGCCAAAACAGTACATACCATGTTTATAAACTTCCATTTACCTACTTTGGCTTGCATGTGCATAAATAACTAAATACCATTTTCCGGTCTCTTTGTTAACTAATTTGCAGACAAATGCAAAACAGACTAAATTATGATTTAGAGTAATTTTTAAATACTCAAGTGGCATAAGTACTGAAAACTAAATGCAGATTTTGTGTACATCGTCTTCGTGATGTTGGTTTAAGGTGGAACGCTTTAGGAAAGGATTAACTTAGTGTTAAATCTCCTGAGACGCTGTTTCTATAAAAAGACTAAATAAGTAAACATTCAGTATTAAGTACATACAGTATTGAGTTCTTAGATTCGAGGGAATATTAACATGATTTCTGTTTGCTTTTTTTTAAAAAAAAAGAAACCAATTTTTTTTTTAAATAAATCCTAGTGGGTAATAAACAGCGTGGACACGCAGCGTGGATTTATTCCTGTGTCGTGGGTGCGTTTACAAACATGAAAATTAACATACACAAATAACCAAAAATTACGCGTCCGACTTATCCACATTAGGGATAATCGCAGGGGTCAACCCAACCGCAGTGCAATGGAGGGACCTCGCCCTGGGGGAACCGCCTTCTTGATCACGGTGTCCCCTACGCGAGGTAAGTTTTGACGGACGATTTAGAGCAGTGGTTAAGAGCTTAAGCCGCTCCGCCCACTGTGTCTAATAGTCGCGGGTTCGATTCCCGCACGGATGTCGGATAATCTTTGTGTGATCCAGAATTATTTGTTCTGGTCTGGGTATTTCTGGGTACACCCAGGATACAGGAATAAATCCTAGTGTGGGGCTACGTTTTAATTAAAAAAAAAAGCCAGACCTAATTGTGAGTAACACAAAGATTTGTCCAATGCGGGAATCGACTATTAGGCACAGTGGGCGGAGTGGCTCGTAACCACTGCGCTAAATCTTCCGTCAAAGTAGCTTCAAAAATAAAAGTAGCTTTTGGGTTGTATCGTGGCTTATTTTTTATTTTTAAGTTCGTGACGTTTCGAATGTTTTGCATCAACCATGGTCACGGGAAGAACAGAGGTGAGTTGTTGCAGGCTCATTTGTTAATTGAATTTCAGATAAAGAGTAAATCAGACTGAGTTATCCTTTAATATAGTCTAAATACTCGAGAGGAGTGGAACGCTTTCGCAAAGATTAACTTAGCTAAATTTACCTGAGAGTATGCTGTTTTTATAAAAAAAACTAGATACGTAAGCAGTTAAATTAAGTATTTAGCAAGCACCATTAGAAATACTTGCCATATATCTCTCTCCGAAAAGTGTTTTTGGATCAACGAGAGAGGTGGTGAGACAGTCGCCAAAGAAATATATTTTATGCTTTTGTTTTTTTCCCAAACTTTACATTTTATGCAATTTACATACATCATTCGCTTTATGCAATTTGATATAAAGCTCGCATTCCAATGATTCACGATTCGCGTAAATCTAAGAACGCAATATGATTCACTTTGAGTTGAGTTGGTGTTGAGCTTATTGCTGATAATATTCAACTCATCAAAATAAAGAAAGACTACTACGAGTATCTATTTCATGTTTCCACCACTGGTTATATCACCGTAGAAAGTGGCGATCAAACTTAAACAAGCATAGATTTTAAAAATGTAATCTGAAATCTGAAAGTGTAAGCCGGAATTTAAACCCTCAGTCTCGTGATTATAAAGCGAACATGAAAACAGCTAGGCTGTCACTGCTTTAACATAGAATTCGAGTGCTTAATTCAATAAGAATATGAAACTCTACGGACGGAATTCGGAATTCATTCAAAACAGTGAAATAAAACTTTTCACTGTATTTAAATAAAACTCGTAAAATTTATCTTGCTGTTCGCTTAGTTTTCTTAAACAATCGTTTTATTGGCATTCCGCAAAATGTTTCGCTACCCGCCTCACATAATCTTTCAGAATTTCATTTCCATACCAACAAGATGTCGTTGCTTACTTTAATAAATAGATTTGTTTAAATACTGGCCCAGTCTTCATTTTATATTTTGTAGCATTTTGACTCACTTAAATTCATGATTCTAAGAATCATATTTCATTTTCATTACTTAATTAAATAAATGTTCATCTTTATAAGCTTCTTCTAGAATTATTTCTTCAAACACAAAACATCTTAGAAGAAACAAAAGGTATTCTCTTCAAGGATAGCTTATTGTCTCTTTAAAATACTTTTATGGTGCTTCGTCTGTGACATAATAGGAAAACCTATATAATGAACCACAGGCTGATAAATTTCCTTTCACTACTCTGATAAAAATGGCGTGATCCTCTAGAATAATAAAGGGCTGTTAATTGTTCTATGATTATATTTCTTGCTTCCCAAGGCCACATTTTTACATTTATTTTTACAGTTACATTGCCAGTAAGGTAAAATTATCGAATATTTAAAAATAAATCCCTTAATAAGGGTTCGTTACTTTGGCGTGATTTGCCGTTTAGATTGCGTGGTACACGCCAATACCACTATATTCGTAATATAAATGTAAATAAGAATAACAAACAAAATAGCTCTATTAAAAGTTTCGTTCCAACCTTATTGTAGCTGTAGAACAATCTTTTTATTCTTGTGTACTGGGTTTTTCAGTAATACGTTTGGGTCAGAATAAGTTTGAATGGCAATTACAGTTGAGCAAGCCCAGTAATGGGAATTATTTTTGGGCAGTACGAATAATTGTTTAGACAACTCTGATAGAGTATTTTTGGAAACATTTAAAAAGGTTTCAGTATTTTGGTTATTCATCTTATGGCACGGGCGTGTGACTCCAGTAGTCGATATACGATACCGGTCGATAAACACTCACACTATAAATTATACATATATGTACATGCATATGTATTTATAATAATTACATAAGGTATATTTACAGTGCGCACGTAAGTTAAAGAAAGTCAAAATAAAACCTAACGTCACCATGTCAACATGTGGTTTCTACGGCGACCATATAGCGATGTAAAGAGTATCTACAAGGGGTTTGTTTTTTGCCGTAATGGCAACAACAAGCCATTTTTTATAATTTACTATCTATCTATCTATATCATCACGCCAGCTCCCTCGCGGGGTAGGCAGAGAGTACAGAGTTCCAACAGGTTCTTTCCTTACATACCTCTCTGGCTTCCTCCACTCTCATAGTTCGTCTCATACACACTCGCCGGTTACGGAGACTCTTGACTTGCCCTTCAGCTAAGCTTTATAATTTACTATTATATTTTATTATTACTTGACATTGGCGAAATAGTCTGTCACAGTATGGGGTCATTTATTAAAATAAAAAGAGTCACTACAATATTTATTGGTGATTTACGTTTAAGGCCAAAGACCATACAAGCATCGGTCATCGATAACCTTGTGAGTGTATCTATACTGCATTTCATTATAGGGACTTTCGTATTTGACCACGGTATCAAACCTGTACGCTTTAGCGACTTAGGTCCGTATTACAGAACGAAAAGCAATCGTGAATCTAATTTTAAAACGAACGTTATAGTACAAAAATCAATTTTTGTACTATAATGTATACGCATATAAAAAAGAACTAAATCGTCGCTCGTGTGTTATCATTTGATTGAGAGTAAAAAACAATAGGATCCTCGTTCGTCGGTCGGTTAAAGTAGGCCAATTCTGGCTTTTCTTTAATCAAAAAATACTTATTAAATGACCACTAAACATTTTGATTTCTTAGAAAAAAATATTAAGAAACTCAGCGGTATACATCGGAAAAGAATTGTATTTTATTATCCACACCTCGACATCTAGGGGGAACTCGATTCGGGGCTAATCGATCTTTTGCCGCCTAAAACGAGTTTAGCATTTTCTCGAATGGATTCAATAAGGGGCTGCGAGAGCGACAACTTGAAAACAAACCAGACAAAATCTGAGATTGAAGGGGAAGTTGAAATTTGTATTAAGCTTATAACTTCAAATTAGGAGCAACAGAACGAAAAAAAAAACATTGACCATTACAAAACACATTACTGAGAAAGGCAACATAGTGCTTCTCTCGAAATTAAATTCCTGTATCGTGGGTTAGTTTACAGGCACAAAATTTACATAGGACAAACACACCCGACCGAATCTTCGAATGACCCACAAGTGATTGTTTCGTACGGAGATCGAAACTATAACTACTCCTTAGACAACACTGTCCCGCTTATATTCCTAAGCGAGTTTATCCTCCGCAGCACAACTGCTTAGCACAACTAATAGTACGATGGGTGATTTTTCTTCCTATTTATTCGATTCTATGCCACTGTATTAAGGAAGTACAGGTTAATGATTGCTGAAAATCTGCCCTCAGACAACAACTTCCTACGTAGCTACTTCGATCCATATATCGGTTTCGTAACTATATTCCTATTCTGTGGTATCGAGTACCGAGAGGTCAGTGTGATTAGTACTTCCAAAGTTATCTTACAGTTTGCAAACTCTTGTTAGTTGAGATGGCACACTATACTATACGGAGACGGCATTAAGGATGGTAATTTCGACAATATTAATTTAAAGTTACATTCTTAGAATTTAATAACAACAAGTTGCTCGTAGCACTGTGTGACCGCAGTGTTTATAGCGATTACCAAGGTTAATAAGCAATCGGCACAGTTGGCCTGAGATGAGTGGGTTATATTATGCCGTTGGCCCCGGTTACCACGTAATGTCTAGTCGTTAAGCCAAATTGAAAGCTGTACAAGCGAATTGATAAGTTTCAACACCAGGAGTCCACAAACCTGTCTCGAACAATTCGCACTGGGTGCGCGTGATGGAGTATGACCTAATCTCTCTCACCTCGATTTGTCAGACAAGGGCGTTGCACAGCAGTGAGACAACATGGCTGATATTATCTTTATTAAACCAATAATATATGGCAGCGTTACTAGGTATCTAACTATCTATATCATGACGCCAGATCCCTTTCGGGGCAGGCAGAGAGTACAGAGTTGCAACAGATTTTTTCCTAAGTAACTATGATACAGAAAAATTATCCTTTGTTCCCAAATAGCAAACTATTGTTACGTTTGCGGGGTAATTAAATGCCGAATAACGTGCGAAGTACTTTATTAGGCGCTGTACACACTAAACAGTACGTCGAATATAAGTACACACGCGAACCAATTACACACTTGAACCACTTTTGTTAGTACCCAAATACTGCTTCCAAGTCGCTGAGTCACTCGTAGTACCCGTATATCGATGCTACAGTCGCCGGTGTATTCCATACTATCGCTTCCGCGAAGAGACTGTGTCGTCCCCGCGCTCTGTGTTCCTTTTATACTTGTTTGAAAGTTCTAGAACAGACGCGAACCCTCCAAGTACATCGATAGAAGTACATCGAACAATAGCCGGCGCGCCCCACAAAGCGGTACTATTATTGCACACCTACTCGTATTTGCGCGTGAACTTGTATACCGCGACCGCGCGCCGGCGATAATTAAAAGGGTGGAACCTTCTAGACGTTTCGCCACTTAAGCGCAGATTCTTGATCTTTCTAGTCAGATCACCGGGGTACCTAAGGGTGTGTTATGCGTTTTAGAATCGACATCCCCGATAGAGACTTTTCAAGATAGCGGGGTATGTTCGGGTCGTAACACTATCATTTTATTTATCTTAGGAGCGTATTAATGTTTAAACTCCACCTTTATCTTGTATTACTTAAAGCCGCGGTGTTCTGGGTCACCGAACGTGGCGACTGAGCTTAACAGGATATTTTAACCTTTTCGTTGCTGATAATTTATCTTGAGTTGGTTGTTTGCACACTGTTCCCACAACGTTTATTTTTTGCGCTGAGCAAGGTTTATCAACATACCCCACTTTTTGTAATAGAATGCTCCGGACAGGCACATATTTAAACATTAGAATGTTGATAGCTTTCGAACATAATTAAGTGTAGTAAAACGGGAATAGCTATCAACCTTAAGCATTAATCGTGTGCGAATACAGACAATACAGACTTTTTTTATGTAATCCCCAGTGATACAAAATCCACAGCTCTTATATACATTACAGTCTTAACTAATGTTCTAAGCTTAAAGCCAAGTAAGAAATTACATTCTTTGATATTTTTTTTTCTTTTTACAACCAAAAACAGCCTGTTGACATTGGTATATTTTACTCTGTGTTGCATGTTTATCTATCTTCAGCCGAGGGTCATCCACTGCTGGACGAAAGTCTTTCCCGGCAGATCGTAACCACTTTTTACCTGTGACCTTCACTAGGGTATCGGTCCGTCTTGTAGTTATATGTTTGTCTATATATATATATCATTACGCTAGAGCCATCGCGGTGTATGTTTATATTGACAAAATATCATTATCTCCCTTGTGCTTGCGACACGACGACTCTTTCTTTCTTTCATATATCAATGCATAATCGAAGGCAAAGCGGTTTGGCGTAAAACCACACATCGATCTATTTTAAATAGCCTACAATCATTGCTGAATATACGCTTTACTAGCTATTGCTAGTTATGCATTCGAATTACAAACACGATCATCTTATTACGTACGTACATGCCTTATAACCTTCCTATTTAGTAACATAATATCATTTGGGCTGATAATACTACAAAGAGTATCAGGTATCACAATCATAACTGAAACATGCGGTTTATAGTAATAATATTCTGCAAATGATAAAGGCATTTGTCGATTCTCGGTGTGGTAGAAACAAAAGCTGCTTCTACTGTATTAATATAATGCTGCTTGATGTTTTTTACAGCCCGTTTTTTTGTAGGTCAGGAAATTATAGTTAAACCTTTAGCTTTGGTAAGACCCACTTACCCGATATAATGCACGCATAATATATCAGACTTTAATTTTGAGTTTTGAGATTCTTTGATATTAAGAAAAAACATTAAACCGTAGCTGTACCAGCAGAAGGGCTCCAATCTTCTTATTTTCGTTTATTGGGAACATTTTGAACAGAAGCAACCATAATAAATTTAATACATGATTATTACAGTATCTCTTTGTTCTCGGCACTCGTGGCATTGTGGTATCGAAGTAAATATTTGTAGCAATCACCAAAATTAAGGGGCTGTCGCCATAAACACGTGTTATTTTACTTCATACATGCATCAATATTTAAAAATGTAAACAAACTTATGATTTTTGACTCTATAGCTTAGAACCTGGTAAATTGAATACACGATTAGACAACAGCTTACATTTGAATGTAAAGAAAACCAAGATTATGGTTTTAAACGGAAAGAAACCAGAACGAATGCAAGGATTGTGGTTGGTAACGATGTACTGGAGCAAGTGAATGAGTTTGTATATCTTGGATGCGCCTTCTAAAAACTAAGGGCTATGTTAGTACCACATAAAACAATATAATTTAAAATAATAATAAAATAATTAGAAATGTTTACTTAAGAATTCTCTAGGACTGCCCGACGGACCGGCTACATGCATATGTGTGTGCACCCAGTGTCTCAGTAAAAGAATGTGATCACGAGTTCAAATCCTAGGTCGGACAAATGTAGTTTTTCTAACGAAAACTTCCCAGTATGAGTCAGGAATTGAACCTGGTATATGGCGAGTCTATTGCCATATATATGGCATGGAGCCTAACACCGTCGGCGAAAAGTGGGTACACCCACTTGTTATACAATGTTAGGTCTCAGTACACCTCTGCTACCCCACTTGGGAAATATAGGCGTGACGATGATCTCTACTATTCTGAAATTGAAATTCATTTCATAAATACTGTGCTATGGCCTAAACACTACATCTTCTTCTTCCTCGTTCCCTCATTGCTGAGGATCGCGACCACGCACAAACAGTCTCCATTGGGTGCGGTCATATGCGGAGTGTACCGCCCGATGCATGCTGCCACCCACCGCCTTCTTTATTGCGTCAGACCATCTTGCAGGTGCCCTTCCCTGAGTACGTCTACCGTCCATTTTGCCTAAAATAATCTGCTTCTCCAGACAATGCTTTGAAGACCGCATAATGTGTCCGAAGAGGCTGAGGGCTCTTTGTCGGCAGATCGTGGAGAGCCGTGTGGTGATTTTAAGTTCTTTTAGTATGGACTGGTTGGTTCTCATTGCAGTCCAAGGTACACGGAGCAACCTTCGCCAACACCACATCTCAAAGGCATCTAACTTACTGCTATCGCGGCTTCTCACAGTCTAAGTTTCGGCACCATACAAGAATACAGAGAAGACCAGAGCACGAACTAAGCGTACTTTGGTTGTTCGTAGTATACCTCTGTTCTTCCAGATTTTGTCGAGGATAGCCATAGCGCTTTTGGCCATACCGGCTCTACGGCGAATTTCATTAGTGGAGCTCCCGTCACTGGTTATCAATGACCTCAGATACACAAACTCGCTGACTTTTTCATAGCCGTTGAGTGCGTCGGTTACCGGGAGTATGTCTGCTCTGTCCACCACCATTATTTTTGTTTTGGAATGGTTGATCTTAAGACCGAGTGTGGCACTTTCTACTTCAATTTTCTTCAGGAGAGTTGCCATCTCCAGTTCACTTGATGCAACAATCGTCGTATCGTCTGCATATCTTAAATCATTGACCCTGCGACCACCCACTACAACACCGCCATTCCAGCCGTCCAGGGCTTTCCTCATGATATATTCTCCGTACAGATTGAACAACTTAGGAGACAGAATGCATCCCTGGCGTACGCCTCGTTCAGTGTGGAAAGCTTTGGATTTCTGGTTTTCCAGTTTCACGAAGCTTGAGCCATCAAGATACAAATTCTGTATAAGAAAAGTAAGGTGTTGAGGTACTCCCATCTCCACGAGCACGTCAAACATCGTTCTCCACTGCACGCAATCAAAGGCCTTTGCATAGTCTATAAAGCACAAGACCAACGGCTTATTAAGTTCGCGACATTTTTCGATGAGAAGACGTACATTCAAAATCTGTTCACGAGAGCCCTTTCCAGTCACAAAACCAGATTGTTCGCACGGTATCTGGTGATCTACAAACGACGAAAGTCTAGTGTTTATAAAGCGCAGGAGAATTTTGCTTACTAAGCTAAGCTACTTGCTAAGCTACTTGAATACTAGCATGCGACATAAGTGACAGCGTTCGGTAATTTTCACATTTTCTTGTGGAACCTTTTTTATGTAGTGGTATAACAGCAGATTGTGTCCAGTCAGCTGGCCACTGGCCTGTTCTCCAAACTTTGTTACATATCCGGTGGATGATCTTAGTCCCTTCAGGACCCAGCTGTTGAAGCATTGCTGCTGACACACCATCAGGACCCACAGCTTTATTTTTCAATCTATTGATCGCGTCTTGAACCTCAGAAAGCAATATATCTGGTTCTCTGGAGTGATCGTCCCATCGTCTTTCCATGCAAAGTCCCTCTTCTTCCCGATAAAGTTCATGGCAGTAGTTTCTCCATCTATCCAGAACATGTTCCAGCTCTGTCAAGGTGTTACCCCTACTGTCATCAATTATCCAACTCTTTGGTTTGAAGGTACCCGTCAGTTGCTTTACTTTCAAAAATAGGTCTTTCGTTTGCGCTTTGTTAACATGGCTCTCAATTTCATCGCATATGCTGTTGATGTGCTCGTCTCTGTCTCTCCGCGTGGACCTTTGAACTTCGGCATGTAGCTGGTTATAACGATTAATCTTAATTTCAGTCTCAAGTCCTTCACACTTCAGCATCTTCCTCTCCTCAATGAGTGCCCATGATTCTTTGCTTATCCACTCTTCCTTTCTTGTCACAACTTTAAACAAATTACTACTCTCCTTTGCAGTATCTAAGACTACCTCCTTAAAGGTATTCCAATCCGCTTCACTAGAGTCAAAAGGATCCCATTCCCGGAATTTGATCTTAGTATCAACTGTTTTGTGAAAATGGTCTAGAGCCGATTTATTAAGTAAAAAGGTCTTTTGAGGTTTCGGTAGCGTACTTTTTAGGCAAAGTCTGAATTCAGCTATTACGAGTTGATGGTCACTGCCGCAATCAGCACCAGGGAGTGTTTTGGCATTAGAAACTGACGATCGCCATCTGGATTTAATTGTGTTATGAAATCTATCTGGTTTTTATGGCCTTGTGGAGAAGTCCACGTGTACAATCTCCTTGGGTGGTTTTCAAACCATGTGTTCATAATAGTCAGCTGATTTTCCACACAATATTGCAGAAATTTTTCGCCCCTGTCATTACGAACCCCCAGGCCATATCCACCCACAAGTGTGCCTTTGAGTGGATCATCCATAGTGCAGCCAACCTTTGCGTTCCAGTCACCCTGCACGATAGTTACTTCCTTAGATGGTATGGTGCGTAACAAGGTATCAAGATCGGCATAGAATTGGTCTGAAACTTCCTCGTCTGATTGAGAGGTAGGTGCATACACCTGAATAATGTTAATTGGTGCAGGGCTAGCAGCAAGCTTAATAGCGATCATTCTATCATTTGGAGTGACATATCCTTTGACGCTGTTCTGTAATTTCCTCGGTACAATCAAGGCTACCCCATTATTACTATGATCCACAGCACCGGTGTAATACATCATGTTGCCGTTACTTGTAGTAAAATGGCCGCTGCCTCATCGATGCACTTCGCTGAGCCCTAAGATGTCAATATTGCACCTGTTCATCTCTTTCTCTATTACTTCTAACTTCCCTGGCTTTAGGAGACCTCTCACATTCCAAGTTCCCATGCGAAGATGCTTGCGTAGTGGTTTTTTAATTATATTCGTACTATCACCAGTAGCATAATTTCCACTCACTGTCTGGTGGGCCCCAGGTAAGTGGCCGGACGCATATTTCACACCATGCAACCCGGAATCACGATGGCGCCGAGGGTCAGTCGGATCACATAACGTCACACAAGTCTTATTGAAACTGTTCATAGTGGTTTTCTTGGGGATATTAGTGCAGTAGTTCCCCGTGGCTTTCTGCACCAGACATTTAAGGGGTCATTTAATCCCCAAGGCCGCTGCAGCCTCTTCCAACCGGTTTCCCGGCTGAGTGTATGGATATACCGCCAATGCTCGGTCAAAACTCTACATACCATATTTATAAACTTCCATTTACCTACTTTGACTTGCATGTGCATAAATAAAGAAATACCATTTTCCGGTCTCTTTGTTAACAAATTTGCAGACAAAGAGCAAAACAGACTAAATTATGATTTAGTGTAATTTCTAAATACTCAAGTGGCATAAGTACTGAAAGCTAAATGAAGAAGTTGTGTACATCGTCTTCGTCATGTTGGTTTAGGGTGGAACGATTTAGAAAAGGATTAACTTGGAGTGATTACTTAAATCTCCTGAGACGCTGTTTCTATAAAAAGACTAGATAAGTAAACATCCAGTATTAAGTACATACAGTATTGAGTTCTTAGATTCGAGGGAATACTAACATTTTGTATCCTCTTTTTTTAAAAAAAAAGAACTCGGTGTTTATTACTCACTAGGATTTATTCCTGTGTCGTGGGTGCGTTTACAAACATGAAAATTAACATACACAAGTACCCAGACCGAGAGAAATAATTGTGAGTGACACAAAGATTTGTCCCATGCGGGAATCGACTATTAGGCACAGTGGGCGGAGTGGCTCGTAATTACTGCGCTAAATAGTCCGTCAAAGTAGGTTAAAGAATAAAAGTAGCTTTTGGGTTGTATCGTGGCTTATTTTTTATTTTTATGTTCGTGACGTTTCGAATGCTTTGCATCAACGATGGTCACGGGAAGAACGAGGAGTGTTGTTGCAGGCTCATTTGTTAATTGAATTCCAGACAAAGAGTAAATCAGACTGAGTTATCCTTTAATATAGTCTAAATACTCGAGAGGAGTGGAACGCTTTCGCAAAAATTAACTTAGCCAAAGTTATCTGAGAGTATGTTGTTTCTATAAAAAAAACTAGATACGTAAGCAGTTGAATTAAGTATTTAGCAAGCACCATTAGAAATACCTGCCATATATCTCTAATCTCCGAAAAGTGTTTTTGGATCAACATGAGAGGTGGTGAGACAGTCGCCAAAGAAATATATTTTATGCTTTTGTTTTTTTCCCAAACATTACATTTTATGCAATTTACATACATCATTCGCTTTATGCAATTTGATATAAAGCTCGCATTCCAATGATTCACTTTGTGTTGAGTTGGTGTTGAGCTTATTGCTGATAATATTTAACTCATCAAAATAAAGAAAGACTACTACGAGTATCTATTTCATGTTTCCACCACTGGTTATATCACCGTAAAAAGTGGCGATCAAACTTATAAAAGTATAGATTTTAAAAATCTGAAAGTGTAAGACGGAATTTAAACCCTTAGTCTCGTGATTATAAAGCGAACATAAAAACAACTAGGCTATCACTGCTTTAACATTGAATTCGCGTGGTTAATTCAATAAGAAAAGAAAACTCTATGGACGGAATTCGGAATTCATTCAAAACAGTAAAATTAAAACTTTTCACTGTATTTAAATAAAACTCGTAAAATTTATCTTGCTGTTAGCTTAGTTTTCTTAAACAATCGTTTTATTGGCATTCCGCAAAATGTTTCGCTACCTGCCTCACATAATCTTTCAGAATTTCGTTTCCATACCAACAAGATGTCGTTGCTTACTTTAAAAAACAGATGTGTTTAAATACTGGCCCAGTCTTCATTTTATATTTTGTAGCATTTTGACTCACTTAAATTCATGATTCTAAGAATCATATTTCATTTTCATTACTTAATTAAATAAATGTTCATCTTTATAAGCTTCTTCTAGAATTATTTCTTCAAACACAAAACATCTTAGAAGAAACAAAAGGTATTCTCTTCAAGGATAGCTTATTGTCTCTTTAAAATACTTTTATGGTGCTTCGTCTGTGTCATAATAGGAAAATATAAACATAATGAACATATAAACATTATTACAAGAAAGGCATCGAAAGCTTTGGGTTTCATTATTAGGTTATCAAATGAATTTAAAAGCATTCGGACTTTTAAAATCCTTTATTGTACTTTCGTTCGCAGTCACCTCGAATATTCTTGTCAAGTTTGGAATCCCAATTACAAAATCTATATTAACAGAATCGAAAACATACAGAGGAGATTTGTAAGGTATTTGCAATACCACTCCAGCACTTATCTGCCAAATTACGTACATCGTTGCAAAAAGTTTCATATATTACCGTTGTATGAAAGAAGGCGAGCAGCGGATCTAGCTTTTCTTCTAAACATTGTGAATGATTCTGTTGACTGTCCCGAATTGCGAGAAAAGATTGGTTTACGCGTTCCCTCTGCATTTTTAAGGAAGCCAGACTTATTAAATATTCCATACAGCAGGTGCATTTACAGGCAAAACTCATTTCTCTCAAGGGCATCTAAATCATATAATGCGATAACGCAAACAATTGATATTGATTTATTTAACACTGTAGTCTCTCAGCTTAAAAATATGTTAAATGGTCTCTTTTTTCTTTAATTGTATGTGTTTTCTTTGATTGTATGTTATTTAAGTTTTATCGTCACTTTATGTTCTGCCGTACTATATTCATGTTGTAATTATTTGTGGAAACTTATAATTGGCCTTCAGCATTTACTACTTAAGCCATACTTGTTCTTTGTTAGCTCTTAGTTTTCCTAAAATGAAAAAAAAAAAAACCTATATAATGAACCACAGTCTGATAAATTTCCTTTCACTACTCTGATAAAAATGGCGTGATCCTCTAGAATAATAAAGGGCTTTTATTTTTTCTATGATTATATTTCTTGCTTCCCAAGGCTGTTATATTGCCAGTAAGGTAAAATTATCGAATATTTAAAAATAAATCCCTCAATAAGGGTTCGTTACTTTGGCGTGATTCGCCGTTTAGATTGCGTGGTACACGCCAATACCACTATATTCGTAATATAAATGTAAATAAGAATAACAAACAAAATAGCTCTATTAAAAGTTTCGTTCCAACCTTATTGTAGCTGTAGAACAATCTTTTTATTCTTGTGTACTGGGTTTTTCAGTAATACGTTTGGGTCAGAATAAGTTTGAATGGCAATTACAGTTGAGCAAGCCCAGTAATGGGAATTATTTTTGGGCAGTACGAATAATTGTTTAGACAACTCTGATAGAGTATTTTTGGAAACATTTAAAAAGGTTTCAGTATTTTGGTTATTTATCTTATGGCACGGACGTGTGACTCCAGTAGTCGATATACGATACGGGTCGATAAACACTAATACAATAAATTATACATATATGTACATGTTGTATGTTTGTATTTATAATAATTACATAAGGTATATTTACAGTGCGCACGTAAGTTAAAGAAAGTCAAAATAAAACCTAACGTCACCATGTCAACATGTGGTTTCTACGGCGACCATATAGCGATATAAAGAGTCCCTACAAGGGGTTTGTTTTTTGCCATAATGGCGACAAAAAGCCATTTTTTATAATTTACTATTATATTTTATTACTAGCTGTTTCCCGCGGCTTCGCACGCGTTGATTTTGTAATTTGACATAGGTAGGTAGGACTTTTGGGGATAGCATTATTCCAAGACTTAAGAGACACCTTCATATTAAGTTTGTTTTAAATCCGTTAAGCCATGGTAATATCACATGCACATCGCTCGTAGAACTGACGGCCATTGGGGCAGAAAGGTTCTCGAATGGCGACCACGTACCGGAAGACGTGGAGTGGGTAGGCCCCCTACAAGATGGACCGATGACCTGGTGAAGGTCGCGGGTAGAAGTTGGATGCGTACAGCACAAAGCCGGTCGTTGTGGCGGTCTTTAGGGGAGGCCTTTGTCCTGCAGTGGACGTCTTTCGGCTGAAAAAGAAGAAGAAGATGTTAATATGGAGAAATAAAAACAACTATCCCCCATGGATCCTGTATTTCCCGAGCTAAAAAGTAGTTTTAAATAATCTCTGAGAAATCCTCCATTTTCCAGTGACAGTGTATTTAATCGGTTCCGCCGTTCTGGAAACTAATACAGACAAACATATCTTTGATTTTGCCTGTATGCGCATAATATATCTTCTTTATTTCAAAATCACAAATCCCAAATGAATATTCCCGTGCGCTGTGCGGGGATCGTACCTGCAACTATTTGACAAAGTAAGTTAAGCAGTCTACCTTTTTTCGCTTAAATCAAGTCGTCTTTGTTTTGCAAAATTAATTATACAGTCAACTTAAATATTACTAAATTTTCGTTGTAGAACAATTTCAGTATGAGCCCAGGCTTCCAGTCACCTGTGAAGAGGAAGAGGGAAATCGAATGATGATTGATTGATTAATATCTTCGGGCCTTCATGCAGGCTGGTAAAAACCCACCAAATGCATATTGGAGTGATTTTATATGATGAATGTGAATGAATAATATTGGCATGATCTAGTGTGCAAATAAAGTTACCTATTTCAAATTATTATTTCACGACTTCAGATACTTTAATACTATCTAAGAATCTATATCATCATGTCAGATCCCTTGCGGAGTAGGCAGAGGGTACAGAGTTCCAACAGGTTCTTTCCTTACAGACCTTTCTGTCTCTTTCCACTTTTATAGTTCGTCTTATACACGCTCGCCGGTTACGGAGACTCTTGACTTGCTCTTCGGATAAGACATGGTAAGATAGTCTAGTCCCCGATATCTTTGATCTGTTCTAGGTACACTAACATCAGACAGCGGCGTGTTAATATGTGTATTGCTTTTTTGCTACCGTTTTTTTTATTTATATTTCTTTGCTGTTATTATAATTATAAATATTGTATATAATTTGTGAAACTATAAATAGTTGTTGTTCTACGTCCTTCCACTTTCGCATTGTATACATGTGTGGATTTTTTCATATTAAGTTTCTTTATAATCTGTTCAGCCGGTTTAGTATGAAGAAATAATAGATTACGGTGAGCGTGTATGAGACGAACTATGAGAGTGAAGGAAGCCAGAAAGGTATGTAAGGAAAGAACCTGTTGGAACTCTGTACTCTATGCCTACCCCGCAAGGGATCTGGTGTGATGATATAGATAGATAGATAGAAATAATAGATATTCCACAGAAGTATGTTTCGAGATAAAAAGTGTTTTGTTTTATTTTACTATGTAAGACACCTTTATATCAAGTTTCAATTAAATTCGTTTAGCCATTTTAATATGAAGAACTAACAGGGAGACTAACTATTCCGGTAGAACCGTGTAGTAAGTATAAATTATATACTTTGTCAACTTCCACCAGACTTATTTCCCTATCAACTAACTCTATCACCGGGTTCAGTCTTAGCCCCGCTTAGCCCGCACAGGTGGGCTTTGTAAAATATAAACTAAACTATAGCGCGATCCTATTCAATATACAACACTTTACGCCGTCTCATAAAAAAACGTATACAATATCTACCTTTTCAAGAAGGATGATCAGTTTATCTATTATTTTTAAATTATCGATAAAATATTTCTGATTTAAATCTTCTCTACCTACCCTGTCAAAGATAATAATCTAGCGTAATAGTATCTAACGGTACGGTTTCCAGCGAAGTATGTAGAAAACTGTTGTCAGTACATTTTGTGTTAGTCTTCTCGTAAGATATTCATCGTCATTACAGTTTCGTATCCGGCCTATTCATCGTTAGAGTTCTCTCCAGAAGAAACAATCCTGAATGCATCATCGGTTCATCCACAAAACTACGTTTAAATTAAATATGTATGAACAATTTCGAGTGAGTGCTTTTAACCACTGAAAAGTTTTTCATGAGGAGATGAACCTGGGTCCAATATCAATTTATGGACGAATTCATGTATAGGCAAAATCACATATTTTACATCGTAACATTGCAGTTCGGGACAAACAGTAATAAAGTTTTATAGTTAATCCCGCGACAATGTAGTAAGTTGATTTAGAAACAATGAATGATTTATCAAATTCGACTTTCTTTTTCTGTCCTCAAAAACTGTAAGATTTTACGAAAATATAAGTATGCAGAGTTGTGATCTTTAGTACAGGCTATAATTACACAAAATTTCATTAAAATCCATTAAACATATTTAAAGTAAAGTGTATTTTAAGAAATCCAATGTTTCGCTTATTTCCGTCTTTTCTGAAATAACATTTTAATTTTTCGGGAGAAATACCTTTATAACGTGTTAACCAGCATTTTAAGGTATCCGAATGCAAAGTTTTATCAAAATCCACCTGTTAGTTTTTACGTGATGATGGATTATACCTTTGGACAGACAGACAAACAGACACGAAAGCCAAAAATTGTAGAATTGGCTTCTAAATTAATAGAATGATACCCCTGGGTTGATATATCCCAAAAATATTCCATGTACAGACATGATTTCCTTACAGTTTATTTATTATATGTAGTATGTGTAGATATAGATGCTTTACTTTTCCATACAAACCGTTTGATTTCCTGAAAACTTAAATATTAACTATATTATCTGTCATATGAAATATTTCCGTGCTAAGTTTCACTGACTTCTAAAAAGTAGTTTTGGAACAATGAATGATTTATCAAAATCGACTTTTTTTGTACTTTCCTCGGAAACTGTTAAATTTTTCGAAAATATAAGTATATAGAGTTGTCACATTTTGTACAGGCTACAATTACACAAAATTTCATTCAAATCCATCAAATAGATTTAAAGTAAAGTGTCTTCTTAGAAATCCAATGTTTTGTTTATTTTCGTCTTTTCTGGAGAAACGTTTTAATTTTCCGAAATAAACACTAAACAACATGTTAGCCAACATTATAAGCTATCCGCATGCAAAGTTTCATCAAAATCCGCCTGGTAGTTTTTGCGTGATGCTGGTTCATACCCTCAGACAGACAGACAAACAGACACAAAAGCTAAAAATTGTAGAATTAACTTCTACATCGATAGTATGATACGCCTGGGTTGTTATTTTCTAAAAATATTCCATGTACAGACACTTCCACAGAATTCCTCACAGTTTTATTATATGTATAGATTACTTGACACTGGCGAAATAGTCGGTCACAGTGTGGGGTCATTCATTAAAATAAAAAGAGTCACTACAATCTTTATTGGTGATTTACGTTTAAGGCCAAAGCACATACAAGCATCGGTTATCGATAACCTTGTGAGTGTATCTATACTGCATTTCATTATGGGGACTTTAGCATTTGACCACGGTATCAATCCTATACGTTTTAGCGACTTAGGCCCGTATTACAGAACGAAAAGCAGTCGTGAATCTAATTTTAAAACAAACGTTTTAGTACAAAAATCAATTTTTGTACTAAAATGTATACGCATATAAAAAGGACCAAATCGTCGATCGTGAGTTATCATTTGATTGAGAGTAAAAAACAATAGGATCCTCGTTCGTCGGTCGGTTAAAGAAGCCCAATTCTGGCTTTTCTTTAATCAAAAAATACTTATTAAATGACCACTAAACATTTTGATTTCCTGGAAAAAAATATTTAGAAACTCAGCGGTATACATCTGAAAAGAATTGTATTTTATTATCCACATCTCGACATCTAGGGGGAACTCGATTCGGGGCTAATCGATCTTTTGCCGCTCAAAACGAGTTTTGCATTTTCTCGAATGGATTCAATAAGAGGCTGCGAGAGCGACAACTTGAAAATAAACAAGACAAAATCTGAGATTGACGGGGAAGTTGAAATTTGGCGGCCAAGCTTATAACTTCAAATTAGGAGCAACAGAACGAAAAAAAACATTGACCATTACAAAACACATTACTGAGAAAGGCAACATAGTGCTTCTCTCGAAATTAAATTCCTGTATCGTGGATTAGTTTACAGGCATAAAATTTAAATCCGAATCTTCGAAGTGATTGTTTCGTACGGAGATCGAAACAATCACGGCACAACTGCTTAGCACAACTAATAGTACCATTGGTGATTTTTCTTCCTATTTATTCCATTCTATGCCACTGTATTAAGAAAGTACAGGTTAATGATTGCTGAAAATCTGCACTCAGACAACAACTTCCTTACTATATTCCTATTCTGTGGTATCGAGTATCGAGAGGTCAGTGTAATTAGTACTTCCAAAGTTGTCTTACAGTTTGCAAACTCTTGTTAGTTGAGATGGCACACTATACTATACGGATACGGCATTAAGGATGGTAACATCGACAATATTAATTAAAAGTTACATTCTTTTGAAGATAATAAAGCATTTATATTTATTTAGTTAGAATTTAATAACAATAAGTTGCTCGTAGCACTGTGTGACCGCAGTGTTTATAGCAATTACCAAGGTTAATAAGCTATCGGCACAGTTGGCCTGAGATGGGTGGGTCATATTCGAGCGTCTCCGCGCTTTGAAAGATATATTAAGCCGTTAGCCCCGGTAACCACGTAATGTCTAGTCGTTGAGCCAAATTGAAAGCTGTACAAGCGACTTAATAAATTTCAACACCGGGAGCCCACAAACCTGTCTCGAACAATCCGCACTGGGTGCGCCTGATGGAGTATGACCTAATCTCTCTCACCTAGATTTGTCAGACTAGGCCGTTGCACAGCAGTGAGACAACATGGCTGATATTATCTTTATTAAACCAATAATATATAGCAGCGTTACTAGGTATCTAACTATCTTTATCATGACGCCAGATCTCTTTCGGGGCAGGCAGAGAGTACAGAGTTCCAACAGATTTTTTCCTAAGTAACTATGATACAGAAAAATTGTCCTTTGTTCCAAAATAGCAAAATCATTTTATTTATCTCAGGAGCGTATTAATGTTTAAACTCCACCTTTATCTTGTATTACATAAAGCCGCGGTGTTCTGGGTCACCGAACGTAGCGACTGAGCTTAACAGGAGCTTATACCCTTTCTATGCTGATAATTTATCTTGAGTTGGTTGTTTGCTCACTGTTCCCGCAACGTTTCTTTTTTGCGCTGAGCAAGGTTTATCAACATACCCCACTTTTTGTAATGGAATGCTCCGGACAGGCACATGTTTAAACATTAGAATGTTGATAGCTTTCGAACATAATTAGGTGTAGAAAAACGGGAATAGCTATCAATCTTAATCATTTATCGAGTGCGACTGTCAATACAGACTTTATTTTATGTAATCCCTATTGATACAGAATCCACAGCTCTTAAATACATTACAGTCTTAACTTATATTCTAAGCTTACAGCAAAGTAAGGAATTACATTCTTTGATATTTTTTTTCGTTTTACAACCATACACAGCCTGTTAACATTGGTATATTTTACTCTGTGTTGCATGTTTATCTATCTTCAGCCGAGGGTCGTCCACTGCTGGACGAAGTCTTTCCCGGCAGATAGTGACCAGCTTTTACCTGTGACCTTCACTAGGGCATCGGTCCATCTTGTAGTTATATGTTTGCCTATATATCTATATCATTATGCTAGAGCCATCGCGGTGTATGTTTATATTGACAAAATATTATTATCTCCCTTGTGCTGCGACAAATAATATCTCTTTCTTTCTTTCATATATCAATGCATAATCGAAGGCAAAGCGGTTTGGCATAAAACCACACATCGATCTATTTTAAATAAATATACCTATTTTTAACATATGTGTGTAATAACAGGCTTGCTAGTTATACATTTGAATTACAAACACGATCATCTTATTACGTACCTACATGCCTTATAACCTTCCTATTTAGTAACATAATATTATTTGGGCTGGTAATACTACAAAGTGTCAGGAGGGCTCCAATCTTCTTATCTTCGTTTATTGAGTATTTTAAACAGTAGCCATCATACGATGTTTTTTTTTAAAATATAGCTAGGTAAGTTATGCTTCGTAAATTTAAAATTAGTTTTTACGTAATGATTTTGCTAAATAATAAATTTAATACATAATTATTACAGTATATATTTGTTCTCGGCACTCGTGGCATTGTGGTATCGAAGTACATATTTGTAGCAATCACCAAAGTTAAGGGGCTGCCGCAATAAAAACGTGTTATTTTACTTCATACATTAATAATAAAAATATGAACAAAAATATGATTTTTGACTCTATAGTTTAGAACCTGGTAAAATTAATACACGATTAGACAATGGCTTACATTTGAATGTAAAGAAAACCAAGATTATGGTTTTTAAACGGGAAGAAACCAGAACGAATGCAAGGACTGCGGTTGGTCGTTACCAATGTACTAGAGCGAATGAATGAGTTTGTATATGTTGGAAACGCCTTCAGTAAGGATAGGAAACACATTGCTGACATAGTGAGAAGAGTGAGTGCAGGAAAAAGAGTAAATGGTGCGATGGGAAAGCTGCTTGGGAGCCGAAACGATGCAGCTGGCCAAACATAACGAAGTGCTTGTCCCAACGCAGTTATATGGCAGTGAGAGCTGGGTATGTAAACAGGAGTGCTTGTCTCAACGCAGTTTTATGGCAGTGAGAGTTGGGTATGTAAAAAAGAGTGCATGCCTCGAAGCAGTTATATGGCAGTGAGAACTGGGTATGTAAAAAGGAGAACGAAGGCAGTATAACTGCTGTAGAAATGCGAGCTCTGCAGAAGATGTGCGAAGTCAAGCTGACCGACCGTATTTGCAACAGCGTAGTAAAAAAGCGTGTGGGCATGAAATATAGTATCGGTGTATAGATGAGAAAGGATATGCTTTGTTAGTTCGGTCATATACAAAGAATGTCGTATGAAAGAATAACAAATCAGATATACAATGCAATAGTGGCAGGATGTAGGTACCGGAGAAGGCCTAGATTATCTTACCATGACCAAATTGACCGAGTCTTATCCGACAAGTCAAGAGTCTCCGTAACCGGCGAGCTTGTATGAGACGAACTATGAGAGTGGAGGAAGCCAACGGCATGTAAGGAAAAAACCTGTTGAAACTCTGTACTCTCTGTCCACCCCGCAAATGATCTGGCGTAATGATATAGATAGACGATTAGAACTCTGAAACTGAAAAGATTTACATTTTTATATTCTAACGAGTAACTTTTAAGAACTGGTCAATAGAATTTGCTTAAAAACATAAATAATAATTTTAGCAAAGTTTCTATAAAGCAGTTTTATTTATATGTATATGTACTAAGTCCTTTTAACTGCTAAGATCGTATCCATATTTTGAAAAAAACATTGTATTCCATGGCGGTATTTTAAAACCTACGACATGCTTCTATTGTTATGTCTCAATACATATTATTACGTACATACGTATAGTATTTATACCACGATACAGTAGCTATAGACAGTAGCGACCTAGACCTAGACTTTAGACTACTCGGTAGGTTCCTAAAAAGTTTACATTTGCCTCTTCCTCGCCAAAAAATAGGCATAAAAATGGACTTGTATAACAAAAAAGTATGAATTAGGTGGAAACCGGCATGATGTATCGTTTATATATGACTTGGTCTATCATATTTGCATCGTTAAAAATCCTTAATGACATAAATATTTACACAAATAAATGCTGAGTCTACAAACCTTCAGGTAGTTCTGATAAAGGAAGCCGTAAAACTTGCATAAAGAGAACACGATCAAAGCTTTTCCAGCATTTAACGCGTGCTAAAAGCGTTTAACTTTAATTAACACATACATACTTGCAGGTGTACTATACATGCAAATGCTTCCAGGGCCCTTATTCGCTATGACTATTTAAACACGTAACGGAGCACGTTGCGATAACTTCGTGAAATAGACATTTAATGGTACTGCAGTGGCATACATGATACAGTATACCATACCGAAGTTATCCCAATGCGCTATATTTGCTTATAGCGAAAAGGACTCTTATAGGCAACCATGTTCACACCAATCCACTAACACTCAATATGAACTTAATGTGAAGAGAGAATGTATTTTTTTAATAAAACGAGGGCTACATTTGCCCTCTAGAATTTATTCCTGTGTCGTGGGAAGGTTTACAAACATGAAAATTCACATACACAAATACCCAGACCGAAACCGCATGCCAAAAATTATTGCATTGCACTTCATTAAATTAAATTGTATTAGAAAAGCTAAGCTACCACTGTAACTTCTGTAAGCCAGGATCCACAATGGTTTTCATTAATGACACCAAGGCTTGCACCTCGAGGTGTCCGGAGAAGTGCTTGAATTGTCTTGGAATCCACAACAAATTGAATTATAAAGAAAATAAAAAGAGAAATAGGATAAAATAAAATTCCACTATCTCCCGCTTTGCAAAGGAGGGATCCTTTGCAAAGCGGGAGATAGAACATAAAGATTGGCAGATCAGCCATAGAAAAGGCGATCTTTCGCAAAGAAATAGTATGTTTATGATCATTTGTATATAACTCATTTATTTCTGTGACTCACTACGATAAATCTCAGATGAAAATCAGAAAAATAATACTGAGTCAGTATACATTTAGTTGCAAAGAAAGTCGTATTACTTTATGAGACTCAATATATATAGCCTCGATATTAAAATTGCGTAATAAATTACAGACGAAGATAATATTATATAGGTATAATTATATTCTTGCTCTGAAAGGTCATGACATCAAGGATACTTAATAAAGGAGGAATATTTCGGATCGTATCGATTTATCACGAATAAAAGGAATGTGTGTTCATTCAGATCACTTCTAAAATAGCGCTGTATGAGATCCACAGTATAATGAAAATTAATACACAATATCGCTACAAACCTTATTAAAATTGGGCTTTAATTTTGATTAAAGTGCTTATTTCCTGAAGGAAAAATAGCAATCACTTATCACTATTCCACTGAAAAGCTTTTTTAGAAAAAAAAACACCCATATCCTTCCCAAGGATGAAATCTATCTCCTTGCCAAATTTTATCTAAATCTGTAAAACAGCTTAGACTTGAACAGGTAATATAAAAAGTTATTTTCTCATCTATAGTACAGTATGGATTAACTCACTCAATTAAATAAGGTTTTTATTTTAATTTGTAGTTAAGGTTTGTGTAGCGTGGAAATTAATTCTGTTCTTTCAACAAACGCTCCAACATTTAAACAAAATGTTATGCATTATCATTATAATGATACATACCTACTATAAAACTATACATTTATAGTAGGTATGTACGTATTGTAGTAAGTAGTTATAGCCTAGTGGTTAGACCGTTGGACTGCAAAGGCATGCACCTCTGTCTTTGCGAATGTGCGTATTAAAAATTAACTATCACTTGCTTTAACGGTGAAGGAAAACATCGTAAGGAAACCTGCATGCCTAAGATTTTTTCGAAGGTGTGTGCAGTTTGCCAACCTGCACTAGGCCAGCGTGGTGGACTATGGCCTAAACCCTCTCAGTTTGAGAGGAGGTCCGTGCCCAACAGTAGGACAGTTTCTTAACAGGCTAGTATAATTAATTATAATATTATATTATATTATATATATATATTATTTCAGGTCTGGAAAAGGATGTTCGGATCAAGTCTTCTCACTCAGCAACATCGTAGAGAAGCATCTGGCAGTGGGGCGAAAGGTTTTCTGCGGTTTTGTAGATTTGGAGAAGGCATTTGACAGAGTTGTGCGAAAGAGACTTTGGGACATTTTGCCAGAGTATGGTATAGATGGCCCTCTGTTGCGAGCCGTCCAGTCCACTTATGTGGACTGCAAGGCAAGCGTACGGGTGGGTGGTAACAAGTCACCCTGGTTTAACGTTAAAATCGGCGTCAAGCAGGGTTGCGTGTTGTCCGCTAGACTGTTTATAATATATCTGGACAAAAGTCTTCAAAGACTGAAAGCGATGAATGAAGGTGTACAAATGGGTGACTTGGTGGTAAACCATCTACTTTATGCAGATGACGCGGTTTTAATAGCGCCAACAGCCACTGATCTGCAAACACTAGTCACAGTTATGAAAGACGACTGCATGATCAATGGCTTACACTTGAATGTGAAGAAAACCAAGATTATGGTTTTTGAAAGGGAAGAAACCAGAACGTATGTAAGGATTGTGGTTGGTAACGATGTGCTGGAGCAAGTGAATGAGTTTGTATATCTTGGATGCGCCTTCAGTAAGGATAGGAAATACACCGCTGACATAGAGAGAAGAGTGAGTGCAGGGAACAGAGTGAATGGTGCGATGGGAAAGCTACTCGGGAGCCGGCACTTAAGCCATAAGGCGCAGCTGGCCATACATAACGGAGTTTTTGTCCCAACGCTGTTATATGGTAGCGAGAGCTGGGTATGTAAGAAGGAGAATTAAAGTAGGATAAATGCGGTAGAAATGCGAGCTCTGCGAAAGATGTGCGGAGTGAAGCTGACCGACCGCATTAGCAACAGCATAGTAAGCCAGCGAGTAGGTATGAAAGATAGTATCGGTGTAATGATGAGAAAGGGCATGCTCCGTTGGTTCGGGCATATAGAAAGAATGCCAGAGGAAAGAATGACAAAACAGATATACAATGTGAAAAATTATGAGAGTCGAGGTTGCCAGAGAGGTATGTAAGGAAAGAACCTGTTGGAACTCTGTACTCTCTGCCTACCCCGCAAGGGATCTGGCGTGAGGTTATAGATAGATAATATTATATGTACCTAAAAATCGCATGTAATTAAAAAGATAATATGAAAGCACTTGGTTCTTGTGACCAGAAAATGGTATTTGAAGAATCGAATAGGTTTCCATCGTAGTAAAATGGTAATAGTATAATAATACTCTATCGATTTACGGGTAAAGACATCGTATTGTGTCGATTTCGATCGTCTGGCCAGAAGAAAATTATAGATACAATATAGATACACCGTCACACCTATATTCCCGAAGCGGGAGTGGCAGAGGTGGGTACCCCCATTTTCGCTGACGATTTTAGGTCCCATTAAATAGGGGGCGAGCCTATTGCCATATACCGGTCACAATTTCAGATTCCGGACTCATACTGGGAAGGTCTCGTTAGAAAAACTTTATTTGTCCGACCGGATTTGAACCCAGGACCCTCGTGATCACCAAGAGAAAATTATGTGTGTAATAATTAAATTTGGTATCTGAGACTACGTAAAATCTCTATAAACATTTTCTTAATTAACTTAAAGTATCCTTATTTTACTTCTATCCCACCCAATTTAGTATTTTAATAAAGAAATGGCACCTACTCAACATAAGAATTAAAAAAATCCTCAACTACAATTCAACAATTCAAGAAGCACTCGTATTGAATTTAATTATCTTAAATTTACATTTCAGCTGGGCGTATATACTCGTCGAATTCTACGCCAAGGTTCACGTATTTACAATTTGAAAATATCTCGTACTAATAAAAATTCCGCAAATACTTCGTAATCCGTGAAAGGAAAATACAGAATGACACTTAATTAGCGAAGCACTGGTGGAGTAACTAGTCCAAAACGGGGCGGTTTTTACAGGCTTTTTTCAGTTAAACTTTTTTCCTCTGAACCAGTGGGTATTCAATTAGTTAAATTAAGCAGCACAGTCGTTTTACGTTTACACATTTTATTTTACTGCATTTCGCAAGAATCCAGGAAAATTGATAAAAAATATTTAAAAAACGAATGTTTATTCACTGTTAAAACACATACCATTTTCATTACCTACAACGTGGATACGTTACTCAAATACTGCCCTTATGTTTATATGTTGGTGCATTTCCGTTTCTGGTAGTCGCTTTTATGAAGGTGCTACCTACTTTTAAAATGTCCCACGCAATTTTATTTACTGCTACACTTTACTCCATTTTAATGACCTCGATATCTTAGGAAATGTTTATGTTAGCGTTTTCACGAGACTACGGTATCTAAGCACGGTTGCAACAAACACCGTCATATATTCCCCAAGTGGGAGTGGCAGAAGTATACTGTCTACATCCACTTTTCGCCGACGATGTTAGGTTCAATGTAATAGGAGGCGAGCCTATTGCCATATACCCGGCACAATTCCAGACTCCGGACTGACACTGAGAATTTTTCGTTAGAACAACTACATTTGTCCGACCTAGGATTTGAACCCACGAACCCGTGATCGCAAAACAGATTATTTGCCACTCGACTAACGAGGCGGTCTCAAACCAACGAGGCAGTCCTAGACCACCGAGGCAGTTTTTGTATAAAATCTTTGGAAAACATATTTAATTTACCGAGTGAGGTTATTATTTATCCTCCAACAGGGCCCTTATTCGCTATGGCCAAAATTCGCGAACAAGTCTCATCATAGGAATCCGTCCATCGTAGCCGCCGTCGACTACGAACCTAACTCCCCTCCTATCAGCCGCTACCGCTGCCCGCGACATGTCCTCACCGACCCTCCCGATGCCGTTACATCCCTTCTTTCGGATACAGATATCGCATGAAGTAGTCGAAGAATCCCTTGCTCGCCGGGCAGTGCAGAGCACCACGGCGAGACACTTAGTGTACACCCTCCCCTATAGCGACTGCCCAAGCCAAGGTCGTTCATCCTTGAGGCGCCTTTGAGCTAGTTGCCCCCTTGCCCTTCTGGCTCGAGCGTAGTACTTGCACGCTCACCCTCTTGTCCGGTCAAGCTGTAAAGGCCCCGTGGCCAACAGCGTAGATCATTCACACACACACACACACACAAGCTATGGCCAAAAGCGGGGTGACCGTGTAATGATATTCTATTTGCCACTGGAGTATCATTAAACGATCATTCCCATTAGTTAACGAGACGCACCACATCACGTGTTTATTTTTCATAGTCAATATGGCCCCTGCCTACTTATCATGTTATATTCATGTTTATGATAAAAGTTATCTATACTTACACATAACTGTTACAATTTATTTAGGACTAAACATATTCATGAAACTATTTAGAATATACCATATTAATATTAAAATTGGTCGAGAATATTTTCTGTTTATCATATTTCCGACATATACCACAAGAAATAACTATTCTTACTCTTGTTTTTTAATTTATTAATGAAAATAAATTAGTTAAACCTTGGTTTACCTAAAGGATTTCGATAGAACTTATATTACCATATCATTTTACTTACAAATAATTTATCTCTATCTATCTATATCATCACGCCATTTCCTTTGCAGGGAAGGCAGAGAGTACGGATAATAAATAATAATAATTTATAATAATACTATTAAGATTTCTATGATTCTACTCATCTCAGTATTTATTTTATACCCATAAAAGTGTAAACGCTTTTACAATAAAACGCCCAATAATGTCCGAATCATGCCTATCAATAAGTAAAAAAAAAAATCAAAAGCAGACTAAATAATATGACAGCATTTCTGATTATTCCTACCTCAGAACAAAGAATGTAGATTCTTCTTTATCCGGACGATAAAACTTTGACGAACGATTGAATTTTTGAGAAACTTCACAATCAATTCCAAAACAAATTCCATTATAAACTGTTAGAAACAATTTTGTACCAATTTCAGTATACAAAAAGGAGCTAAACAGGCAAATCGAATTTCGAAAACCATTAAAGTTTAAAAGACTAGCGCGCTGTATTTTTTCCTGGATCATCTTAGGCGTTTTCGTTCATCATCTCACGTTCCATGTTACTTGGAAAAAGTAATAATTTTGATGTTAATATGTGTTTTATTTTCAGCCTATTTATTTATGATTTTAGACAGTGACTTTATCAATTTTCCAAAGAAGTCGTAGTTCGCAACATCCAAAACGAACGGTAATTCCTAACGCAGTACAACTATTTTGATAGTTGTATGAGGTAGATACAGAATAAGGACGAGCACCAACAATTGATAGCCAAACTCGTCTTGAGTATCTATTTACATATTAAATCTCATTTTGGTGTCATAAGACTGATCACCAGACGGTGGGTGGTCGGAAAGGATTGGATGTGAAAAAACATGAGACCGAAAGGAGTGGAGTGCCATGGAAAAGATCTACACTCAGCTTTGGGTGGCTATGAGCTGAAAACGATGATGATGATGAAACATAAGATTCCGAGCCGATATTCAAACAGAATACCCTGTATTTAAAAGATTCCACTAATTTTGCTGTCAATTTACATATATTACTCGATAGACGACAAAATAAATGAAATATTATCTATTTTACTCTATTCAAATCGCATTGTTTTAAACAAATCACACAATTCAAAGCTTAGACAAATGCAGATAGCACACGTCCTCCATAAAAATAAAATGTCACTGTCTGCATACATTTCGCAGCTAGTGATGTCGGAATTGTAAAAATATATCGATAGTCCATAATTATGTCAAAACTGTGCAAAAAAGAATGATAGTTTTCAAAGTACCTATATCGATAATTTATATTTTTTCCGTCATTGATTCCGTATTTAATATAACATTATGATAACGAACATTTATTCTTGCACCTTACCACAAACATTTTTGTTTGTAACTTAGAAAGAAATAAAAAAATATTGGGAAGGCTGAAAAGTACTAAAACATTTCATTCATGTACTAATCCTACTTATATTATGAATGCGAAAGTTCACGAGGATGGATAAATGTATGGACATTTGTACTTTTTCACGCAAAACTACTCACTGGATTTTTATGAAACTTTGCACTAATTTATAAAAATATTACGAAATAAATCCGTGTGCAGCCGCGGGTAATGCCTGTTTTCGTTTATTTGGTTTACCAACAATTGTTTACACTAATACAATTTAAGAATACATGCGTCAAAACATTTACAGTGTAACAATTACTTAAAGGTATACAGTGCATGCAATATAAAAATAGTAAAAATGCAGACAAATAAATTTAAGTCGTTATAAGGTTACTGATAAATTGAGTTTTACGATTAAGGTTATTCAAGATTTTATAAAATTGTTGAAAATAGGCCTTTGTTTGTGTGTTAAATCGATGAGTGTTACTTTCATTTTAGTATCTATATTATAACGACATGAAAATATATTTAGCGGTTCTACATACCAACATCGATATTTATTCTACATTTCTACCAACAAAACGCTGTACTCCACTGCATTGACGGATATCGACATGTGTATTCCGGACACGTTCCAAACATGATCCCGTGACCTGTAAATCCACCTTTACGCAATGTTGGCATTTATCTGTGTAAATTTGTTGGATTTGTTTCAATTCCGAAAGGTTTGGGGTGGATTTTTCATGTGATACATTTTTTTGGTATGGTAAAATTGTGGTATGGTAAAATTGTTGAAAGGAGAATGCGCGAGAAGTCCGATGGAATGTTGTGCGAGGCACAAGGGGGTTTCAGGTCCGGAAGAGGATGTTCGGATCAAGTTTTCTCCCTTCGCAACATCGTAGAGAAGCATCTGGCAGTGGGCCGGAAGGTTTTCTGCGGTTTTGTGGATCTGGAGAAGGCGTTTGATAGAGTTGTGCGAAAGAGACTTTGGGACATTTTGCCTGAGTATGGTATAAATGGCACTCTGCTGTGGGCCGTCCAGACCACCTATGTGGACTGCAAGGCATGCGTACGGGTGGGTGGTAACATGTCACCCTGGTTTGACGTTGAAATCGGCGTCAAGCAGGGTTGCGTGTTGTCCGCTAGACTGTTTATAATATATTTGGATAAAAGTCTTCAAAGACTGAAAGCAATTAATGAAGGTGTACAAATGAGAGATCTAGTGGTAAATCATCTACTATATGCAGATGACGCGGTTTTGATAGCGCCAACAGCCACTGATCTGCAATCACTAGTCACAGTTATGAAAGACGACTGCATGAAAAATGGCTTACATTTGAATGTGAAGAAAACCAAAATCATGGTTTTTGAACGGGAAGAAACCAGAACGAATGCAAGGAATGTGGTTGGGAACGATGTGCTGGAGCAAGTGAATGAGTTTGTATATCTTGGATGCGCATTCAGTAAGGATGGAAAATACACCGCTGACATAGAGAGAAGAGTGAGTGCAGGGAACAGAGTGAATGGCGCGATCGGAAAGCGACTTGGGAGCCGGCACTTAAGCCGAAAGGCGCAGCTGGCCATACATAATGGAGTGCTTGTCCCAACGCTGTTATATGGCAGCGAGAGCTGGGTATGTAAGAAGGAGAATGAAAGTAGGATAAATGCGGTGGAAATGCGAGCTCTGCGGAAGATGTGCGGTGTGAAGCTGACCGACCGTATTCGCAACAGCGTAGTAAGAATGGTATGAAAGAGAATATAGGTGTGAAGATGAGAAAGGGTATGCTCCGTTGGTTCGGGCATATAGAAAGAATGTCCGAAGAAAGAATGACAAAACTGATATACAATGCGAAAGTGGAAGGATGTAGGTACCGGGGAAGACCTAGACTGTCTTACCATGACCAAATAGACCGGGTCTTATCTGAAGGACAAGTCAGGAGTCTTCGTAACCGGCGAGCGTGTATGAGACGAACTATGAGAGTAGAGGAAGCCAGAGAGGTATGTAAGGAAAGAGCTTGTTGGAACTCTGTACTCTCTGCCTACCCCGTAAGGGATCTGGCGTGATGATATAGATAGATAGATACATTTTTTTAATTTTTATACTAACTGAAAGCGAAAAATGATACAATCTATAAATAAAACATATTTTTGTAAAGATGAACAATTTTTACGCTTAGAACAATATAGCGGATGGTCCTCGTTTAGTTGTTGGCACCTGTGTTGCTACCATTAATATCATAGCGCCGTCTTTTTTTTCTATAAATATGGAAGTATTGTCCCAGGTATCCCAGGAAAGACGAAGTTGAGGCAGATCTGCGAGCTCCAGGCCGAAGACTGGCAGGGAATCGTGCAAAACCGTGAGAAATGGCTTAATCTTGATTCGAAGGCTACGATTCACTTTGGGCCGCTGAGCCAACGGAGTAAGTAAATATTGAGCTCATTACTTTAATATCGAGTTTTTGATCGATGTTAAATAATATGGTAGGCAGGTATAGGTTACACTGAAAATGAATAAAAAAATAAGCAGTTCCACACACTTTGATGGAATCAACGTTTTGTATATAGCCGCTTTTTTAATGTCCGATGAGTATCTTCATAATAGTACCTGATAAATTGGTAGGTATTAAGATATTACCTGCTTCAGGTTTTACCCAATAGGGAATATGCGTGTATTTTTTTATATTTTTATACGATAGATTACATCAAAATGCAATTGCCAAAAAAATTTAAGCGTCAAAAACAAAGCGTAAATGGCAAAAAAAATGTTGAAGATAGCAAACAGATAAGAGCACTTTAAACGCCCGTAATTTTGGCGCGCTTGGCGTGACGTCAAAGTCTATAATAACAATCAACTAGTGAACTGTAGAAGTATTGTATTCTGTAATTTATTATTATTTTGTATTATGCGACTATTATACAACGGAACAACACTGTATTGTGCCTAGGTATAAAAATACAATAAGGAATGCACCCGAAAGGGTTTTTCTTGTCCCGAGAGGTACAACCATAACGAGAAAGTAGTGTAAAATAGACACGGTATCTCCTTCAACTTGTTTATATTGCTGTGAAGAACACTTTAACGTAAGTATTAACTTAAACAATTAAAACTAAAATTTTGTCTGTGTGTAAATCAACAACAAAAAATAACACAATAACATTAACTCAATAGCAAACATCTAACAAATATGCACTTGTTGACATTTGTATTGTAGATTTTGACGTCATATTCGATCTGACCAATAGCCTGGCGTTCCAGCTACTTTGAATTTCCCACTCATTTTTTGTACTTTCTATAATTATTTTCTTAATCAAAAAGTAATTATTTAATTAAAATATTGGTATAGACATCATTCTGATGCGATAAAGTGTGTTAAAAAATATTTGACCCTTATTTGAATTACACGCATATTCCCTATTGTGCTCTACACCATGAACAAGCTAATTACCAAAAACCAACAAAAAGGCCAGAGGCTCTAGTACAAACAGATTAACCTTATCATAACGCTATAGAGTTATTACGGCATCCTTTTCACACCACAATCTTATTAAATAAAGACAAACGTGACAGCACGCTTTCTTAACAACTTTACGATAACTTCAAACGGTTTATGCTTACCTTAGTCCTCAGATTGATGTTATCGTAACGCAATCGAGCTAATATGCCATCTTTTTCACACTACAATTTTACTAAATAAATATGAACGTGATAGCACGCTTTTTCAAAAGCATTACTATAACGTTGAATTGCTTGCGCTTCAGTCTCAGTATTAAATTTACCCTTGTGTATTAAAGTTATATGTCGCTTAATAATTCAACAGCAAAAACCCTTGCGCACAACCGTGAATGAACGTGTCATACATGCAAAATTTCCAAATAGATACTTTCCTTTACTTTGAACAAGTAAAATAAATTTTCCCGTGTCACGCAGTCACCACATAAGGATATGGAGAAAAGCAAACCGTGACTTGCTAAATATATTAGAAGCTTTAAATTTAATTGTACTACGCGTGTAGTGAACGTGAAAATTAGGATAGATATTTGTTACTTCTACTTATATCACCACGCCAGATCTCTTGCGTGGTAGGCAAAGAATACAGATACATTGTAAATATATGTTAACTAGAACACAGAGTTTTAAAGAGGTCCTTTCTTTACAGACATCTCTGGCATTCAGATATTTGTCACTTACGGCGGGTTTCAATATTTAACTCAAAGTTCGATTTACCTATTACGGATACAATTTTAATATATTCTATCTATCTGTATCTATATCATCACGCCCGTTCCCTTGCGGGGTAGGCAGAGAGTACAGAGTTCCAACAGGCTCTTTCCTTACATACCTCTCTGGCTTATACTAAATAATAATAAAGCTCCAGTAGGTCTACCACGAAACCACGAAACGTAATTCCGAAATCTCGGATCGAAATTTCGGGCGATTCAGGAAATTATAGTTAAAAGGTCATCACTAAACGACGAGTCGACCTTTAAGCTGCTGTCCCTGTTTGCAACATCATGTGGTAGTCTACTCGGAGTCGGAGTTGTATAACAAAAAAGTAGGAAAGAATAAGGTGAAAACTGGCATGATGTGTCGTTCACACATGACTTAGTCTATTATATTCCCATCGTTAAAAATTCTTAATGATATAAATATTTACACAAATGAATACTGAATCTAAAAACCTTCAGGTAGTTACTTATGCCATAACAGTTTATCAGAAGATAAACTGTTATGGCATAAGTTGAAATAACTAAAAGTTCCTGCGCCAACGCAAAAACATACGTATTACTGGAAAACTAATCAGGAAACCTTAAAACTTGCATAAAGAGAACACGATCAAAGGTTTTCCAGCATTTAATGCGTGCTAAATGCGTTAAACTTTAATTAACACATACATCCTTGCAGGTGGAAGCATATGCTACCAGGGCCCTTATTCGCTATGACCATTTAAACACGTAACGCAGCACGTTACATTATTTTCGTGAAATGGTCATTTAGTGATGCTCCATACATGATACAATATATCGTCCCACGAAGTTATTCCATCGCGCCACATTTGCTTATAACGAATAGGACTCTTATAAGCGACCACGTTCGCACCAATCCACTTAACACTCAGTAGGAACTTGTGTCTTATGTGAAGATTACTGGGAATGAAATATATGAAGCAATATAAAACAAGGAACCTATTATTAACGCTTCGATTACATTCGAATAAATGAATGAAATTTTTAACCGACTTATTTCTTAACTACTAAAACAAAAAAAATCTTTATTGTGACAACAGCATGACAAAAATTAAGGTTATGCACTTCCACTATACTCCTAAAAGCCAGGTTAATCTACAATGGTCTCCATTGATGACACCAAGTTTTAAACTTCGGGGTGCCCCGGGGAGCGGTTTCATTGTCTTGAATCCGTAACAAATTTAATTATAAAGAAAATAAAAAGCCGATTAGGAAAAAAATTAATTTCTTTGCAAAGCGGGAAACAGAACACAATGATTGGCAGATCAGCCATAGAAAAGGCGATCTTTCGCAAAGAAATAGTATGTTTATGCTTATTTGTATACAACTCATTTTATTGTGACTACATACTCACTCCCAAAAATTTACGATGAAAATTGGAAAAACAATACCGAGTAAGTATACATTTAGTTGCAAATAAAGTCGTATTACTTTCTGAGACTCAACATATATAGCCTCCATACTAAAATAGCGTAATAAATTACAGACGAAGATAATATTATATAGGTATAATTATATTCTGGCTCTGAAAAGTAGTGACATCAAGGATACTTAATTAAGGAGGAATATTTCAGATCGTATCGATTTATTACGATTATCATTTAAACCATTTATTTTGCCACACACACATTACAATTAAAATAAATAATAAATATAAAAGTACACATAAGAGTTGAAATCGATAAAGTGTGGCAAGGTAGCCAGCTCAGTATTCGCTGTGCATAAATGCACAACACTGATTTTCAGCTGGTCTCTGACATTTGCATAACACATATTAGCGCGTCCGGCTTAATTGAAAATGAAAGACAATCATTTTAACGAAAAAAAAAACAAATTTTACATTGTGTTTGCGTTATAAGGTGTGTTCATTCAGATCACATCTAAAATAGCGCTGTATAAGGCCACGGTATATTGAAAATCGATACACAATTTTGCTTGAAACTTTATTAAAATATGGCTTTACTTTTGATTATAGTGCTTATTTCCTGAAGGAAAATAGCAATCACTATTTTATCACTTATCACTGTTCCTATGAAAAACTTTTTTAGAAAAAACACCCATATCCTTTCCAAGGATGCAATCTATCTCCTTGCCAAATTTTATCTAAATCTGTAAAATAGTTTAGACTTGAACAGGTAACATAAAAAGTTATTTTCACATCTATAAAACAGTATAGATTAACTCACTCAATTAAATAAGGTTTTCATTTTATTTTGTAGTTAAGGTTTGTCTTCTTTTTCTTCAGCCGAAAGACGTCCGCTGCAGGACAAAGGCCTCCCCTAACGACCGCTACAACGACCGACTTTATGCTGTACGCATCCAACTTCTACCCGCGACCTTCACCAGGTCATTGGTCCATTTTGTTAGAGGCCTTCCTACTCCACGTCTTCCGGTACGTGGTCGCTACTCGAGAATCTTTCTGCCCCAACGGCCGTCAGTTCTACGAGCGGTGTGCCCCGCCCACTGCCACTTAAGTTTAGCAATTCTGAGTGCTATGCCAGTGACTTTGGTCCTCCTGCGGATCTCCTCGTTTCTGATTCGATCCCTCAGGGTAACTCCGACCATAGCTCTCTCCATCGCCCTTTGGGTGACCTTGAGCCTTCTTATGAGACCCATCGTAAGCAACCATATCTCAGTGCCGTAAGTCATCACTGGCAACACACACTGGTCAAAAAAAAGCGGAAAGAAGCGGAAATTTGGACGAGAAGATGTTACGTAGCTTCCCAGCCGAGCTAGATTCGACGATTGACCTCTTTCTCGAAGTTGGACCTACCTAATTGGATTCTTTGCCCCAGGTAATATATATTCGTAATCGTCAACACCTTCGAGCATAGAGTCTCTAACCTTTATAGAAGTTGGTACTACATGGACGTTTGACATGATCTTCGTCTTGTCCATGTTAATTTTAAGACCTACTTGTTGAGAGACTCTACTGAGGTCGTCGAGCCTGGTACTGAGGTCTTCCAGGGTATCAGCCATGAGCACGATTTCATCGGCAAATCGAAGGTGAGAGATGTACTCGCCGTTGATGTTAATACCTAGTCCTCTCCATTCCAGAAGCATGAAGACATCTTCCAGCGCGGCGGAGAACAGTTTCAGGGATATAACGTTTCCCTGTCTCACACCACGCTGCGGTTTAATGGGTTTCGAGCTCTGGTCCTGAAGGTGGACTGACATAGTAGCGCTTTCGTACAAATTCTTCAGCACCTTGATATACCGGCATTCTACTTGGCACCGCTGGAGAGACTGTAGTACAGCCTAAGTCTCGATCGAATTGAAGGCCTTCTTATAATCCACAAACGCTAAACATAGTGGCAGGTTGTACTCTTCAGTCTTCTGTATGACCTGTCGCAGCGTGTGAATGTGGTCTATGGTGCTGAAGCTTTTTTGGAAACCGGCTTATTCGGGAGGCTGAAAGTCATCGAGTCTGCGCGCGAGACGATTCGTGATGACTCTCGAAAACAGTTTACAGACGTGGCTCAGAAGTAAGATGGGTCTATATTTCTTCAAGAGGGTTTTATCACCTTTTTTGAAGAAGAGAACCACCATACTTCCGCGCCATGACTATGGCGTTTTGCCCTCGAGGATGACGGTGTTGAATAGATTCTGGAGAGCCCTCAATATCAGCTTTCCACTAGCCTTGAGAAGCTCGGCTGTTATACGGTCCTCGCCTGGCGCCTTGTTGTTCTTGAGCTGTTTGAGAGCCATACTAATCTCGTACAGACTGATGTCCGGGATGTCTTCAGTATATTGTCGGGTTAATTTGACTCTTGGGTCTATAGCCGGATTGCAGACAGGTGGTCTTACTGATGTGTATAGCTGGCCGCAGAACTTCTCGACTTCCCTCAAGAGTTCCGGTGTAGAGGTTACAATCCTGCCGTTTCCGGTCTTCAGCTTACTCAACTGGCTCTGTCCGATAGACAGATCTCTTGCAAATACTTTAGGGTCTTTGTTGCGCTCGATAGTCTCTCTTATTTTGTCAGTATTATACTCGCGTACATCGCGATTCAGAGACTTAGAGATCTGACTATTGAGCCGCTGGCATCGGAAACTTCTTCTGGAGACTGCAGGATCATCCTGCGTCTTTCCTCCATAAGCTTGAGGGTAACGCCTGAGAGTTTTTTGGTTCTTTTTGTACGGTGGGTTTTAAAGAACTTGCGCTCGACCTAATGGACAGTTTCCACTACCCTGCTGCTATAATCGTCCACGTTGATGCACTCACCTAGACCTTCGAAGCGATTCTGCAGTTCGAGCTAAAAGCTATCGGGCTCCTAAATTTGGACAGGTGCTGGACGGAGTGTAGACTTCATCAGTCTAGACCTTTCAAGCTTGAAATTGATATTCAATGTGCCTCTTACTAGTCGGTGATCGCTTCCAGTTTTAACTGCGTTGATCACAGAGACATCATTGAATATGTGCCGCCTCGTCGACATGATGAGGTCTATCTCGTTGCTTGTAACACCGTCGGGGCTCACCCAGTTAAGATTTGTAGTTTGGAAATTAATTCTGTTCCTTCAACAAAAGCTCCTAAATGTCACGCGTTATTATTATAATGATACATACCTACTATAAAACTATAGATTTATAGTAGGTATGTATCTAAAAAATCGCATAATATTAGCCCTGTTAAGAAACTGCCCCACTGTTGGGCACGGGCCTCCTCTCAAACTGAGAGGGTTTAGGCCATAGTCCACCACGCTGGCCTAGTGCGGGTTGGCGAACTTCACACACCTTCAAGAAACTTTTAGGCATGCAGGTTTTCCTCACGATGTTTTCCTTCACCGTTAAAGCAAGTGATAATTAATTTTTAAAACGCACATGCTTTCGAAAAGACAGAGGTGCGTGCCTGGGTTTGAACCCGAGACCTTTGACTTTGCAGTCCAACGGTCTAACCACTAGGCTATCACTGCTATCGCATAAAAAATCGCATATAATTTAAAAAGATAATATGAAAGTACTTGGTTCTTGTAACCAGTAATTTGTATTTGAAGGATCAAATATGCTTCCATCGTAGTAGTATGGTAATAGTATAATAATACATCTATCTATAAAGGATTAAAGACATCGCATTGAGTATATTTCTATCTGTCGATACATATCAGAAGAAAATTATAGATATAAGATAGATACAGCGCCTACATTTCCCTAGCTTGGGTGGCAGAGGTGTACTAAGTTTCGCCAAAGATAGGTCATTAGGTCATTCCACAGGCTATAGGGGGCGAGCCTATTCCCATACACCGTTCCAGTCTCCGGACTCATACTAGGAAGTTTTCGTTAGAAAAACTTTATTTGTACAACCTAGGATTTGCAGCCAGGATCTCATGATCACCAAGGAATGCGCTTCGCCACTAGACCAACGAGGCAGTCCGAAAAAAATTATGCATGTAATTATTAAATTTGGTATCTAAGACTACGAAAAATCTCTATAAACATTTTCTTTACCAATATAAAGCATGCTCATTTTACTTCTATCCTAACTAATTTTGTATTTCAATAAAGAAATGGCACCTACCTAACTTATGAATTGAAAAAAAATCCTCAATTTCAATTCAACAATTTAAGAGGCACTCGTATTGAATTTAATTATCTTAAATTTACATTCCAGCTGGGCTTATAATACTCGTCGAACTCTACACGAAAGTTCACGAATTTACAATTGTAAAATATCTCGTATTAATAAAAATTCCGCAAATACTTCGTAGGAAAAAACAGAATGACACTTAATTAGCGAAGGACTGGTGGGGTAACTCGTACAAAACGGGTCGGTTTTTACAAGCTTTTTTCAGTTAAACTTTTTTCCTCTAAACCAGTGGGTATTCAATTAGTTAAATTAAGCAGCACAGTCGTTTTACGTTTACACATTTTATTTTACTGCATTTCACAAAAATCCGGAAAATTGATAAGAAATATTTAAAAACGAATGTTTATTCACTGTTCAAACACATACCATTTTCAATAACTACAACGTGGATATGTTACATAAATACTGTCCTTATGTTTATATGTTGGTACATTTCTGTGGTTGGTAGTCATTTTTAGGAAGGTGCTATCTACTTTTAAAATTCCACAGGCAATTTTACGGTCCACTGCGCTTATATCACACTTTACTCCATTTTAATATCCTCGATATCTTAGGAAATGTATATGTCAACGTTTTCACGAGACTACGGTATCTGCAGTTAAGCATGGTTAAAAAAAACACCGTCACGCCTATATTCCCCAAACGGGAGTGGCAGAAAGGTGTACTGTGTGCACCCACTTTTTGCCAACGATGTTAGGTCCCGGACACAATGCGAAGCTCTGGACTGATCCTGGTTTTTTATATCGAAATTTTGTCCAACCTAGGATTCGAACTCAGGACCTTTCGAACCCGCGATGCAACGCGTATAATTCGCCACTAGACCAATGAAGCAGCGAGTCTAAGATAATTATGTACATTTACACATTGGACGAGACACGAACGACGAACTATGACAATGGCGGAAGCTAGAGAGGTTTGTAAGAAAAGAACCTGCAAGCGATCTGGCGTGATGATATAGAGAGATTTACACATTTAAGTTTTTTGTCATTTAAGTTTAGGTACAGAATTTATTTGGTTTTATTTTAGCATAATTTATCATAAAATCGTAAACTGAATTGTGAATTACTTAAATTTGTAATTAATCTTATGTTGAATAAAAATAAAAAATATATATTCCCCAAGCGGGGGTAGCAGAGGTGTACTCATTACACCTACTCTTCGCGGACGATGTTAGGTCCCATGTAATAGGGGGCGAGCCTATTGTCATATACCCGGCACAATTTCAGACTCCGGACTGACACTGGGAATTTGCGTTAGAAAAACTACATTTGTCCGACCTAAGATTTAAACCCAGGAACTCGTGATTGCAAAACAGATTATTCGCCACTAGATCAACGAGGTGGTTTAAGGCACCAACGTGGCAGTCCTAGACCACTGAGACAGTTTTTGGATAAAATCTTTAGAAAACATATTTAATTTCCCAAGTGAAGATATTATTTATCCTCCAACAGGGCTCTTATTCGCTATGGCCAAAATTCGCAACAGGTCCCATCATAGGAATCCGCTAATCGTAGCCGCCGTTGACTATGAACCTAACTCTCCTCCCATCAGCTGCTACCGCCGCCCGTGGCATGTTCTCACCGACCCTACCGATGCCCTTATATCCCTTCTTTCGAATACAGATACCGCAGACAGGATCAGATACCAACCTCGCCGGCGAGGTCGTAGAATCCCTTGCCCGCCGGCCAGTGCAGAGCACCACGGCGAGACACCTAGAATACACCCTCCCCTATAGCGACTGCCCAAGCCGAGGCCGTTCATCTTTGAGGCGCCCTTGAGCTAGTTGTCCCCTTGCTCTTCTGGCTCGAGCGTAGTGGTTGCACGTTCACCCTCTAGTCCGGTGAAGCTGTAAAGGCCCCGCGGCTAAAAGCGTAGATCATTCACACACACAAGCTATGGCCAAAAGCGCCAAAATAAGTAATTATTTTATACCCATTAAAGTGTATACGCTTATACAATAAAACACCCAATAATGTCTGAATTATGCCTATCAATAAGTTAAAAAAATCAAAAGCAGACTAAAAAATATGACAGCATTTCTGATTATTCCGAGCACAGAACAAAGAATGTAGGTTCTTTATTCCCTGATTCCGACAGTAAAATTTATTGAATTTGAGTAACTTCACAATCAGCAATTTCCAAAACAAATTCCATTATAAACTGTTAGAAACAATTTTGTACCAATTTCAGTATACAAAAAGACGCAAAAAACGCTAATCGAATAAAACCATTAAAGTTTAAAAGACTAGCGCGCTGAATTTTTTTCCAAATCATCTTAGGCGTTTTTGTTCATCATCTCACGTTTCATGTTACTTGGAAAAAAGTAATAATTTCGATGTTACTAGGTGTTTTATTTTTAGCCTTTTTATATATGATTTTAGATAGCGACTTTATCAATTTTCTAAAGAAGTCGTGGTTTCGCAATATCCAAAAGCGAATGGAATGGGGACGAGCACTAACAATTGATAGCCTCGTCTTTATAATTTATTTAAATATTGAATCTCATTTGGGTGTCATAAGACTGATTACCAGACGAAGGTGGCCGGAAAGGATTGGATGTGAAAAAACATGAGACCGAGAGGAATGGAGTACCATGGAAGAGACTTACACTCAGATTTGGGTGTCTATGAGCTGAAAGCGATTACGGTGATGAACCATAAGATTCCGAACCTACATTTTAACAGGATACCCTGCATTCCACTAATTTTGTTGTCACTTTAAATACTTGATAGACGATGGTATAAAAGAAATATTATCTATTTTACTTTATTTAAATCGCATTGTTTTATACAAACCACACAATTCAAAGCTTAGAGAAGTGCAGATACAACACGTCCTCCATAAAAATAAAATGTCTCTGTTTGCATACATTCCGCAGCTAGTGATGTCGGAATTGTAAGAATATATCGATAGTCCAGATAATTATGTCAAAATTGTGCAAGAATAATACTTTCCAAAGTACCTATTTCGAAAAATATTGGTAATTTATAACGAAGATCATTTTGTTCATAATAATAATTATATCTATTTTTTTCGTCATTGATTCCGTATTTATTATAGTATCATAATCCGCTAACACAAATTTATTCTTGCACCTTACTATAAACGTTTTTTGTTCGTAACTAAGAAAGAAGTAAAAAAGTACTAAAAACATTTAATTCGTGTCTATCTATCTATCTATCTATATCATCACGCCAGATCCCTTGCGCGGTAGGCAGAGAGAACAGAGTTCCAACAGGTTCTTTCCTTACATACCTCTCTGGATTCCTTCACTCTCATAGTTCGTCTCGTACACGCTTGCTGGTGACGGAGACTCTTGACTTGTTCTTCAGAGAAGACTCGGTCTATTTGGTCATGGTCTTGGTCTTCCCCGGTACCTACATCCTTTCACTTTCGCATTATATATCTGTTTTGTCATTCTTTCTTCAGGCATTCTTTCTATATGCCCGAACCAGTGGAGCATACCCTTTCTCATCTTTACACCGATACTATCTTTCATACCTACTCGCTTTCTTACTACGCTGTTGCGAATGCGGTCGGTCAGCTTCACTCCGCACATCTTCCGCAGAACTCGTATTTCCACTGCATTTATCCTACTTTCATTATCCTTCTTACATACCCAGCTCTCGCTGCCATATAACAGCGTTGGAACAAGCACTCCGTTATGTATGGCCAGCTGCGCCTTTTGGCTTAAGTGCCGGCTCCCAAGTAGCTTCCCATCGCACCATTCACTCTGTTCCCTGCACTCACTCTTCTCTCTATGTCAGCGGTGTATTTTCCATCCTTACCGAATGCGCATCCAGGATATATAAACTCATTCGATTGCTCCAACACATCTTTACCAACCACAATCTTTGCATTCGTTCTGGTTTTTTCCCGTTCAAAAACCATAATCTTGGTTTTCTTTACATTTAAATGTAAGCCATAACTTCCCCAAGACTTTTTAATATTTATATAAATAAACTAATTGTTGAGCTCAGCAATACTCATGTCGGATGCCATATAGACGGGTTAAGTGTAAACAACTTAAGCTATGCAGATGATATATTTCTGCTGAGCCCCACAATCAATGGAGTAAGGAAATTGCTTTCCATATGTGAAACCTATGCTGAGCAGCATGGACTTAAATATAACGCTGAAAAAAGTAAACTGTTAGTATTCAGAGATAGAAATAAAAGTTCAACGTATATCCCACCAGTAAAAATAAATGGTTTACTTGTGGGGACAGTAAACCAATTCAAATATCTGGGCCATATTGTTACTGAGGACCTTAAAGATGACTCCGATATGGAAAGGGAACTCAGGGCAATGGCTGTAAGGGGAAATATGCTGGCTCGAAGGTTTGCTGGTTCCTCGGTACCAGTCAAAATAACCCTTTTCAAGGCCTACTGTCAGACATTTTACACCAGCAGCCTTTGGGCTAATCATACCCAAAAAACAGACAACACCCTGCGTATTCAATACAATAATGCCTTCACGGTGCTGTTGAGACTTCCACTTTACTGCAGTGCATCAGGTATGATGACTACTATGCTATAATGCGTAAGAAAGTTGCTTCAGTAATGAACAGAGTGCAAGGAAGCACCAACAGCATCATGAGGTTATTTGCGGAGAGGTTGGATGGACCTACTATAGGTAGATTTATCAAGCTACATGTCAGACGCGGGGCTTGATAAATCTTCCCTAGATGAATTATGTTTTCGTAATGCCTCAATATAATATTTTACTAATATAAAATAAGTTGTAGTACTAGCACGCTATGGGCCACGATGCCTGATAATAAAACATATTTATTTTATTTTTATTTTATTTTATTATTTTATATTTAATACAGTCGTCTTTCATAACTGTGACTAGTGTTTGCAGATCAGTGGCTGATGGCGCTATTAAAATCGCGTCATCTGCATGTAGTAGATGTTTTACCACTAGATTACCCATTTGTACACCTTCATTCATCGCTTTTAAAGAGAGTTTCTTTGAAGAGTTTTATCCAAATATATTATAAACAGTCTAGCGGACAACACGCAACCCTGCTTGACGCCGATTTCAACGTCAAACCAGGGTGACATGTTACCACCCACACGTACGCCTGCCATGATGTTCACATAATTCCTATCACCTATTTAACTTCTTCAATAACGATGTCCTCTGTTGATTTCGGTGCCACAAACTCACCTCTGTTCTCGCACCAATATCCGGGGCATCCCAATACATTTCTCCAAAATATTCACTTCACCGGTTTAGCACAGCTTGTGTGTCTGCAAGAATGTCACCATCCTTAGATTTTATCCTTTCCATTCTGGAGCCTGGCGAATCACCTCGAGACTTTCTCACTTTGCTAAAAAAGAGTTTAGTGTTGTTCTCGAAGTTCCTCGCCAGCCTCTTCTCCTCCATCGCACTAGCTCTTTCACGCTTTTCTTTCACTAAAGTTTTAGTGGCATTTTTGCATTGCCGGTATATTGCTTTCTTCATCTCTGTCATACTGGCATTCAGGTTCAAAGAAGAAAATTGTCTTCCCACGCTCTCTTCTTGCTTTCTACGGAGCTCTGTATCCCAGCATGCATCACCTTTTGTTGTACTATGCTTCTTTGAGCAACTACATACTTTTTTCGGGGATTATACCAAACTCTCTTTCAGGCTATTCCAGCATTCGTCTATATTGGAATCCGTAGAACCTGCTGTCAAAAGCTTGTCCCGGACTCTGTCTTCATATATTCTCCTCACGCTCTCATCTCGCAACTTATCAACCTTTATTCTTTCAAGGTCTCGCTCTCGCCAGTGCCTCCATTTCCTGAACAGACCACTAAACCGCGCAACTTGGACGCACGCGTATCTTGGAGTTTGTTTCGGAGACAGTTATCTACCACGATCAAATCTATCATGTTTTTTTGTTCATTCCTTCTCCACGTGTACATATGAATGTCCTTATGTTAGAATATCGTATTACGAGTAGACACAAGGAGGCCCCTTTCCAAACATACATCAACAATGAGCTTACCTGCATCGTTCACTCTCTTATCATTATAAGGACCCAGAGCAGCGTCGCAAGTTTGCCGCCCACCCATCCGTTCAGGTCGCCACACAAAATCACCTTTTCGTTAGCCTCAGCCAGATCCAGAACTTCTCTGACATTATCCCTGAACTTCTCAAGGTCCTTTAATTCATGTAATACTACATTAAATCCTACTACCTACTAATATTATAAATGCGAAAGTTTGTGAGGATATAGGAATTTGGCACTAATATAGCTTATACATTAGGCTATAATTTATAAAGTTATTACAAAATAAACGCAGCCGCGGATAATGGCTATTTAATCATAACTTTAGTATTGATATATCGATAGGTAAGTATTACTCTCATTTTAGTATTATATCGTCATGATGTATTGAGTGGTTCCGATATCGATATCGATATTTTCCCTATATTCCTAACCCCAGAACGTACAGCGTTCTGGGGTTATAGTACAGAACGTACAGCGTCCACTGCATTGATGGATATCAACATGTGTATTCCGGACACGTTCCAAACACGATCCCGTGACCTGTAAATCCACCGTTACGTAAGGTTGCCATTTATCTATATAGATTTGCTGGATTTGTTTCAACTTCGAAAGGTTTAGGGTGGATTTTTCATGTGATACATTTTTTAATTATTATAGAACTGAAAACGAAGAATGATACAATCAATACATAAAACATATTTTTGTAAAGATGAACAACTTGTACGCTTAGAACAATATTGTGGGTGATCGTCCTTGTTCAATTGTTGGCACCTGTGTTACTACCGTAAATAGACTAGCGCCGCCTTATTTATATAAATGTTAAGGTCCCAGGTATCTCTGGAAACAATTTTACGATAACTTCAAACGGTTTATGCTAACCTTAGCCCTCAGCTTGACGTTATCGTGACGCAATCGAGCTTATATGCTATCCTTTTCACACTACAATCTTACTAAATAAATATGAACGTGACCGCACGCTTCATCTTCTTCTTCTTCAAGTTATGGCTGAACACTAATTATAAGTATATTTTGCCAGTGTCCAGTGAGATATATAATCGTGTTTGTTTAAATTAATTCGACTCCCCGATGAATTTGATGACAACAATGATAATGAAATTAATGAAGTACCCCACCCTGGATAGTAAAGCGGTGGATACTTTACATACCAATTGCAACGGTATTTTTGAGGGAAGTCGAAAAGGAACGTTTTATCACTTTGTTACAATTACCTTCGCTCATGCACATATAAGAACACATAATGGTTAATATTCCACCAAGATTACACATTATTAGTCGAAATAACATAAGTTTAGGAAATTAAAACAAATTGACAACATCACTCTTCGACTTCCCGCCAAAAAACCGACCGCACGCTTTTTCAAAAGCCTTACTATAAAGTTAAATGTCTTGTGCGTCAGTCTCAGTATTAAATTTATCCTTAATTTGTGACAAAATCCTGTATAATTTAACGCGTAGCATTTTCTTGTGTATTAAAGTTATATGTCGCTTAATAATTCAACAGCAAACACCCTTGCGCACAACCGTGAATGAACGTGTCATAAATGCAAATTTTACAAGTAGGTACTTTCCTTTACTTTGAACAAGTAAAATAAATTTTACCGTTTCACGCAGTCACCACATAAGGATTTGAAGAAAAGCAAACCGTGACTTGCTGAATATATTAGGAGCTTTAAATTTAATTGTACGTATGGAGTGAAATTGAACATTAAGATAGATATTTGTTACTTCTACTTATATCACCACGCCAGATCTCTTGCGTGGTAGGCAGAGAATACAGACACATTGTAAATATATGTTGACTACAATGCAGAGTTCCTTTCTTTACAGACATCTCTGGCGTATATTTGTTACTCAGATATTTGTTACTTACGGCCGGTTTCAATATTTATCTCAAGGATAGATTTGCCTACTACGGATAGAATATTAACATATTCTATCTATCTCTATCTATACCATTACGCCACCTCCCTTGCGGGGTAGGCAGAGAGTACAGAGTTCCAACATATTTTGTATGGAAAATCTGTCAAAATGGTAAATTACTTCGGTCTGGTCGGTAAAGTTTGACTCTTAGACTAAGACAAATAATTCATTTAAGGTTTGGCTTATAGTTATAACTGGTTGTTATTCGCGACTTTGCCCGCGTGGAATTTAATAAATAATGTTTTTTACAATATAAGTAGCCAAGGTAACTTCTTATAACATCAGATATCTTCCAGTGCAAGTCCCGTTCAAATCGGTATAGCTGTTTCGGAGATTAGCCGAAGCAAACAGACAGACAGACAAAAAAAGTTTTTTTTTTTATATAAGTACCGTATATACTTTCGTATGTATTGTTAAAAAGCTATTAAGTTGAATTTACAAACAGACACTTCAATTTTATATATTGGTATGTATATTATAAAGATCGGGCTGATGGTTTTCCTAGAGAAAACTTTTAGGCTTACTTTAGTTTATAGCATTTATGTATGCTGATATTATACTAAATAATAACAAAGGTCTAGATTTCAGCCTTAACTTTAGCTAGTACCTATGTTATTATAAATTAGTTACTTTTTAACGTACGATAAAGAAAATGGACGTAGATCAAAGCTTTCTTCACACAATGAAAAAAAAGTAGATACAAGATTATTATAAAAATTTTATATAAGTGTTATTAAAAAAATAACACCGTTACGCTTATATTCCCCAAGCGGGGGTGGCAGAGGTGTACTGAGTACACCCACGTTTCGCCGACGATGTTAGGTCCCATGTAAAAGGGGGCGAGCCTATTGCCATATACCGGGCACAATTCCAGGCTCCGGACTCGCACTGGGAATTTTTCGTCAGAAAAACTACATTTGTCCGACCTAGGATATAAGATATAAGTGTTATTAAAACATCAAATATCTTATAACCAGATAATCCTAAAAAGGAAGTTTTAAAATTATGACCCATAGGAACCAGCTGCCAAACTCAACATTTTCTCACATCAAATAATATAATGGTTTACAGGGTTCCCATCATTCCTTGTTCAAGACTCATACTTATCTTCATTTATCACGGGAAGCAATAAAGACGTCGGTACCCATACATTTGAGTCGCACACTCGCTAATGATACCGGTTCGCAAATAAAAGCGATGCTTTTAGAAATTGTGGACACGTCCCTTTCGGGGAAAAGGGCCCTTAATGGCACGTGTTTATTTGTTTTTTGACAAATTGTTCCCTGTGAGAGCGCGCTATTATCTCGCCGGGCTTGTTATGGTAACGGTACATTGTTCCGTGATTCGCGGTGCGCTGCATAAGCTATTAATCTTGTTACTTCCTGTGTTTGGGACAATCAATTACCTTGGGAATGTTGTTCGATTGTTCACAACTGAGCATTTTTCTTTGCCTACGTTTTTGGGCCAGGTAGGACTTTACTGTGTTGTGCGTCTCGGATTCAAACACAGGCATGCACTTCTGTGGTTTCGAAAGGATGTGCGTTTTAAAAATTAACTATCACTTGCTTTAACGGTGATGGAAAACATCGTGAGGAAACCTGCATGCCTAAGAGTTTCTCGAAGGTGTGTGAAGTTCGCCAACCCGCACTGAGCCGGCGTGGTGAACTATGGCCTTAACCCACTCAGCTTAAAGGAAGCCCGTTCCCAACGATAGGTTAGTTTCTATACAGTGTTAATATTATTAGGGTTGTGCTGGGACAGTCGGCTTAAAACTCAACCCCATTGTGGTTTTAAAATTACCCCGCGGCTATTGATATTACAACGTTTGTTCTATTTTTGGTAGACTAAATACGCGGTCATTATTCATTGTTGATGTTTAATGTATTTAAGCTTTTATTTGTATAATTAACGATTTTTTTTACCCATAGGTTGCGGGAACACTCAATACCGCGTTAAATCGTTATGACTAAGCATGTTAGAGGTTAACGAGGACAACCAGAAGAATGTTTGGACTAACCTACATCTGGTTTATGTTGTAAGTATACGCCGTAACTTAAATTTTCATATCTGTATTTTAAATGAATTAATAAAATAAATGAATATCATAAGTAGTTTTAATATAGGATCGTCTATTTTTAGTGCGTCTGTGGGCCGTTTTAATATTCACCCCAACTACGCTTTCCTGTGTGTGACATTATCTTGAGCCGTATTTCCAACCCGAATATTAGCGAACCTTGGCATACAAAGTCGAGATAATTTATCTGATTACAGCCATTTCTCTGTCTACACTTTCACGTTCATATTATCCTTAAGACTAAAAATAACGAACACGAGTAGATAACTATTTTGAATTCAGAGGCCTAAGCACAAGAAGAGCAAGAATTTAACGTTATAGTAAAGCTGTCGAGGAAGCATGCTGTCATGTTCATGTTAATTTAGTAAACTTGTAGTGTGAAAAGGATATTAACTCGAAAGCGTTACGCTGACGCCAGTCTGTTCGTGGTAAGCCCTTAGTTCTTACTCTTTTTATTTGACATAGGATGGTGGTTATCGATGTGCCCTTTTTATGTAGCTCCACACTAGGATTTAACCCTATGTAGTGGATACTTTTACAAATATGAAAATTCACATACACAAATTTCCAGACTGAAACAAATACTGCTCCGATTACCTACTACATTAAGATTTCTTACTTTGTACGATGCCTTACTTTTTATAATCAATGACTTACCTGCCAAAATGGATTGGATAGTGGTGAAATCCAGCATAAAACAAATTAATGAAGGACTTACTTTTTGTTGGAGCATAAAGGTTTGCTATTAAGTTTTGGTTTTTTGTAATCTCACTACTGGCACACATGACAGATGATGTAAATTTGAATTTTTTACAGAACGTTATGAATTTTTACCTTAAATGTAAGGACAAGACATATTCGTCTTTTCCTCTAACAAGGAATTCTCTTCTACAAGTAAGCAACCCCTGCGCACTATGGAATGAACACAGAAACCAAGCTCTATATAGGACAACAATTCGTGTGGAAGTATTCGTATTAGTATGTAATGTTTCAAAATAAAGATTCTATTTGAGATAGAAAGTCTGAATCTCCTATCTGAATAGGCAAATATTTATTTTAACAAATACTTTATCAGGGAAATAGCACAAGACAGCAAAAAATTACCAACAAACTTAGAGTAAATCAGCATTCATTATTTTCAAGAGGAATTTATAAAGGTCGTAGGAAATAAACTGAAGCGAAGCAAATATTTTGAAGGCAAGTTTTTCGAGGGAAAATACTGTAACAAAGCTAATAAGCGTAACTTTCGACAAAATTACTAACTACAAAGGGGAAAATCACAAAATTACCGGTTACTCAACGGAAAACTCGTTAGTAAATTTATTCTAATAGAGCCTAATGCCTCTGAACATTATTCATTAATTAGTAGACGAAGCCATTGACCTTTAGTTAATCAATGATATATTAAAAGACGACTAATCAAATTGAGTAGCGATCATAAATTATTTATTCCTTTATCTGTATCATCACGCTGGATCCCTTGCGGGGTAGGCAGAGAGTAAAGAGTTCTAACAGGTTATTTTACTACTAATTCGTCTCATACACGCTCGCCGGTTACGGAGACCCTTGACTTGCCCTTCAGATAAGACACGGTCAATTTGGTCATGGTAAGATAGTCTAAGTCTTCCCCGATACCTACATCCTTCTACTTTTGCATTGTATATCTGTTTTGTCATTCCTTCTTCCGACATTTCTATATGCCCGAACAAACGGAGCATACCCTTTCGCGTCTTTACATTAGATGTGTGTGTGTGTGTGTGTGTGTGTGAATGATGTACGCTGTTGACCGCGAGGCCTTTACAGCTTCACCGGATTTAAAGGCGAGCGTGCTCTAGCCAGCCAGAACGGCAAGAGGCGACATACTCGAGGCGCCCTCGGTTGGGACAGTCGCTGTAGGGGGACGGGTGCACTACTAAGTGCACCGGTCAACCGCCGGCTATAGGAGGGGATCTACTACTATTACGTCGTCGTCGCCCGTATTCTGAGCGGAAAGAAGGGATGACAAAGCATCGGGGGGGTCGGTGAGAACATGTCGCGGCCGGCGGTGGCGGCAGGGGTCGGGGGGGAGATCGTAGTCGGCGGTGGCTACGATTAACGGATTCGCATGGGTAGATGCATTCGCGAAGTGACGTGTTGGCGCCTTTTTAATAAAGGCGCGAATAGGTTCGAGACCTAGATCGGAGTGGGCATTAGGAGTACATGCGCATCTTATCATAATAATATAATCCTTTAGTATCTATCTATTTATGAATTCTCAAGTAACAAATACTTTACTATCACTCCGGAATGTTATTCCAAATAGAACAGGAGACTACCTAGTATGATTATTCTTTTAAAATAAATATCTACATATAAAATTAAAATATTTTTCATAGATTAATCTATAATTGGAACAGCAGTGATAGCCTAGTATTTAGACCGTTGGACTGCAAAGTCAGAGGTCTCGGGTTCAAACCCAGGCACGCACCTCTGCCTTTTCGAATGAATGTGCGTATTAAAACTTAATTATCACTTGCGTTACCGGTGAAGGAAAACGTCATGAGGAAACCTGCATGCCTAAGGGTTTTTCGAAGGTGTGTGAAGTTCGCCAACCCGCACTGGGCCAGCGTGGTGGACTATGGCCTTAGCCCTCTCAGTTCGAGAGGAGGTCCGTGTCCAACGGTGGGACAGGGCTAATATTACATTATATATTATACACTATAATTGAATTATTCTTAAACCCTTTAAGTCTGAGTATTCTAAAACATAGGACAGCAATTCTCATAACCATTTTAAGCACAATAAATTTCGAACGCTCCATAATACGCCCTAAGATTTTCACAAACTTCAGTTTTAAAATTGAAGTTTGCAGAACCATTATTCATCTCCGGGATAGGTGTATCTTCATCGGGTTCCGGCTCAAATATCTTCAGAGAATATCGAGACAGTTACTGGGGGAGCAGTTGAACAAAAGATGCTATGATAAATAGCACTGGGAATTTTCTAATAAGTTCTTCATAATGAAGTTAAGGTATTGTGGAGAGGCATAAGCTTAGAATATTTTCGATATTTTGATGTTGTAATTCCGGAATGGTGGACTAATTTAAAGTTTAATATATACACTCTTACTAACATAAACAAGTCTGTACACCAACCCTTGCATGGTAGATTACAGTTGTTCTTATGTACTAAATACCAACTATTTAATTATGTACCTGTATATCACAGACATAAATAAATGAATGGAAATCTTCGTGATACAAGCCTACGAGCTCAGTGCAGAGAACGCTAGCAATAAAATGGCATACATGTTTACAAATTCACATAATAAGAAGCAATTAAAATAAGTTTAAACTATTTTGGAAAACATGATTTATTAGTATTAGTAAACGCTTGTAGCCCTACAAGACTGCGATATTCCTAGGGATCATTAAAGTTAAGTTACGAAAAATCGGTCAGTCTGAGACGGGTGACCGTTTGCAATAATTGCATTTTAAAATTATTACTTTTTTATTTAAGGCAACCACTTAGTATGGTAGTTGTAAAGTCGAGTATAATGTGCTTAATAAGTTCCAACAGCGGGTGTGCGTGGTGGAGTATGACCTAATTTTTCTCACCTCTATTTGTGAGACAGGATTGGACAGATAGGTTCCAAAAATGGAAAGATCAGGTAATAAGATTTTGTATAGTACCTATTCAGGAAATTGGATTTCGGAGTGTCGGATGATCTCGGAATTCAATCTCATCACATAAACATTTGGCTTATGTGGGTATCGCACGCGCTATATCTTGATATAGTGACTTATGTTCAAATCACTAGTCCTAGAATACAAAGTCAAAAGTACTTACAAGTACTGTCATTCTCCTACTTTAAAGTATATACGCGGTGGCCATCTTTACATTTTAAATTCCAGTGTGTATTCGTAATTCTTCTCTCCCTAAATGGTTTGACAGATTTTGATGATTTTTGACGTGAAATGTCTCTAAACTAACACCGAAACATATCGATCACAAAATTGGACCGTAACGAAAAGGTTTATATCGTCTTACCTGAATGTTTATAAACCTATTAGTCTTAGAAACATAAATCTAGTGTCATTATTTAGCTTATATAGTCAGCTCGCTGTTATGATCGTGAGTTCGCGTTGGAGCCAGGCGGGGCAGCCGGGGAGGGGCACTGCGTAGAATACCCGAAATCGGCGCTCTCGCTCCTTTCTATCAATCTTTAACACTAAAAGTGACTCGTTGACATAGACGTTTTAGGTTAAAACCAACAGCCAAGTGCCCCGATACAGCCACGCTCGGTTTTAATCTGTGCATATGTGGTCACTAGAAAGGTTTCTAGCTGTAATTGGACCCGGCAGAAAACGCTGCTGTCGGCCGGGTACAAAGTCGCGTGAAACTACTAGTATTAACATATTTTTTAATAAATCAATGTTGTTTTCATTTCAATCTGGGTCAAGCAATGATAAGGGTATAACGGACTAGTAATAACGAATGGTTACAAAAAGGCTATTTCAAGCAAGTAAAATAATTGGATGATTATAAAAGCTCGGGCAAACACGCAAACGTTAACAATGGAAATATAAAAAGGTAATAGGTACTTATTGGATTTTATATAATCGAAGTTTGAAGAATTTCTTTCATCAAAATTTTAGCCTGTTAATAACAAAAAATATAATACTAACGTATGCGTTATTTAAACGTAGACACAGTAACATGATTATAATTAGTATCGGTGAAATGAGTATGTACCAAACATTTTATGCTCAATCACCTTAAACTCATCATCAATCAATCAATTTACAAGCTATTTTTATTTTTCTGCCAGTCTCAAATTTGCGTAGTATTTATGACTTACTTATTTGATGGGAAGTCAAGAGTCTCCGTAAACGCCGAGCATGTATGAGTTGAACCATATAGTGGAGTAAGCGAGGAATGGCTATACGGAAAGAACGAAAGAGTATAAGTTATTACCATACCAAATTTCATTGAAATCCGTTGAGGAGTTTTTGCGTGATTGAAACACAAGGAGAGAGACAGACAGACGATAATTCCAAAAAAAAATGTTTCGGCCTCTATATCAATATCAATAAGGAAATGTTCCCCAATTAAAATTTTCAAAAAAATATTTAATGTACGGATTTGTCTCGGTTACAGTTTTATTATATGTAAAGATAGATTAACTTTGCGGAGTATTTACAGATTGTGATATTTAAATTGTTTTTAACTAAATAATGTACCACCGGCTCGGAACGCGACCTCCAGTGAGAAGATCCGGCGAGAAACTCAGCGGGCTTGCTTTTTTGTCTAATTCGCCATTCATTTTTGATCATCATTTTCTGTAGAGATAGATACATTTTTATATTATACAACATCATTTATGCGATCCAGCTCCAGTGTAATGCCTAATATTTTTGAATATTGAATTATTCTGGGATCAATCTCCGCAAGTAGCACCCGTTCACAAATACGACTACTTGAGTAGCCATCATCCCTCGACCATATTAGAGGAAAGAAAGTGACCCGCACCAAATAGCCACTGCAAGCATAGAGTGATTTTATAGATCATCATTAATTCATCGTCAGCATTAAGACATTCACTACTGGACAAAGACGTCCTTTAACGATCGCCACGACGACGACAAGGTTTATGTGAACGTATCCAGCGATTACCAAGATGTTTTCCTTTAAATATACCATTCTAGTGTTGTTTTGTTTGAAATAGAATAGTAAGTGAAAAGTGTATTGTCTGAAATTGGAAATTATACAAACCCACGCTGGGTTTCAAATTTCTAATTTACAGGAATTACGACATCCTCAAATAAAATTAGAGCGCAAATATCTCATTGCAATCTCTCAAACAACGTACAAAGGCCTCGACGTCTCGTGTTAGAATAACAAAACCAACAAAATGCAAATATACCCTCCACTGCCGAGGAAAATGTGTTCTTTGTCAACAATCTCGTGTGGAGTATATCAAATACAACTCAGGAATTTTATTATGAACAAACAGGCAACGCGGCGTGTTACGATAACTTCATGAAATGAACGTTTAATGGTACTCCAAGGGCATACGGAATACAATTACAAGATCATTTCACGAAGTAATCGTAACGCGCCGCGTTTACTCGTAGCGAATAAGGACCCAGTTCTGCTCTAATTTTTCATGTATTTCGTCTCGACTATGTATGTTGCTGGAAATACAATCATTTTTCGAGTTTATTTTTTATCAATGTTCTGTCAATATTGTGTCTGTATAATTTGGTATCCAATCTATATCTATCTGTACATATATACATATAAATATACGATACATATATATACAAATAATATAATAAAACTATAACCGAGCTGAATCGGACAATAAATATTTTTTGAAAATTTTAATTGGGGTACATTTATCTATATAGAGACCGAAACAATTTTTTGGAATTATTGTCTGTCTGTCTGTCTCTTGACTTTCAATCACGCAAAAACTACCCAAGGAATGTCCATGAAAAGTTGATATGGTCATAACTTATACCCTAACTTAAAATTTTAAATACGTTTTATCCCGGAATAATCAAACAATCCGGAATAATCGTGGAATAAACTATAAAACTTTATTATTTATATTATTGTTAATCGCAAGCTAGGCAGGAGTGGAGATGGACAGGACACTTGATGAGGCGGGATGACAGCAGATGGACCAAGGCCGGTGATGATGATGATGATGATGATAATCGCGAGCTATAATGTTACATGAAAATGTGTGAGCATATTGCCTATTTATGAATGAATGAATTTCTCCATGAACATATAATATTGGACTCATTTTGGTCTCCTCACCAAGAAACTTTTCAGTGGTTAATAGCACACGCCCGAAATTGTTTATACACATTGAATTTAGATACTCAGACATAATTTCTTCTATGAATCGATGATGCAGTCAGGATTGTCTCTGTGGGAGTGAACTCTTTAACGATGAATGACCCGGACACAAAATTTGCATATTCGTTTGTTTAAGATACCTAAGCATGATTTTGATCATGACCATGATCTATGTATTTTTACGAGAAGACTGATATGATATGTACTGACATAAATATGTTAAGTACTTAGCTCTCATACAAATTAAAAAATAACTCATCGGTGCGCAATACTGACTCGTAAACGTGCCTTTTTTAATATTATGACGCCATATTTTTGACAGAGTAGGAAGAAAAGGTTTCAATCAGATCCATGCTAACACGACTGAACGGATATCAAATAAAATTACTATGGAGGTGTCTTAGGTCTTAGAATAGTATTCAGGATCTGTGCTATCCTGGAAAGACCGACCTACCTATGCCAAATTAAACGCGTGCGTGACCGCGGGTAACAGCTAGTTAATTATATGAGCATATCAGCATAAGCTGATATGTCTTACATATAAGCTTATGCACTAATAAATATTGTAAATAAGCACGATTATTAGACATGAACATTGACTTATGTGACTTAGCCACTAATTAGTATATCCTAGACCTCCTCGTAGTCTTACAAATATATAGATTGTTGTTTTGTATCCTCCCGAAATATGTAGGTTAGCTGTATTAGTGATACTGAAAAAAACAAGACTTTATTTTTTTTCAATTTATAAAAGTCATGTCCTGTCGCCCTCCGTGACTACGTGCCCCACCAGCCCACCCGGTTGGCCCGAGGAAAGTATACAACTCCCTCTCTATATATCTATGTCATAGCGCCAGATCCCTTGCAGGGTAGGCAGAGAGTAGAGAGTTCGAACAGGTTCTTTCCTTACATACTTCTCTGGCCTCCTCCACTCTCATAGTTCGTCTCATACACGTAAGACTACTATTGACTCTCTCTCTCATTAGCAATTATTATTTTCATCTGATGGTGGGATTTGCCTTCCTAACTTTCCTCTTCCACTTCGCTCTATCGGACGTGTCGTGTTCGGGGACATAGCAGATACACAGCTCCTTCTTGACCACATCTGCTCATCTTGTTATCAGCCGCTCTCTGGCTCTTGACCCCCAGATGGTCAGATTGGCCGTAACATAGACCACGTACTCGTTGCGAATTTTGTCGAGTCTCATCACCCCGCACGTCCACCAAAGCATCTTCATTTCAGCGACTTATATGGGATGGACTTGGCGCTGCGTTACGGCCCACATTTCGCTACCATATGTTAGGACTGACCTGATTATTTTTTGTACACCTTTTGTACACCAAGCCCTTAAGCTTAACAGGCAGCGTCTGTCAGTTACGCCAGTTATTGCCCGCCACTTAAGCCAGGGTGCCGCTATCCAATGCTGTATGTTTATATCCATATTTCCGGAGCGGTGTAACAAATTACCCAAATATTTATATTCGTCACACCTGGTGACTTGCTGTCCGTCAATATTTTTTGTTAGGTTAGGATAATAATGTTAGTAGGTTTTTTATGGAATTTGGGTCATTACACACCATGTATTGACTCTCCGAAGTAATGAAACCAAAAAAGGGCGCTTGTCTGCAACTGGCGCTTCCATTCTCCTAAAGAACGCTCAATCTCGCCTCGAGATGTTGAACAAAGTGCTACATCATCGGCATAACTGAATGTCTAGGGTACCAGGCACTGAGCATTTTTATTAAGGGCATCCATCACCAAGCAGAAGAGGTATGGGCTTAATACATTACCTTGGTATACTCTTTCCGTTACTGCTATCGGTTTTGGCGGGCCCACTGTTGTCCTGATTACCGAAGTTACGTCCTTGTACATGTCGGCTATATATTTACCGCTCAATAGAATATTTTCACTTAAACTAAGGTTATTTTGAATTATTATCAAATCAGTATTAGTAAAAATATGGGCTAAAAACAAACAAAGCCATTTCTAAATGGTGTAAAATTATTAAGTACTCCGTCTATTATATACCATAAATTCTGCAAGAATACAAATCAAACGTTGCCTGGAAGAGATTACTATAGAGATTTAGATTAGATTAGATATCTCCTTTTTGTATTCTTGGTGGACCAATGAAGTGTTATCTATCTATCAACAGTCTGTTCACATACATATATACCCCACCAATTAGTACAGCAATAGTTCCTAAACGGCTGGCTGCGGCTTTGTCTTATTGGGATCGATTTATCACAGCTGAACGCCGCCTGAATCTAATTGGTTTGAAGATTAGTACTTATTGATAGATAATTATACATTTAGGTTTACTTAAGTACGTGCTCAAATTTTTTGTACGTTAGTTGGTCGAGGTCACTTTAGAAAGTAATTTTACGTAATGATAATGTATATTTTTTATTTTCGTTTGAAAAGAGTTATTCCATTAAAGTAACTTATAATAAAATTTCCGTTTACCAGTTTTCAAGTCCTAACAAGAAAACTAACAATACTGACTAAATGTTATGGATTTCCTTGGCAGTTTAAGTTTTTGTGAAATGGATAACCTATAATAAAAAAAAGAGTCTTGCCACTATTCAAATTATGCCATAACGTAGTAGAAACAGAGAGTAGAAATAACAGCAACCTGCCAGTTACTTCAGGGTTAACCTATGATTGCCGCTTTACATCATTATAGATGATAACCTTTACACAATACTCTCTTATACAGCTTAAAGCTAAAAAGGGGCAGTAACGTCCTCTCCTAAGCAGCATTCGTACTACTTAGAAAGTTATCACGGAATTGTATCGTTTTATTTTCAAAAAGCATGCTATTTCCTTTATCCTTATTTGGTAAAATTCGAGCATGCATACATCATAATACATTTCTAAAAAAAGTTTAAAAATCACGCATCTGAATTTAATTGGCACCTGGTATAGCAAAAGCTCAAAATAAATACAGAGTTCAACTAATTAACAAAGAAGATGATACAATGTGTAAGATAAAGTAAGACAAATTATTTATAAGAGCTTATTAAGGTAGGCCTGGGGTGCTTTATTTTTTACCTTTTTTATAAAAAGTCTGATACGAAAGTAATTTCATTTCACCTACCCTAATCACAGCTAATAGACTCCTTATTAGCGTCGCAGTTAATAGGTACCTCGTTAATTTGCTGATTCCATTAAGTTAAAATGAGCTTTGCTTAGAGCTATAATAAATAATAATTTTATTAGACTTTTGAGATCCTACTACGAGAGCGTGCTTACATTTGCTGCAATGTGTCCCGTAAATGCAGCTATGCGTGGAATATCTAATAAAAATGAAAAACCATATGAAATTTTTGACGTGTTACTTTCTGCGCGCTACTTCTACGCTGCTAAAAGTAAACTTTATATAAAATCGCATATTGTTTACATTAATTATAATTCATTCTTCACTTTAGTAGCAAACAGAACGAAGTGCGACACTACTTTACATTAGCAAATTGAAAATCGTTGTCTCTAAATTTCACGTGTAAAATCAAATTAAATTTATTTAAAACCAGCAATCATTTACATGACTTTTTAGCAAAATTGTTAACCATTCAATATGGGGTGTATACCATTTAGTTCCTAGGTAATATTTAGTTCCTAGGTAATATATAGGTTCCTAGGTATTATAAAATAATAATATAGTCTACTTGGTCACTTTATGTTGATCTTGATTTGTTGTTTTTCACGACTTTAATAGAAAGATATAGTGGAATATTTTACTATCAAATAACTACGCGAATACTGATAGTTTTACTTTCAAAAAGTATGATATAATCTAGAAATATATTAACTTTAAACAAATAAATGAATATAATTTTCATTGAAATATTTCCTACAAATTTATTGCGATAGAAACTATTTATATTAAAACGAGCGTCGTAATTAAGACTCAAGCTATTGTTTGACGGAGATAATTTGGCCGTTCGCACATTTTGAATGGGGCCCGCGTTAGTTCTGAGTCAGTAATCCCTACAAAACAAGTAGGGAACTGAAAGCTGTGCTGGAGCGTAAACGGCAGATTACTATTTACTATCGCATTATTCTTAACCAGCATTTATATCAAATGTTATTGAAGTTTACTAAGTGAGACCTATGGCGTTCATTAGCTGTAGTAGTGGTAAGTATATATTGATGATATGAAATGAATTGCCACAAACAAACTCCCATCCCAGTTCGACCAAGCCATACGCTGCTTTACCTTGGTGGTCGCCAAGAACACGGTCCCACTAGGCTAAGAACGCCTCAGAGCCATTTAAAATGCTAATAAAGGAATAATAATCATTTAACTTTTTTCGAGCAGTCTGTCAGGATTTTAGGTTTATCCTACTACGAGTATATCCTACTTCCTACTAATATTATAAACTAGCTGTTGCCCGCGGCTTTGCACGCCTTTATTATGTAATTTGACATAGGTAGGTAGGTATTTTCGGGATAGCATTATTCCAAGACTTCATCATCATCATCATCATCTCAGCCTATACTTGTCCACTGCTGAACATAGGCCTCCCCAATCGCTTTCCAGCGTAACCGGTCCGATGCCACCTGCATCCAACGACTTCCTGCGATTTTTACAAGATCGTCGGTCCATCTGGCAGGTGGTCGTCCCACGCTGCGCTTGCCAATATGTGGTCTCCACTCTAGAATCTTTCTGCCCCAACGCCCGTCCGATCTTCGCGCTATGTGGCCCGCCCATTGCCACTTCAGCTTGCTAATCTTAAGGGCCATGTCGGCGATCTTGGTTCTTCTACGAATCTCCTTATTCCTGATTCGATCACGTAGAGAAACGCCGAGCATAGCTCTCTCCATAGCTCGCTGAGCAACTCTGAGTTTTTTTATGAGACCTATAGTAAGAGACCACGTCTCTGATCCATATATCATCACTGGTAACACACGTTGACTAAAAACTTTAGTCTTTAGGATGTTGCGCAGTTTCCCGAACGCTGCCCAGCCGAGTTGGATTCGTCGATTGACCTCTCTCTCAAAGTTGGACCTACCTAACCAGACTGCCTGTCCCAGGTAAATGTATTGGTCGACAACTTCAAGAGTAGAGTTCCCAACAGTGAGTGTGGTGGGTACGACATGGACGTTAAACATTATTTTCGTTTTGTCCATGTTCATTTTAAGACCCACTTGTTGAGATGCCTGCGAGAGAGAAGTACCTGCGATTACTTAACAAAGTAAGTTAAGCGGTTTACGTTTTATCGCTTAAATCAAGCCGTCATTGTTTTGTAAAAGTATTTATAAAGTAAACGTAAAAATTAGTGATTTTTAGTTGTAGGACAATTTCAACAGCTCCTCAGGCTCCTCAGCCACTTGTGTGAGGAAGAGGGAAATCGAAGGATTGCAAGGCTCTTCATGCAGGCCGGTAAAAATTCAGATGCATGTCGGTGTGATTTTATATATCACTTACGGCCGGTTTCAAGGATTGCCCAATACGGATAGAATTTAACACATTTTGTAAGGAAAATCTGTCAAAATACTACTGACGGTAAGTAAATCTTTCTTTGAGTTGAATATTGAAACCGGCCACTCATCATCATCATCATCTCAGCCTATACTTGTCCACTGCTGAACATAGGCCTCCCCAATCGCTTTCCAGCGTAACCGGTCCGATGCCACCTGCATCCAACGACTTCCTGCGATTTTCACAAGATCATCGGTCCATCTGGCAGGTGGTCGTCCCACGCTACGCTTGCCAATACGTGGTCTCCACTCTAGAATCTTTCTGCCCCAACGCCCGTCCGATCTTCGCGCTATGTGGCCCGCCCATTGCCACTTCAGCTTGCTAATCTTAAGGGCTATGTCGGTGACTTTGGTTCTTCTACGAATCTCCTCATTCCTGATTCGATCACGTAGAGAAACGCCGAGCATAGCTCTCTCCATAGCTCGCTGAGCAACTCTGACTTTTTTTATGAGACCTATTGTAAGAGACCACGTCTCTGATCCATATATCATCACTGGTAACACACATTGACTAAAAACTTTAGTCTTTAGGCACTGAGGAATTTTGGATGAGAAGATGTTGCGCAGTTTCCAGAACGCTGCCCAGCCGAGTTGGATTCGTCGATTGACCTCTGTCTCAAAGTTGGACCTACCTAACCGGACTACCTGTCCGAGGTAAATGTATTCGTCGATAACTTCAAGAGTAGTGTTCCCAACGGTGAGTGCGGTGGGTACGACATGGACGTTAAACATTATTTTTGTTTTGTCCATGTTCATTTTAAGACCCACTTGTTGAGATACTCTGTTGAGGTCGCCGAGCATTCGTCCTAAATCTTCCAGCGACTCCGCCATGACCACAATGTCGTCGGCAAATCGAAGGTGAGTGATGTATTCGCCATTGATGTTGATGCCAAGTCCTCGCCATTCCAAGAGCTTGAAGGCGTCCTCTATGGTGGTCGTAAACAGTTTCGGAGAAATGACGTCTCCCTGTCTTACTCCTCTTTTTATGGAGATCGCCTTCGTGCACTGCCCTTGTACTCGGACTGACATGGTGGCGTTATTATACAAGCACTTCAACACTTCGATGTACCGATAGTCAATGCGGCATCGCTGGAGAGATCTAAGAACCGCCCAAGTCTCGATTGAATCAAAGGCTTTCTCATAGTCCACAAACGCCAAGCATAGTGGCCGATTATACTCCTCGGTCTTCTGTATAATCAGCCGCAGCGTATGTATGTGGTCTATGGTACTAAAGCCTTTCCGGAAACCGGCTTGTTCGGCAGGCTGGAAATCATCAAGCCTGCGTTCGAGACGATTCGTGATGACTCTCGAAAACAACTTGTAAACATGGCTCAGCAGTGTAATGGGCCTATAGTTCTTTAATAAAGTGTTATCACATTTCTTGAAAAAGAGTACCACCACACCCCTGTTCCATGCTTCCGGCGTTTTTCCTTCGAGCAAGACGGAATTAAACAGCCTCTGAAGGACTTTAAGTACCGGCGATCCGCCCGCTTTCAGAAGCTCTGCGGTAATTCCATCTTCGCCCGGCGCTTTGTTGTTTTTAAGTTGTTTGAGAGCCATCCTAATCTCGTACAGGCTGATGTCCGGGATATCTTCAGTGTAGTGTCGGGTTAGCTTGGCTCTTGAGTCTTTTACCAAGTCAACAACAGGTTCAGCTACTGAGGTATACAACTGCCTATAGAACCTCTCTATCTCCCTGAGCACCTCTGACCTATTCGACGTTACGTTTCCGTCCTCCGTCTTCAGCTTCGTCAACTGGCTTTGCCCAATAGACGCGTCTCTTGCAAACACTTTGGAGCCCTTGTTCTGCTCTATGGTCTCCTCAATACGTCTTGTATTGAAGGACCGTAAATCGTGTCGCAAGGACTTCAATATCTGTCCATTGAGCTGCCTATAGGACTTAGCATCATCGGAGGTTTGGAGTGGCATGATACGTCGCTCAGCCATAAGGTTTCGGGTGTAGTCAGATAGCTTTTGAGGCCTATTTTTACGGTGGGGCTTAAAATGCTTGGATCCGACCGTATGGACAGCCTCTACCAACCTATTGTTGATTTCGTCCACTGATGCGCTGCTGTCTAGCATTTCAAAGCGGTTTGACAATTCGCGTTGAAAGTTCTCGGGGTTTTGGATATGTGCATTAGAAGGTCGGAGCGTAGACTTCATCAGACGCGATCTTTCCATTTTGACATTAATATTTAATGTGCCTCTGACCATTCGGTGATCACTGCCGGTTTTTACCCTGTGAATCACGGAGATATCATTAAATATTTGTCGCTTGGTGCTCATGATGAAGTCTATCTCATTTTTTGTGAAACCATCAGGGCTCATCCAGGTCCATTTCCTATGAGATCGCTTCTGGAAGAAAGAGTTCATCATAAAGAGTCCCTCCTTCTCCAGAAATTCGGCCAGCCTCTGACCCCTGGGGTTACGCTGCCCATATACAAATTGCCCCACTCTCAACTCATCATCGCCCCGTTTGCCCAGTCGCGCATTGAAGTCACCCATAACTACTGTAAAGTGTGCTTTGGAAGTATGTATGGCTCTACTAATGTCCTCATACATAACTTCGACCTCATCATCTGAGTATGCCGAGGTCGGTGCGTAGACCTGTATGACCTTCAGCGAATATCTTTTGGATATTCTGAGTATCAGGTACGCTACCCTGCTCGACACACTAGTGATGGACACAACGTTGTTTATGAGTGACTTGTGGACGATAAATCCGACACCACCTTGGGACTGCTGTTCGCCCTCCCGGTAGTAAAACAAGTTGCCGGATTTTAAGGTTATCGTGTCCTCGCCCTCTCTTCGGACCTCCGATAAACCAACAATACTCCACCGCAACTTGTTTAACTCTTCTTCCAGCTCAACTAGCTTCTCATCTGTCCTCAATGTGCGTGCGTTGTATGTCACCAGGGCCAATTTTCGGTTTTGGTGGTAGCCGAATCTCTGCCGGAGATTCTTAGCACCCCTTGTCCTGTCGTTACCATGGCTGCTACCGTGGCCAGGACGAACAGGACCGCCGGGGACTAGGGGTCTGGTTTTCTTGCTTTCTTCCATAATATTGGTTGGGGGTGTTTGCCATACTCGCCACGCTTGGCAGGCGGGTTGGCGAGCGCAGTTATTGGTCGTGGAAGTGTTAAGGGAACGCTGCTGCCCATTCCCTAGTTTTCCCTTAGTCGCCTTGTACGACATCCGATGGGATGAGATGGGTTGGTCCTATTCTAAGCCGGGAACCACTAGACGGATAATAATAAATATTCCGCAGAAGTCGTGCTATTTTTCGGGATATAAAATGTTCTGTTTTATTTTACGATAAAAGACACCTTCATATAGTTTCAATTAAATTCGTTTTGCCATTTTAGTATGAATAAATACCAGCTATGTCGCAATGACCGTGATTTTTTCCGCGATAAAAGTATCTCAGTGTTAGTAATATCCATTCTGCTATTTTAGTATGAAGAAAAGGAAGAACCGTGTAGTGAATATATTGTTTATTTTATCAACTTTCACCAAACTTATTTCACTATTATCCATCTTTGTTACCGGGTTTAGTCTTAACCCTACTTAGCCCGCACAGGTGGTCTTTGTAAAATATAAAAAAAACACACCGTCACGCCTATATTACCCAGAGGGGGTGGCATAGGTGTACTGAGTACACCCACGTTTCGCCGACGATGTTAGGTCCCATGTAATAGGGGGCGAGCCTATTGCCATATATCGGGCACAATTTAAGACTCCGGACTCATACTGGGAATTTTTCGTTAGAAAAACTACATTTGTCCGACCTAGGATTTGAACCCCGGACCTCGTGATCACAAAGCGATGCGCTTTACCACCAGACCAACGAAGCAGTCTATTGGCAGTTGATCTGTATTTTGTATGTTTAAATGTTTGTTCCTCAATCAAGATTTGGATGAAATTTGGCACACATATAGTTTAATACCTGGATTAACTCATAAGATACTTTTTATCCCGGATAAATGTTAGGTTCCTGTCTAAAGTTAACGCGGACGAAGTCGAGGGCGTGACTATTAATGTTATAAATGTGGAAGTTTGTTTGTCTAGATGTTTGGATGTTTGTTACTCAATCGCGCAAAAACGGCTTAACGGATTTGATTGAAATTTGGCACAAGATAATTTAATACCCGGATTAACACATATGATACTTTTTATCCGGGAATATGAAGGGTTCTACGTTCCTGTCTAAAGTCAACGCAGACGAAGACGCGGGCAGAAACTAGTCCGCAATAACTGTTGAAATATCAATGAATATGTTAAATATCCATATCACTTTAACCACTTTTCTAGGAATATTATTATGATCGTGATAATATTATGCACATAATCTCGTTAAGAGTACCCATGCAGACTAAACATCAACCCATTTTTGGATTTGGCGACAATCGCATAGAAAGGTAAACTACTAGTGGTTTATATAAACTTAATAAATAATATCTCCTTCTGAATAAAAAGCCTCCAGACATTCAGGATTCGTCTCGTAACCTTCTGGGTCATAAGAATATTTTAGTGTGAAGATTGTCACAAAATATTTTGGGGATGAAAATCAGGAATATTCTAAGTTTGTTGTTTGGAGATATGATAACTACATATCAATAAACTAAAAATGTTCGGTTCGTGGAGAGGTTGTAAGAGGTATGTGTGCAAAATCTGAAATGGATAATAAGTGCCTACTTATAAATACCAACAACATGATATAAAACTATTTCCAATCAATCAATGCAACCGGTTTCAGCAAGATCGTAGGCATAATGTGACGCCTTTACTGGACACAGAGCACTATTCTGGTCGCCCACAGGAATTGTAATAATTTCTGTAAGTCTACTTTTTAGTCTTAGAATATATAAAATATAACCTAGAAGCCGCGTCCAGTCGTTAATGCACGCCGCGCGGTGAAGCCAAAAATTCAACAAACGTCCCGCACGCGCACTTCCCACCCGCATAACGTTGGCAGCCCGAAAAGATTACCACTTTTTGGGGTAAATGTTGATGACATTTGAATAGAGAATAATAACATCATTACTGCTGTAACATGTATTTTCATGCATATTATACTCAAGAAAGAGATATACTTGAACTATTAAAGCTTGTAGTAATTTAATGTAGGAAAAATATATTTTCATCATCGTAACTAAATATTAAAACCATGATGTATTAGTTAACTCAATTAATACCATTTAACACTAGAACTTATGAAGTCCTCAGCAAATAAAAGTAAGGAAAAATAAAATTGTTATACCAGCAACACTAACAAAATGGACGCGTCTTTTAATATGACAATTACAGACGAAAGAATTAATTCAATATACGGCACCTGAATGCGCCAGTTAGGTGCGAAATGTGATCCCATTATGTTTCTTTTTGAGCCCAACAGCATGTTTACCGGCAGGAACGATGCAATAAGGCATAATTCAATTTAATTGGACACGCACAAAGCACGTTATTTTGCACGACGGTCACTGAGTGACTATTTGCGTGAACATATGACTACTTGAAAAGCAAGCAGTAATTGTATTTGATAAGCGCCCGCGGCTTCTGGAATACATTTATTCTAAGTTAATTATTTATTATTAGCCTGTGTTAATTAATCAAATTGCTCAGTTACAGACTTGGTTTTGCCTGCGGGCTAGTCTGAACTAACAAGGCCTTTGAAAGAACTCGCAAATGAACAGCACAACTAAATAAATGGAACCAACTTGTAATATTGGGATGGATAATATTAAAGTTGTTGGACGGAAGATTTAGCGGAGTGGTTAAGAGCTTAAGCCACTGTTGTCCACTGTGTCTAATAGTCGCGGGTTCGATTCCCGCACGGTACAAATCTTTGTGTGATCCACAATTATTGGTCCCGGTCTGGGTATTTGTAAATGTGAATTTTCATATTTGTTAACGCACCCACGACACAGAAATAAATACTAGTGTAAGGCTACGTTTTTTTAAAAAAAGAAACATGGTTTTTGAGTGCATCCTGAGAGATGAGCTAGAATTATCACTCTATGGGCGACTGCAGATGGGCATCGATATTGGGGCAGATTTCGGAAACTCTGGCGTGATTTCATGGATGCATTACAAAAAGATTGGCCAGAGATAACTACTCATAGATCTTGGTAGACTCTGAGAAAGTTATTGGGAGATCTTTGGTCAGAAGTGGGACAGTATAATACTATTACTATTATATATCGCCAGATCACTTGCGGGGTAGGCAGAGAGTACAGATTTCCAATAGGTTATTCCCTTATTGGCCTCTCTAGCTTCGTCCGCTGTCATAGTTAGTCTCATATATAATATGCGAACAAAAATAAAATTGAAGTAAATAACTGTCGTTAGGCTATTTTTATTTTGTTTTTCTCTTTAACCAAACTCCCGTAGCTGACTAGTATGAACTTAAACAGTTCACGTAGATACCGAAGAGTAAGCTTATTGCGACAATTTGGTATTTCGTAATTTTTAGTCTAATTCTACTGTCTAAAAACTACACAGGAAACTGTAACGCTATGTTCTGTGTACCTATATAACTTCATATTATCTGAAAATATAAATCTACAAAAGGTATCTAGAGTAATAATTTGTGATATTGGCAATAAAATACAGCGAAATATTTCTTAGTTTTACGTAAACGGTAATAATATTCCATAAAACAAAGTAGGTTATATAACATGACACATGTAAAATATGGATAACATTTATTCCTCAATGATATAGACTAACGTTTTTTGATAGAAATAAATGCGATGGATGGTTTCCGTTTTTTTTTTTACGTATCAAGTGAAATAATGATTTGTAATAGAAAATGTAACGCCGTTTAGTTAGTTGGTGGCTTCTTAACAATAAAGATTTCCTAAATAGTTATTACTTTGTGTCTAGATTTTTTATGTCTAGAATTGTCACAATTTCCTTTTGACACTTCAAATTATTATATTCTTGAAGGGTACGTTTTAACTAATACAGTAATGGATTTCTTTTTAATTACTTTTCAAATTGTTTTTGCTTTATTCCTTGCAACAATAGACATTGATTATGAAATGGCTTTCGTTTTGTCCTAGCGAGCGAGCTTTTTACGAATCATCCACTTCGCAATTACCATAATTGTTCCACCAAACATTTCAATTTCTCGCTTCACATCTGTTAAGAAAATCCAAATGCAAAACTCAATTTCGACGGCGTCAAAGTAATTCGAGTTGTAATTAGTTTCAAAAATGTTCACATTATAACATAATCCCTTCTAATTATCTTGATACGCACTAGGGTCGTAAAGAAAATGTCGTATCCGGCGAGCATTAGGCAGTTTCATCGAAGTTGGCAATATCATCACGTGTATGTAATACCCTGTAATTGTGGTTCGGTGGTCGTTACTTTTTATTGCGTCACTAACTGTTCTTAATTTCTTTCGCTCCTGCTATTGCCCCTCAAGTAAGTCGAAGGATCAGAGCGACATTGCCCGGGCCGGGCTGAACGGTCCTGCAATTTATAGTTTCTCATAAAAAAAGAAAGATTTATCGGGTAGTCCGTGATGCGCAGAAAAATTTTCTTTGTGGTTGTCCGGTATAACATCAGAATTCATATAATCGGTTATAACCATCATTCTTTCGGAAGCATGACAATAGTATGGCCGATTTTTATATTCTCCGCTTGAACTATGACCGTTATTGGCTTTATGTCTAGTAATACTATGTTTATATGACTTCGTCACACTTCATTTCGTTGTTTTTACGATTTCATTCTACTTTAATGGAATACCTATAATATTATAGAAGAGATAAATTTTATACATGAATATCAATGGAGGAAGCCAGAGAGGTAAATATTGAAAGAACGTGTTGGAACTCTATCTCTGTACCGCCTACCCCGGTAGAGATCTGGCGTGATGGTATAGATAGATAGATAGAGATGAATATCAGGGGTGATTTTTTATTCAAAATTTTATTTATAAGTACATAATATTTTTTTGAATAAAAAACCTTTTTCAAATACAACGTTTTTAAAATGGACTAGAATTATGAGATAATCTCTCTATATCATCATGCAAGATCGCTTGCAGACTAAACTTGTAAAATAATATAAAACTAAAAACGTGGGGTGCATGCAAATAGATTATAGCATTAAGGAGTGTAAGTAGGAGTTTTTATCAATTGCGGGTGATAGATAGGATTAAGGTGTTCCCATAGCTATCTTCGGGCTTCATCATCAGGCCAGCTCCATGGTACCATGGAGCTGGCCTGGAGCTGGTATGTTAATGCAATGTCATCCAGTTTTGACCTAATTTCAAAGTTTCAAGTCTATCGGGTAGTTAGTTTAAAAACCTTTGCAAAATTTGAACCGAACAGACAAACAGACATCAAAAAAGTTGATAAGAACTTGTTAAAATGTTACATATAAAGGGCGAGCTTACCCACTTAATCTAAATCTTGTACAAAAACAAATTCAACATAAAGCATTTAAAAAATACTTCGTTACAAAACGCCAGCCTATTCCAGCTACAATCAAATTAATTTCGACTACGATCTAATACAGCCGTTATATAAAAATACTCAAGATTAATCTTTGATTACTTGGAAACATAACGTCATAACTTCTTAATATTAATAGCCTTCCCGAAAGCCTTAGTAATGTCAAGAATGTCGATTAAATTTAAGATGTTGATGTTTTCTTTGCGAACGCAATTCCATCCGCTCTTACGTGCTGCCTACAAAGCCCCGCACACGGATTCCTGAACAAACAACGAGAGTTCCCATCGTTGGAAAACATTACCCTCTTTATTCGAGCATAAGGGTCGTCGACAACTTAAGTGCGCATTGCCTTGGCATCTAGTTTTATTGTGATAACTTGGTAGTGAATTTATCCTCGTAAATATACAGAAAAATACCATTTCACCCGATCCGAGATGCGTCGTTGGTCTAGTGGCATCTAGTGCTAGTAGGCCTGGTTCCAAATTCTAGGTCCAAAAGTGTGCCTTTTCAATCGAAAAATTTACAGCCGTAGTCGGAAGTCTGAAACTGAGCTCATATGAGTATAACGCCAATACGCTCGCCCCTTTTACATTGAGACCTAACATGTGGGTGTACACAGTACACCTATTCATGTACACCATGGAGTTACGTGGAGACAATATTTGTAATTTTCGTGTATTTTATGACCCATCTATGTATATATCTTTCACGCCACTATCGCTTCTTAGGGCCTGTTTTTTTAATAAACCCAAAAAATTATTTGAATCTAATTCTATGTCTATCTTAAGGGTTAAGAAAACTCATTTTAGAAAATATTTTAATCGCTATTTTAGTACGCACTTTAATTAACTTTGCTCGCTAAAATGAAAGGATGGAAAAATATAAATTCTATTCTAGAATACGAGTTTAATATCGCGACGTGCAATTTCATAGAGTATTTCACTCAGTAAATATAATCGTGGGAAAATGTTTGGTCAATAAAATAAAGCACTGTATTCACTCTCCTATTTTTGTACTATTAAGCTACTTGCACTGCACAGCACATCTAAGAATTTTCCTATATATTTTTAAAATTAAGTTATTAATTAATTAATTCTGTTAAGATTTATATCAGAAGGCCAATTCTCGTAATTAAAAGTGTTCAAAATGCAATGTCAATCTAATCTCAATGTCATAAATCTCTCAAATGGTATTCTCGTAAAATATCGACATGGACAGAATCGAGATCGGACCGAAAGTTGAATAAAATGTAAAAGGTATTCCGATAAAATTTTGTATTGTCATTAACAACAAATATACAAATCAAATACCAAATTGAAAATTTCAGTTAGGTATTTTATATTTAGGCTGCGACAGCTGAGATTAACGTGTGACCAACAATATATTTTAAATAGAATAACTTGTCATTATATCGAAATGCGACTGAGATGATACTGAAATCGAATCGACATTGTAGTGGAACATAGCACCAAATGTTAGTCACTTCATAATTAAATCTCAATTCAGTCAATATTCGCTCTAAGTATCAATTAAATACGAGAATTTCTGACCATTTTGTTGGTTTACACATTTTTGTCTACATTTATATATATATATATACGCAGCGATGTACGACTACCCTACTGCCCGAAGGTCTTGGCTTAATACAGGCCCAGTCGAGTCTACCCAAATAAAACGTTATTTGCTTAATTGATGCAATTCAGTGTTTAATTAAATGCGTTTTTCATACTAAATCTTGACGTTCAGCTGCGTCTGCAATTTAGGATTTAATTGGAACGCCCGCTAATTTGTTGCAAACGAGAAACTGGTGGTATTTCAGTCGCAAACTTAATAAGCTCGGAATGAACGGCCGACAGCACAATTGAAATGTAACTACTGAAATATAGTCTTTATTATAAAATTAATGGTTTTAATGTAGTAGAGACTAAGACTTATTACACAGTGTTGTGATTATTTATTTCCCCGTTGAACATTGGCTTGGGGTTTCCAATTTTTATAAAGCCTCAATTTGGATAGTAATATAATATATCATATTGCTATTAAGTATTAATCAAGACAGTAGTTGGTGTTGAATAGTTCGAATTGACCATTATTGTCAAAAATTATACTTCACACATAATTTTCTTATGATTCCCGCCTGGCAGAAAGGAGATAATTATTATTTATATCAAATATTGGACCAATGCATAACTCAGGTTATTGCGTTGTTTACGAAGTCATAATTATGCAGCTGTCTTTTAATTTGCATATGTAGTATCTGCAAACAAAACAATTTCGTGATTGTCCCCTACAAAGTAAGGTAAGTTATTTATGTATATATGTAAAACAGAAATGGTTCGAAAATAGAACCCCGTGGAATGCCATGGGCGATGCCTTAGTGGCTTAAGGGAATTAGCGATAATCGAAAGTGATACGAAAACAATAGGAGTAAACGTCAATATGTCAAATAGCAGATAGTAGCATACATATTGCACTAACTTCGAATAATAGGAATTGGTTAGTAAGGATACCAAAATTGATGTTAAGATTGATTGCAATGTTTACTTGCAGAAACAAATTAGTAGGTCATTATAACATAACTAAAACCTCGTAGACATACAATTTGGCAAAAGTAACTTACGCTATAGAAAAAATTATTTTAGTAATTTATTTCCGCAGTCTAAATGGTATTGGCATTTCATTTCTTAGAACGGTCGAGAGTTATAAGGCTGGGTTTAATGCTTTTGCAATTGAAAGTGCGCAAAGACTCTATAAATTTCAATCTCCTAAAGCCTTCAGAAGTCAATACGTAATCAATAATATACTTACCTGTTCCACTCCAATTGAAATACGATTTCATCGGATTTATTTTTCTTGTATGCTACTTATGATAATTTTGAAACATGAAAGATCTTTTTGATCTGTAGCTTCTTATATAGGTATTTTGAGAATATTGAAACACTTATTAATAATATTGATTGATAGGCGGTTCAAGTTTAAAAGTTAGAAGTGAAAATATCATCAGAATAGTACAATCGGAATTGTTTTAAAATGGTTACGATATGCTGATAATTAATATTAATACATTGGATTCTGCCTGTTCTTGGAAAGCACTGAATGTATTCAGTAAATGATATATCTAGGTATGTGTGTATAAGGTACATTTACTAGCCGACCTGTTACTATTTTTGTGAAGGAAGTGGGATAAACCATCCCTAACTATTTAATTACATTATCACTTTTATCTATATCATCACGCTAGATCCCTTACGGGGTAGGCAGAGAGAGTTCCAAAGAGAGTTCCAACAGGCTCTTTTCTTACATACCTCTCTGGCGTCCTCTACTCTCATAGTTCGTCTCATACACGCTCGCCGGTTACGGAGACTCCTGACTTGTCCTTCAGATAAGACCCGGTCTATTTGGTCATGGTAAGATAGTCTAGGTCTTCCCCGGTACCTACATCCTTCCACTTTCGCATTGTATATCAGTTTTGTCATTCTTTCTTCAGACATTCTTTCTATATGCCCGAACCAACGGAGCATACCCTTTTTCATCTTTACACCGATACTCTCTTTCATACCTATTTGCTTTCTTACTACGCTGTTGCGAATACGGTCGGTCAGCTTCACTCCGCACACCTTCCACTGAGCTCGCATTTCCACCGCATTTATCCTACTTTCATTCTCCGTCTTACATACCCAGCTCTCGCTGCCATGTAACAGCGTTGGGACAAGCACTTCATCATGTATGGCCAGCTGCGCCTTTCGGCTTAAGTGCCGGCTCTCAAGTAGCTTTCTCATCGCGCCATTCACCCTGTTCCCTGCACTCACTCTCCTCTCTATGTCAGCGGTGTACTTCCTATCATTACTGAAGGCGCATCCAAGATATACAAACTCATTTACTTGATCCAGCACTTCGTTCCCAACCACAATCCTTGCATTCCTTCTGGTTTCTTCCCGTTCAAAAACCATAATTTTGGTTTTCTTCACATTCAAATGTAAGCCATTTTTCATGCAGTCGTCTTTCATAACAGTGACTAGTGATTGCAGATCAGTGGCTGTTGGCCCTATCAAAACCGCGGTATCTGCATATAGTAGATGATTTACCACTAGATAACACATTTGTACACCTTCATTCATCGCTTTCAGTCTTTGAAGACTTTTATCCAAATATATTATAAACAGTCTAGCGGACAACACGCAACCCTGCTTGACGCCGATTTCAACGTCAAACCAGGGTGACATGTTGCTTCTCTACGATGATGCAAAGTGAGAAAACTTAATCCGAACATCCTCTTCCAGACCTGAAACCCCCTTGTGCCTCGCACAACATTCCATCGGAGTTCTCGTGCATTCTCCTTTCAATTCATTTTACCATACGCCTTGGCTGCCAAGCTGATCAAACTAATGGCTCTGTATATAATAACTTTTATATCTAATAACTAACTGCCTCGTTGGTCTGGTGGCAAAGCGCATCGCTTTGTGATCACGAGGTACTGGGTTCAAATCCTAGGTCGGACAAATGTAGTTTTTCTAACGAAAAATTCCCAGTACGAGTCCGGTGTCTGGAATTGTGCCCGGTATATGGCAATAGGCTCGCTCCCTATTACATGGGACCTAACATCGTCGGCGAAACGTGGGTGTACTCAGTACACCTCTGCCACCCCCTCTGGGGAATATAGGCGTGGCGGTGTGTGTTTTTATATCTAATATAAAATGTTTTTGACGTTTATAAGTACTTTGTGGCATATACATATTAAATATTTCAGACTTGGACTTTTAACCTGGATTGGAAAAAATAGAAACCATTACTCATATATTCTCCAAGAAGTGGTGACAAAAATTCTTCCCACATTTCGTCGATGATTAAGGAAAGTTATATGGAAAGAGGCTTTTGCCATTATACCGAAACTAGATTAGAAATACTTCTTAAATTGTTTTACTAACTCTCCATCATTTTATATAACCGGCTCTGTAACCATGATTGGATTCTAGCTAACTAAAAGAAAATTAACATAGGACGCCAATTTTTCCCGTATGATTGTCAACGATTTACACAAGACCCGCTGCTACAAATAACTTTTTAAGATTGATAGTGAAAAATAAACATTTTAAGTGCTTGCACCAACAAAACCAGAATTCCCAACTACTGAAGAAACTATTCCCGTATCGGAACTAGAATATTCATAGTTCTGTGCGACTGTGTCTTAAGTCGGGAATATAACGAGGTTAGTCCGAAGACTTGTTATTCAAGTTGTACAACTTTCTATGAAGTCGCTGTATTGTAGTTTTCAAGTATTTTAATCGCTATTTCGAGGATAATGACTCCTTTTTCTTTGTTCAAGCGTTTCTTTGTTTTATTCAGTTGTTATACTTGAAATTGCAATGCAGAATTTTTAAATTTATATTGTTAGTGATTTAGTGCACGTTCGTTCAAATAGTGAGCTTGTATTTCATTTGAGATTTGACCTGTACGATCTTGCTTATTAAGTAGACAATTTTAAGTAGTATAATATCTAGCCGGTGCTAAAGTCAAAGAAACCATTTGGGCTTTTTTTAGAAATTTATCATCATTGCGTATATTATATTATCAGACATATTACGCTTCTCCAAAAATGGCATGTCCATCACTGATAATTATACCGTTTATCATGTGGTAGTATTGAATTATTGAATTTTATAAAATGGCGGTAATACGGATTAAATTAATATGTATCATAGTTTACCAATACGTTATTCATAACCTCACCTCTTTCATATCTACCAGGGGTATACAGACGGTATACTACATATCCTAGTCTCTATGTATCTGTTCATTAATGAATTTCCATTGAAACACGAACAAAACTCATTTGCTTCATTAAATTCACTTACATTACATACACGTGTAGCAGCTGACCACTACGAGTATCATTAGTGAACGTGAAATACATAGACAATTGCTTGAAACGCTTGATGAGTTCCTATTTTTAGTGCAATAATGTGTCAACGTACGTCGCAGGGCGCAAAATTCATCCGTCGGTAGTTTTGCATCGGCCGATGCATCGCCGGCTGTTGCTACGGCCTCGTGCGATTCACCGCGCCTCGCCGCCCGCAGCACACCGCGGCCCGCCACCCGCATCACACCGCACCCCGTTTCCAGCTGCGTGGCCCCGCTGGTGACGTCTAAGGTAAACACGATTACTTCTCGTCGTCATTACGCCGCCGCCGCCGCCCGCGTGCCAGAGAAGACAACCAGAAAGACCCGTACGAAGGGTCAAGTTGATGAGGAAGGCTTCATCAAGGTGGAGAAGAAGAAGAAGCCTCCCCGACGAAACTGGTGTGGGACTGCACCAGTATAAGATGGCATACTCCTTCGCTCAGCAGTACCAACAACATTGCTGTACGTGTCTTGGCTACACTACACCACTAAAGTCGAGGACATTGCGGAGTTCGCCCGTAAGAAGAACTTCTATACTTTGAGGATCGAGAAGCTGAACTCGCAAATCAATACGGCATTCAATTCCTTTGTTGTGCGAGTTCCCACCGCCAAGCTAGAGACCTACATGAGCGAGGAGTTCTGGCCGAAGGGTGTCGTCTTCAGGAGATTTCGTGGAAGATTACGAGACGTCCATGCACAGCGCAACATGTCGCCGTCAATACATGTGTCTTAGTTTATAAGTTTTCATATTGTATATGTATGTTAGTCTGTAAGGGATATATTCTATGGGCCTGTAATTTGCACATAATTATTTTTGCAAAACTTCAGTTGCCTGAAATAATTGGTTTATTATTATTATTATAAGCGTATGTGCGACAAAGGCATCGTAGTATGATCAGAGAAAAATAACAGTAAATAGTCTTGTTATTTTTAATCTTGTCAATTGAATTAATTAGTCGCTATACGTCTTACTGTCTTCGTCTTTCAAATCTTAAATCATTCTTTCATCTCTTTTACAACTATCTAACCTCCAAAGAAATTGCAAAAATATCCGATTTTTTTTCCAAATTGTCCTCATTGAGAGTTTTACCAGAGAATCCAGATTTCCCATACATTATATTTTATTATGTATCATATTAGATCTCGTAAATCAGAGTAGCTATCGGCAAGATCGCCCCTAACTCCTTCCAATGTCTTCTATCTACAGAGGTTCTTTTAGAGTAGAGTGCAACTATTAATCTACTACTACTACTACTACCACTATACTACTATATCATCACGCCAGATCCCTTACGGGGTAGGCAGAGAGTACAGAGTTCCAATTAATCTACAATAAATATAACAGAAGTATGTAAATACCCAATAAATGTTGAACTGACTAAGGAAGCGAAAGTTATTTAAGAACAAATTAATCGCCTTTATAAAAAAAAGTCAACCCGTACAAACTCGGAAAATATAATTTAATCCCTATAATCCTGACATTTCCTTATGTTATAACTGCCAATATCCTTGACCCTTAAATGGTAGTGGGAAGATAAATGGGGTTCCGTCGAACGATCATGACATTCTTAAGAAGTTTTATATGTATAGGCAATGACACTTTTACGAGTTCGATAGGGTCTCAGCTTAGAATCCGTCCGTAAGTTTCGGTGGACCATCTGTCAAACGCCTGTTACGTCAAAGTAAAATATTAAGAACCAAGGCCCAGAAAATTATAACTTGATTCACTGTTATAATATTTATAAACGTTACATTTAGAAATGTAAGAATTTAAATGTTATTTACTTATTGATGAAAGTGTACCTAGTCGAATCTTAGTGCCAACGTGGTTTTATAACAATATATTTATTTCACAAATACACTTTTATATGAGGTATTAAAAGGTATACAGTTGTTAAATACTTATTTAGAGAGCTTAGAAGATGTTACTTGCTCTACGGTTAAGGCGATATTGAGGTACTACGTTTGGTGATGGCTTTATATAGGCATCGCCAAACAAACATGTTTATCGACGGCATCGCCTACACAAAGGGCGTAGTTATAATTTATATTTGCTTATTAATCAAAACAGTGGAATTGAAGCGAGCCTAAACATGTAAATTAATATGCCGTTGACGGTGTCGTCTTTGATGCGCAGTTAAACACAAGTGATGCTGATTAATTAAAACAGTTATTAAGATTTAAAGGAAAGGTATGAAAGAGAATGTCGGTGTAAAGATGAGAAAGGGTATGCTCCGTTGGTTCGGGCATATAGAAAGAATGTCCGAAGAAAGAATGACAAAACTGATATACAATGCGAAAGTGGAAGGATATAGGTACCGGGGAAGACCTAGACTATCTTACCATGACCAAATAGACCGGGTCTTATCTGAAGGGCAAGTCAGGAGTCTCCGTAACCGGCGAGCGTGTATGAGACGAACTATGAGAGTGGAGGAAGCCAGAGAGGTATGTAAGGAAAGAGCCTGTTGGAACTCTGTACTCTCTGCCTACCCCGTAAGGGATCTGGCGTGATGATATAGATAGATAGATAGTTATTAAGAATTGTTTGGCTAAAGCAATGTTTGTATTTATGGCATCGGCCTTCATGGTACTTGTATTGAACTAAACACTGGGTAGAGGTACATAACTACCTACAACAGTGGCTATACATAATTTAAACATTACCTATGTATTTGATAAGCAGATAAGTACACCAATAACAGGGGCGTACAAAAGTATTATTCAAGAACTTTATATAATAATAATAATAATGTCAGCCTATACTGCCCACTGCTGGACAAAGGCCTTCCCTCACAAATCGAGGTGAGAGAGATTAGGTCATACTCCACCACGCGGACCCAGTGCGGATTGGTAGAGGCAGGTTTGTGGCCACCTGCTGTTGGAACTTATCAAGCCGCCTATTAAGGCTTCCAACTCGGCTTAACGACTACCCCATTAAGAGGTAGCCGGGACCACCGGCTTAACGTGCCTTCCGAAGCACGGAGACGCTCGAATATGAAAATGCCACAAACGTTCACCCATCTCGGGCCGACCGAGTCGAACGCTGCTTAACCTTGGTAATCGGTAAGAATACCGCGGTCGCACAGCGCTACGAGCGCCTCTACGTTTAAGAACTTTATAACGTTAACTAAATACCGAAGAAAAAAAAAATCAAATAAAAACTTAATAATAAATATCAAATGATGCCATCATTGCCACAGAATGCTGACTGCGTTTCTTCGCCGAATAGACAAACTAATCTTTTGAGGGTGGAATGAGCCTTCTGGTCACTTAATAACACTGATTACATAACTACGAACAGCATCTTATAAAATTCGCTGTATGTATGTTCGTAATTCTTCTTTTTTTAACTTACATATGTGGCCACCTGGATGACCTGGATTAGCTATAGTTGACCCGATATGTGGTGCTGTTGTCAGCTGGGTGCCTCAGAAAACTGCGAGTTTTTATTTTTTGACAAAACGACCAAGGATTTTGTACCTCTGTTTAAACATAGTATTTCGAGAACTACTATTTGAGAAAGAAGGAATAAAGAAGAAGAAAGAAAGAAAGTTCATTTGCAACGAGTTCGATACGTTACAGACAATACATTACATGTATATTAAACATTTGTAGGAATAATAATTAATGACTTCGTTACAAAAACGAACTCAGCATAATACTGGCTGCTTAAGCAACCAGCGCTGATCTTCACGGTCACGGACTTTAACATTTGATAACAAATAATATAAATAAATTTGCCACACAAACAATTCTATTCAAATAATATATAAATGACGTCCCATAAATGCGGACCTAAATTAATTACACTAACTTTAGACGCCATTCAACGTAAATAAACTTCTGTGTTTACAAACAATAGACAAAATTGTTTTAACATAATGATAAAGTAGATGTGGGGATTGCTAAATACAGGGTAAACTGAAATAATGGATTGGATTTTAAGCACGTGCTAAACATTGTGCAGAACTTTGAGCAGTAATATGAATGAGCGCGAATATCTAGCACAAACCCAAACAAGACAAGATATTCTGTAAATATGACAACAGGGATCAAATACACCCTTTATCTATCTATCTATCTATCTATAACCTCACGCCAGATCCCTTGCGGGGTAGGCAGAGAGTACAGAGTTCCAACAGGTTCTTTCCTTACATACCTCTCTGGCTTCCTCGACTCTCATAGTTCGTCTCATACACGCTCGCCGGTTACGGAGACTCTTGACTTTTCCATCAGATAAGACTCGGTTTATTTGGTCGTGGTAAGATAGTCTAGGTCTTCCCCGGTACCTGCATCCTTCCACTTTCACATTGTATATCTGTTTTGTCATTCTTTCCTCTGGCATTCTTTCTATATGCCCGAACCAACGGAGCATGCCCTTTCTCATCTTTACACCGATACTCTCTTTCATACCTACTCGCTGTCTTACTATGCTGTTGCTAATGCGGTCGGTCAGCTTCACTCCGCACATCTTCCGCAGAGCTCGCATTTCTACCGCATTTATCCTACTTTCGTTTTCCTTCTTACATACCCAGCTCTCGCTACCATATAACAGCGTTGGGACAAGAACTCCGTTATGTATGGCCAGCTCCGCCTTATGGCTTAAGTGCCGGCTCCCGAGTAGCTTTCCCATCGCACCATTCACTCTGTTCCCTGCACTCACTCTTCTCTCTATGTCAGCGGTGTATTTCCCATCCTTACTGAAGGCGCATCCAAGATATACAAACTCATTCACTTGCTCCAGCACATCGTTACCAACCACAATCCTTACATTCGTTCTGGTTTCTTCCCTTTCAAAAACCATAATCCTGGTTTTCTTCACATTCAAGTGTAAGCCATTGATCATGCAGTCGTCTTTCATAACTGTGACTAGTGTTTGCAGATCAGTGGCTGTTGGCGCTATTAAAACCGCGTCATCTGCATAAAGTAGATGGTTTACCACTAAGTCACCCATTTGTACACCTTCATTCATCGCTTTCAGTCTTTGAAGACTTTTGTCCAGATATATTATAAACAGTCTAGCGGACAACACGCAACCCTGCTTGACGCCGATTTTAACGTCAAACCAGGGTGACCTGTTACCACCCACCCGTACGCATGCCTTACAGTCCACATAAGTGGACTGGACGGCTCGCAACAGAGTGCCATCTATACCATACTCTGGCAAAATGTCCCAAAGTCTTTTTCGCACAACTCTGTCAAATGCCTTCTCCAGATCTACAAAACCGCAGAAAACCTTCCGGCCCACTGCCAGATGCTTCTCTACGATGTTGCGGAGTGAGAAGACTTGATCCGAACATCCTCTTCCAGACCTGAAACCCCCTTGTGCCTCGCACAACATTCCATCGGACTTCACGCGCATTCTCCGTTCAATAATTTTACCGTACACCTTGGCTGCCAAGCTGATCAAACTGATGGCTCTGTAATTGGCGCAGTCATATTGTGAACCCTTGCCTTTATACAAGGGTACTATGACTGCGCGGCGCCAATCTGTAGGGACTCTACCGGTCCTCCAGCAAAGGTTTGCAAGGGCCCGGAAAGCGTCCCGGACGCAAGTTCCACCATATTTGATCATCTCGGCAGATATCATGTCTTCTCCCGCAGCTTTACCGTTTTTCATACTTCCTATCGCCCATTCAACTTCTTCCATAGTGATGTCCTCCGTTGATTCTGGTGCCGCAATCTCGCCTTTAGGCACGTCTGCGGCATCAGCATCCGGGTCATCTCCATACATTTCTCCAAAATATTCACTCCACCGGTTTAGCACAGCTTGTGTGTCTGCAAGAATGTCACCATCTTTAGATTTTATCCTTTCCATTCTGGAGCCTGACGAATCACCTCGAGCCTTTCTCACCTTGCTCCAAAAGAGTTTGGTGTTGTTCTCGAAGTTCTTCGCCAGCCTCTCCTCCTCAATCATACTGGCTCTTTCACGCTTTTCTTTCACTAAAGTTTTAGTGGCATTCTTGCATTGCCGGTATATTTCTTTCTTCATCTCTGTCATACTGGCATTCAGGTTCAAAGAAGATACATAGTCCTGCCACGCTTTCTTCTTACTTTCTACGGAGCTTTGCAGCTCCGCATCCCACCATGCATCACCTTTTGCTGTAATATGCTTCTTTGAGCAACCACATACTTCTTTCGCGGATTCCACCAAACTCTCTTTCAGGCTATTCCAGCATTCGTCTACATTTGAGTCCGAAGAGCCTGCTGTCAAAAGCTTGTCCCGGACTCTGTCTTCATACATTCTCCTCACGCTCTCATCTTGCAACTTTTCAACCTTTAATCTTTCAAGGTCTCCGAAGGGGATACGCTCTCGCCAGTGCCTCCACTTCCTGAACAGACCACTAAACCGCGCAACTACGAGATAGTGGTCTGATTCCAGAGTGGGGCCTCTATACGCACGCGTATCTTGTAGTTTGCTTCGGAGACGGTTATCAACCAGGATCAGATCTATCATGCTTTTTTGTTCATTCCTTCTCCACGTATACATATGTATGTCCTTATGCTGGAATATCGTATTAGACACAAGGAGACCCCTTTCCAAACAAACATCTACAATGAGCTTACCTGCATCATTCACTCTCTTATCACCATAATGACCCAGAGCAGCGTCGCAAGTTTGCCGCCTGGTTCCTACCCATCCGTTCAGATCGCCACACAGAATCACCTTTTCGTTAGCCTCAGCCAAATCCAGAACTTCCCTGACATTATCCCAAAACTTCTCAAGGTCCTGGGGTGTCGACGAGCTTACGGGAGCATACGCTGCGACCAAAAATACTCTAGTGACACCCAGTTTTAAACGGACCCAGAGAAGTCTCGCATCGCACAGGCCATAATCTCTCACTCCAGAGGCCAGGCGAACACCCTTTAAAGATACGTAAATAGTATTTCTTTTTCGGAAATTAAATACATGACGAATATATGAAAGTCAGTATAGTCTCTACTTCATTTGCCTGATGGCTCATAGTCCGAAGAAGTTGAATTTCAAGTGTTGCCTATAAGTTCCTCGAAATTAATGTTAGGCTTTCACACAGGTTTTCACTTACTACTTAACGGATTAATACTATGGCGCAATGACTGCATTATCATCGCAGTAGGTACTATCCACGTCCTAAATTTCAGCTTAGTCAAAAGCTAAATGTTTGAAGAATTGATAAAAAAAATTGAACAGAAAAACAGACATACAACGAACAAAGCACGTTAAATCAAAGCTTGAAGACTAGTGAATGGTAAGTGTAATATGTAAACCTCGGCCTTACTATTCAGAGATTATAGACATGAGAGGGACAGATAGGACTTCGGTCTAATCGACTTTTTCAGTGCTGTGCGGTTCTAACGTGTTCGGAATTTAAGTAACTGATTATCATAGGAAGTAGTGATAAGTTTTTAACTGCGGACGTGAGTCGATTCTTTATAGGCAGATATATAACTTGGGAGGGAATATTAGTTAATTATGCTGATTGAGTCGTACTGATTGAACTTCTTTCTTTCTGGAATTGAATTTATTTTCTTATTGCCCGTGTATTTATGAAATGACTATGAAAGTGTGTCGTGGGGTAGGTAACGTAGCGGCAACAAATTCATCTAATTTGACTGCTGAGTCCTCTTTTACAGAAATAAAAGGGAATTTCTTATTAAAAAAATAAACACCAAAAACGCCCACCTATCTCAAACGATACGTCATTACAAGCGCCTCCGCCAAAGGATGTGTTCGTAGAAATAATTATTATGTAGGAAAATAAATTGATTATGTTCATTTTCAATTACATCTCTGATTAAATTAAAATAGCCCAATTCGCACCGATATTAATTTGTCCAGGCATATTCCAAGTTAAAATTAATTACAACTGCCATTAATAATATCATTCAAGATATTCTGAAATTGAATTGGAATCCATTACAGAATCAACATAAAGAATTTAATTAGAAATTTATCCTTTTCGAGAATTTAGGAGGCTATAGGTTCTTACTAATCGATTTTTAAAGTGACCATTAATAAGATAAGCACTAAAGATAAAGCTTTCGGAACGTGGTTAATGTTTTGTGAGATGTATTGCGCGTTTGGTTTATACTAGCTTTATAGCAGTGTATCGGTTATTTACCAAAGCATCCGGTAAATAAATTATGTGCATATGAGGGTTCATTTATGGAGGCGCGGTGCGTCATTTCTTCATGCAAGCGTTTCTGTGCTAAAGTTTTGCATTCAGTGTCAGAGTTTTGCATGCAAAGTGCATTCTGGAACCGATTTCAAAAAGGAAGAGGTTCTATGTAGGGCTGTATGTATTTTTTATGTGTGTATGTGAATGCTCTACGCAGTTGTCTGAGGAGCCTTTACAGCTTTACCAGGTAAAAGGCGCGCATGCAACGACTAAGCTCCAGCCGCAAAAGTTGAGTTGAAAGCGCGATATGACGCGCAACACGCCGCTACATAAACGAGACTTGTTTTGGTTTTAACATACCCAAATCGAAAAAAATATTTGTGGGGTCATACAAAGATTTGTCCTGTGCGGGATTCAAATCCACGACCACTCGATCAAGTGGGCAGAGCGGCTTAGACTCTCCTTCTTAACTACTAAATTTGGTCCAGTAGTCTGTCAAATATCCATTTACAAAAATTAATATTTTTTTAGTTTAGAGGTGTGAGGTATGGCCTGTGATCATAAATTTAGCTAAAGTAAGACGTTAGGGCGAGAGGGATACAAACTATCAACCATATGAAACCTCCGTTTGCGTCCACAGTGAAGTGACTGCGGCGAGTACTAGAAGCGACACTACAGATAAATCAAACTCCTATACACTCAACGTTGCAACACTAACAGAGATCTAAGACCAAGTAATTTTGACATGATAATGACGTTACGAAAGTGACAGAACCTAGAGATAATTTGACTTTTTGCAATCTCTAACATTATTAGATAAATGTACCTACCTACGGGAATCACATTTTACAACGAAAAGCCACGTAGTTAGAATAAGGCGCTATCGATTGCGGCAAGAGAAAACTAATCACTAGCAACTCGCGTGGACCCTCTGTCACGTTCACCTTTATTAACCTAAGGTTTGGGCATATATCTAATGCAGTGGGATGGCGTCGTAACGCCGATCGGCCGTGGATAGTTCTAATCCGCTGAATTATACAGATGATGACAGTTCGATTGGGTGAGACGGATGCCACCACATCGAGCTGTGAGTCATCTCCTAATATTAGTACATTACAGCTACCAAGGTCCCGCCATCGTCCTGCTCCGTTGAATATGAATCAAAAGTATTAAAATAGTGTAAAAAGAATGACAGGAAATTTAGATAGCTTTACTATAACATTACATTTATGCATAGGGCTCTGACATAACTAGACAGCGACACACGGGTCTTGCCACTACAACTGAGGGCTTACCACAAAAATGTTAACGTTAGCGGGCTTACCACAAAAATGCTAATGAATTGATATTCCATCCTTGTCATAGTACAAATTATTAAATAAACATAAACTCGACAACCCGTTTACTAGCTAACGTCATTTTTTTCGTGCTCAGCCCCGTGCTCGCGGTGCATTGTGGTATTCCAAATGCTTTCCCCATCACACCCGCACTCGCACAAATCACCGCTTCTAGCCTTAATTTAAAAAAAGTTGATGTCAACGACGTCCCATTTAGCAATTATATTTATTCATCCCCAGACAGTAGTTATTCGTACCACTTTCCATTTACGATCTCTTGCTATGCTTATCTTTTCCATGATTTAAGAATAGCTCCCTAAAGGCTACAATTGAGAATGTTAACATGCGAAGCCATTTCGCCTCGAATAATTTTCGGTCCCGAAATCTGAGATGTTTCGACGTAATTCTTTACTATACAACATCAAGGGGAATTCTTTGAGAAAATTTCGTACTTTGGAATTAAAAGGAAAAACAAAAACGAGAGAAAATGTAAGTGGCAATTCAAATCTATAAAATGGAACCGTTATTAAAGATTATCTCGCCTAGATAATCAGCTCGTGTAATATTACGTGTAACTGAGGTTCTAACAGTTTCTTTTAATACGGACTTCTCTCGCTTTATCCATTCTCAGGATTTCTCCGATACACGCTCGCCAATTACAAAGACTTGACTTGCTCTTTAGATAAGGCACGGTCTATTTAGTTATGGCAAGATAGTTTAGACCTGCCTCGGTACCTACATCCTTCTACTTTCAAATTTTATATTTACCTGTTTATTATCCCTTAGCAAACCTGTATGACCTGATTCTTGCTTACTATGGCTAGGTTCCAAGTCAACAATATATTCCGGAAAGCGATGATGTTATTAAAACATATATCTTATTACGGTATAATAATAGCGGCTATTAATGCGGTTATTTAGGTTCCTACCTGTAACTTGAGTTTGCCAGATTCTTTTGGTGAACCGTGACCGTTGGTTTTCCCATTGGAAATATGGGCTGAAGTATAATTTTTATTCCCGATAGTTATTATTTTTATTGTATTATTTTATGTAACAAATATCGTCATATTGGATGACGTAGATTTGGCAGTCCGCTCATATGATGGATGAATGGCCAATGGATGAGTACAGCACAAAGCCCGGCCTTTGTCCTATAGTGGATATCTTTCGAATGATAGTGAGATCCCGATACCAAAGAAAATGAGTCTTAAAAAATTTATGACCAGCAAATTGTAAATGGTTATGTCTTTTGACGTCCGTAAGTATAAAGAGATATACGACTGATTAATAATCTATACTATATTTATTAAGGAAAGTATTTCTAGTTCTCGTGATGAAGAAATGAGAAATCCGTCAATAACTGATGGAAAAATTTATTTTACTTATGGGTAAAATTATCTTAAATAAACCTAAGAACCACAATTGTCTGCGGAAATCAAAAAACCGTCCGAATCTGAAGAAAATCTCCATTTGGGCTTAATTCTATACAATATATTTATTTGAAACTAGAACAATCAACCTATACTTTAAAAGTCGTAGAAATATTGTAATACCCCTAAAGATTTTTATCCAGTACAGTACCCGATATAGTAGCAAATACTTCACTGAATTTTTGTGGCTGCTACGTGGCTTCGGCTATTTTTAGCAAGTGTGTCGTACGAACTCGTTAACGGACTGACGCGAAACCAGTAATGTGGATAATTAGATATTCACGGTGTATGCATTTCTCATGTTTCTCATATATTTTTAGTAACAAAATACTTTGAGAAAATTACTCTAACAGGCCTACATTTCGCATTCGGAGATAGTAGACGTATACTGCGTTAGCCACATATCGCCGACATTATTTTTTTTTTAAATATGTGACTAATCTACCCTGTTGGCCGAGGGGCCTTTAGAGTTTCACCGGGCAGGATTGACAACATTAAGTAATAGGGGGCCATCCTATCATCATTATACCGTGAACAATTCCCGACTAAATTGCTATTGAGATTTTTTATTGAAATGTATAAAATCCCAATTTGTTTGATTTAAGATTAAAACCAAGATCACAGCAGGACTACACACTACTAGACGAACACGCCAGAATAGAATTAAAACAGGTTCAAAAAGATTCATAAAAATGTTATATTTCAAGACCACGTAATAGGACGTGAGCTTATGTAACAGGTTCCTCAATCGATGTTAAAATAATTTTTGCATTGAGAGTCGCTTTTTGTAGCACCCATAGTTCAACTTTTGGATATTGCCCCCACTTGAATGTCGAATTTATGAAATATTAGCATAGTAGTATTATTCAACACTTTATTTGATATAATCAACATTTTAATGTGAGAAATTATTGGTTTACTAACGCACTCATCACCATTATCATCAGCTTTCTACAACCCACTACAGGGCATAAGCATCCTCCCTCTTGTGCCATTCTTCGCGATCCTATGCCAATCTACCCCAAGTCCTTCCTCCAACTCTCGATATATCACCAACGCACTCATGTGTTCAATTGTTTTGTTATATTCGACCCTAAAATAATGATAGACCAAAACTATAATGTCAATAAAATGAAACTGCAAACAAGAAAAAATAATCGAATTGGCTGTATAATTTTATTCCCTCGTGTTATTACAGGATCGAGTGTTCGGCGATGAAATAGAACGTGTAACAATTTATTTAATGCGGTTTTGCTTATGGACGAGAACGAAACGTACATTAGTCCCGGCGATAATCGTCTGCGTGGGACACCACGCAAAAACAAATAAACGAGCGAAAAGTTTTTGTGGAGCCGACACCAAAGCAACGCGTCCAGAATTTCTACCATTAATTTTATCCGCGGGAAATCATTTGACAGACGACTGAGCATGTTATCTACTTATTATACGTATTTAATTTGTGTCAGTTACCCTTTTGCGTGTGACTTTTGGTTACGGTTAAACTCCGTTGCAAGCTGGAAATATACATGATTTAGCTGCAGTTCGATGTGTCAAAACTGGCCTTATCTAGCGTTAATAGCATTTAAACTAAAGGACCACACTATTTATGTATAATTATACACTTAAAAAAAATCTTTGTGGAGGAGTTCCTACGGCTACCGGCCGGTCCCATCATCCCCCAGCTTCATGGAACTATATAATTACTATGCCAAATTTAGGTCAGTTGAATACCAGAAAATGCTAGAAAAATGAATGGCAAATATTAAAATGGAAGGACAGATATACGATCAAAGCAAGTTAAATAAAAGCTTGTGAAATATTTCATTGACATACTGCTTTAGTAGCCGCGTTCGTGCTGAGTGGCCATGAAATCGGATAGTTGCAGTACATAATATTCTGGTTGTCGGCTCGCAAACTAGACTCTTATTCGCTATGACTAAAGGCGGTACGTTATGATATCTACGTGATATGATCGCGTCATAATATTCTGTATGCCGCAGGAGTGCCATTAAACCATCCATACTCAACCTTTATAAAAACGTAATTCAAAATTAGTCTAACTGAATGATCTTATAAGTCTTATCATATAAAGTGACCATACAGCCACAAGCGATATGGACAAAAGGACATTGTTCTGCGTCCATACATGATTTGCCCCAGAACCAACAGTAATCAAAAAATGCTTGTATGATTTCAAGTTACCTGTAAATTATCTTCATGCATTTATTATTAAACAGACAAGCGGGGGAATCCCATCATTGCAAAAAAGTATTCAATTTTGAGGTTATAATTTAGTAGCCAACAATACATTTGTAAAATCGTTATGTAAAAATACACTAGCAATAATCAAATCGATCATGATAAATTTTATTGATTGAATATAACCGATTGATCGGATTGACATCTCCAACCGTAATTCGATAA